>VZTZ01027891.1:1067-22598 GCA_013400955.1 Drymodes brunneopygia | reverse complement strand
TCTTTGCTGAAGGTAGTGGCACAATTACAGGATCCCTGAGCCTTTTTAAAGTGAACTGGGCTACATGGACTTTTCATATTACTTATAACAGCTATTGTGCTCATACTATAACCTCCTTATTTTATTTTTTTCCAGTGGCCTGATTTTCTCTTAATTAGAATCCATTTGTAAAACAGATTTTTGAAATATACTGTCTGGTCTCCCACCTATGCATTAAAAAAGAAAAAGTAGAAAAAAGGGAAAAAACCCAAATCAGTGCAAATCTACACCTATCTATAATTTTTTAAAAATCTGAACTTTTAGAACATGCATTACCAGAAAAAATGGCCAAAATATTTGCAAAAAAAGAGGCTTCTGGGATCTTGAGGTCCCTGAAGTCCCTAATTCCCAGCAACTAGATGTGTTGCTTGCAGTCCTCCCATCAGTCACAGTAGTATGACCAGAACTTCAGTTTGAACTCTGACATGTTTTGGAGAATCTTTGAAGGAGAATACTATACTCTGGCTAACTGGGATATGATTCTGAAGACAACTTTTTTTTATTGTTTGCTGGATTTGACAGCTTGCACAGGTATGCAAAGGAAGAAGAACCAAGACTCCCAAATTTATGTGACTGACTATTGGTAGTTTTTAAGCTGCTGCTGGGAAAAGAAGTGGCTCTATTTTCACAAGAGCTGAAGATACTGAAGCATATTTGTAGTGCAATAATTCAGAGTCTTGCATTTGAAATTTCTGTCTGTAACTAGAACCTTCACATATCCTCTTTTCTCTCAAGAGGCACACACTCTTGCAACAATGTTCTCCACTTAAGTTTCCTATCTCAGCCTGTGTATTGGGCTACCTATGCAAATATAGGAACATCTTTAAGTACTTATTCAGCTCCCAGGATGGGATATACAGCCATTTACAGTCATTGACACTCACGTGTGCCTGCAACTGACTTACAGACAAAACACATTCTAAATTGCATCTGGACAAAAGCAGTAGATCTTTCTGGAAGTCTATTCTAGACAAATAGTAGATGCTGAGAGATTTTAAATGTGATATTTTGATGATCTATCATTTCAGGTTTGGCATATGCTTTGCTGGTTGCAGTCCCTGTTGGATATGGTCTCTATTATGCTTTTTTCCCCATCCTGACATACTTTTTCCTGGGAACATCAAGGCACATCTCAATTGGTAACTGCATGTATTCAAGTTACAGTGAATTATCTATTACAAAGTGTTAATCCTTACTGCAGACATTCATATTTCATACAATATAACTACTTTCTGAAACAAATTGGCTATAGTGAATATTAATATTGGTGGATCTGGGGAAATTAAGGCTTATTTCTTCTTTATACAGGCAATTGTGCATAATAGCTAACTTCAGTTATGCCCCTGCTTTTTGCTTGAATTTGTGCTGAAGTTTAAATCCTGTCTTTGGCTACACTCTATGCAAGAAATGACAAGATCAAGGCCTCAGTAGGCAGTATGCATGNGATTATCAAACACTCCTTTTTTATGCTTTTCCCAATGCTCTTATTCATGAAGTGTCCTCTAAGGTGCCTGTAAAATTAACTTAACCTTCTTAAAGACATTTTGTGACATTTTCCTTTTCTGCATAATTTTAGTAAATAACTGCAACAAATATGAATACTTTTAGCTTGTGTTTTGCTGACACAATGATCACTTTCTCTGTATCTTGCCCAAAGCATAGTTTCAGTCATCTTTAGCCAATGTAATAGCACAATACTGCGAAAAGATGGGGTCCTATCCATTGGATCATGTTCCTGCCACAACCGTGGTGTTGGGATCCCTGACCATGTGGCACACTGGATCAGCTGAAAACTAACCATGACAAAAAAACCAAAAAACGAACCAACCAAAAAACCACAAGCAAACAAAGAAACCCCAAAACTTAAAGATATAAACATTACTTTCATCTGGATTGTTGATCTGTGTTGTCTGGTTGTGATGCTGATGCAAGGGAGATGGTTGGAGTGTGTTGAACATGTTGCCCCTTTTGGCCTTGGTACAGCCCTAAATTGGCTCAAGCAAAGCATGAAACTGCACTTTTATCTGTTTGTACAATGCAAGTTATTAAAGAAGGAGCAGTATTTATAGAAGGTGCAGTATTTTTGTCTCATGTATGCAGTGCCTGCGACTCTCGGCCCCCTAATACTACCAAGGTACCCCAATTACAATATTACATGGATTTCTGACCTAGAGTTTCTTGCCTAATCTGACAAATGCTTTTTTTTTCAATGTGTGTTAAACTTTAGTGTGTTCTGTTTGTCATTACAGGTCCATTCCCAGTAGTCAGTTTGATGGTGGGATCTGTTGTCTTGAGCATGGCCCCTGATGAGAACTTTCTCATAGAAGGCAGTAATGCTACAGGGACTAATGGCATTGGGGCACTGATAGACACTGAATCCAGAGATGCACAGAGAGTGCTGACTGCTAGTACTCTCACATTCCTGGTTGGAATTTTACAGGTAAAATACTTGGCTTGAAGACACAAGGTTGACACTGCTTTAATGTTAATGGCAGGAAAATACCTACTAGGGCCATCAGACATTTTCCTGTAGTAAAACACAAAAATGAAGGAAAGTTATTGCAAACTTTTAAGAGCTTCCTATCCTGTGCAGAGTCTCTGACAGCATGGCTGGGAGCACAGAGAACAGAATAGCCCTGTGATTGCAGACCAGAAGATCTGCATGAAACTGAGTACTAATGGTGCATATCCTGGAGCTTCCTTTCACACATTTCTTCAGGTCTCCTTTATTTCCTTGGATGGACAATACTAAGCTACACTAGGCTGAACTAGGGAAAATATGGTCCTAAAACTCTGCAAAGAGAAAAAACAAAGCATAAGAAACCTCCAAATAAAAGTGTACCTTTTTGTTATTTAACAAGCTGTTATTCTTCATGATTTTTTCAGGTTATATTTGGAGTCCTCCAGATTGGTTTCATTGTGAGGTACCTTGCAGATCCACTAGTTGGGGGATTCACAACTGCAGCTGCTTTTCAAGTGCTTGTGTCACAACTGAAAATNTTACTGTCACAACTCCATTTGCTGGTTTTATAGAAAATGCTCAAATGGAGAAATGTTCTGGCTGTATTACAGAAATACAGAATTCCTAGAGGTCTTGTATTACCAAATAGTATCCTTTCCCAGGAAAATTATCAGAGTTGTGTCACTGACTTCAGCATGAAACTATCCAGGTTCACAGTATTTTAGATCTTCCATAGCACTTCATATTAGAATAGCAGATTTCTAAAAGAGGCTGTTCTAGGGGAAAAAAAGTGTATTTGGAGGTTTTACATGCCAGTTCTGGCAACCAGACTAGCAAAAATACAACAGATATCTAGATTAACAATAATAGGATGAATATAACTATAAACAGCAAGGTCAAAATTTTAAAAGAAATCTGGAGGACTATTTTTGGGGGTAAAAAGGTATTATCTTATGGGCTTTTTCAGAGCTAATGAAAACTCCTCCACTCCAAACAAGGAAAGTTAGATGAGACAAAGTACTGTATAATAGACCTTACAGCAGACCTGGCAGAGTGATGGACTTGTTAATTCAGCTTTTTTTTCCATCTCTTTCTTTATTGAATGGATGGTATTTAGTATAATAGACTTTTTAAAAGGGCTACATGGTTCTTCCAGCTCCAGCAAGCCTGAGGGGGATGTTGACTTTTTAGGTTAAAGTTCAAAGCTTCTGTGTTCTTACAGGTGAGCCACGTCAATGTGATTGCAAGTAGAGCAAAGAAATTGTTATTTCTGGTCTGCTCAACCAGTGATTTGCTTTGTCTGCTTCAGCAAGTTTTGGACTTGCTTCAATAGTGTTGTTTAACAAACTGCAACACCAAGCATCCAACATAGCAGAATCCACAACCAAAGTCAAGAAGTTGCTGTTCCCCTGTGAAGTGAAGCCGTGCAAGAGGTGGTCAGCCGTTCTTATGGGCTCCGTGGTTAACAGTAGAATGGGCAAGAAATGGCTTCAGTCAGCCAAGGGAGGGCGTCTGATTCAGTGTTTCAGGAAGGCTTCTTCTTTAAATTAGGAAACACAGCCAATTAAGCGCTTAGATGTTGTATTTTCAAACCAAAGTCTGTTCAGAAGCATGGGAGTGGTGCTGCTGCTGCAAACCTCCTCTTATGTTTAAACCAAAAGCTCATTACTGGGGGAGCTAACCAGGATGCAAGAAGTCTGTTTCTAACTCCTTTTCTACCAGATCGTTCTGCTACAGCTACTTCACTATGCATGGGATAATTACATTTTCTTGGAGACAGGAGGCAAGTGAGAACTACCCTAATGTTTAGGAGGAGGACAGAGGAGTATTTGTGACTTTTCTGTAATCATCCCTTCATGTTTTCTCTGTACAACTACTTGTAATAAAAAATAGGATCAAGCAAGGGCACAGGAAGGGTAGAGAAGAGAGCTGCCTATTGCAGCCCAGTTGTGAATGCTCCAGTCTGGGGCTGAACTCTGCTAGCAGGGTTAATGTGCTGTAAAGTGAGGTTTTGTAACTGCTTTTCTGAAGTGCAGGATTCTCCACAGCCTGGTAGGACCTGTGTGTTCATACTCATTCCCTGTTTGTCAGCAGTGGAAATAGGAACCATGTAATGCACGGACCAGGTGGGCATGTAGTGAACCAGAGCTTTGCCCATGGGTCTGCTAGCTCTCTTTAGAGAAATGAGAATCTCCCTTGCTATTTGTCAAAGTGAAGAAGCTACAGATCTTCCCTTCCTTGCTCCAATACAGATAGAGCTAAAACACAGGTAGAGAGTTAGCTCTTTTTACTTAGTATTAATTGACTAAAAATTAGGAAGCAGAAGCCCCCTATGTGGACAATTCTTGCAGTTATGCTTTTTCCATTAAATTTGCTATTAAATCCATTTACTGATTCTGTAGCACCTTGACAATACATTATCCTCAGGATTCTCCAGGCTTGAATGAAGAAGTTACTTGGCCTTCTCCAAAACCCCATGCAACTGGATCATCTCACAGGTATTTGCACATCCTTCAAGTGGACATGGGCATGTTTTATGTTGTCATTTTTATTTTTCAGACTCTTGTTGAAACATTTGAAAGAATTGGCACCACCAACATTGCAGATCTTATTGCTGGACTCCTCACCATTTTTGTCTGCATGGTAGTTAAAGAAATAAACGATCGGTTCAAACACAAGATACCTATACCTATACCAATAGAAGTTATTGTGGTAAGCAAAGATAAAATGGATGGCTCTAGCTACAGGAAGACAGGAGCTCTTTTTAAGTCTTAAAGCTGTTGTTTTATTTTATTACAGACAATAGTCGCCACTGGCATTTCATACGCTGCCGACTTGGAAAAAAAATACAATGCAGGCATTGTTAAGAGCATTCCAAGAGGGTGAGTGTCTTTGTTTTGTGGGAAAAAGGTATTATTTTAATTGGCTAAAAATGACAGTAGTAAGAGAAAATGCATAAAAGAAACGTTGAGAGCTGTAACCTGAGTTTAGAACTCAGATCTGGAGTCTTTCTGAGTTTTACTTCTGGCTCTATCAATTATGCCACCTAAATATGTTGCCTAGCTTTCCTTCTTCTGTAAAATGGGCTGAGGAATGTCTATCTAATTCATGAAGTCCAACTGAAAATTAATTGCTTCCTGCTGATGAAATGACTGTAGGACTATGGAAAATGGTTTCAACAAAATAAGGATTTTTAATAAAGAAATTCTGCATAGATTCAATTTCTGGAATCCTGCGTTATCCCACTGTGGTTCATATTCATGCTGCTACTGTTATCCCTATCAACTTTGTCACTTCCATGCTCATAGGAGCAAGGATGTTGAGGATTACACTGGTAGAGACTTCCACTTGAAAGATTCAGAGCACTTCACAGTAGTAACCTTCACATTCCATTTGGTATTCAGGGCTTAATTAATTAAAATTTGTGGAAACACAGTAGGAGATAAAATGCCACTGAGATCTTACTGAAGAAGTATGTTAACAATAGTATGAAGTGTCATTAACATATTTATGTAATTCATCATACTATTCAATACATCCTTTATTCGATGCTTCAAAAAATGTAGTTTTTCACTTTACTATCATAGGGCCAAATCTCAGTCATGCTGAGAACAATGGGAGCTTTGTTGCTGACTAATAGCATCAGGATTTGGGCTGGGGTGAGCTAGATAAGCGTGTTCTGTATGTCAATGGGCTGTTTCCACCTTTTTATTAACTTGAAACATTACACTTCATATTATAAGCAACCTGTATGCTTCCACCTCAAACTCCTTGACAATTCTGGTAAGAACAGAATTCAATCAAAGTTGGTAACACTAACATATTTTCTAAATGCTAGATTTTTGCCTCCTGCGCCTCCAAATGTCAGCTTGTTTTCCCAGATGATAGCAGCCTCCTTTTCCATTGCTATTGTTGCTTATGCTATTGCCGTGTCTGTGGGGAAGGTCTATGCAACCAAGTATGACTATGCCATTGATGGAAATCAGGTATGTATAACCAAAATAGTTTATAAATATAGTGAATGTAAAACGTGCTGATTTATGTAGCCAAATGGAAGAAACACCATTCACACACATTTTTCAGATAAGCACTGAAGTCTGACAGGAGAAATTCTTTCAACTCTTGAAAAAAAATCAGCTGAAATGGCCACATAGAGATGAGCCAGATCCATCTTCAGTATGGGCTTTTAATACCAATTCATTCCTTCTGTATGGGTTTAGTGACTGCAGTAGCTCTGAAAGGGCTAAGCACTGTATAGGGGAATTTTCTGGTGATGTCAAGTTGACATGGCCAGTTTTAGCAACCTACTTTCCATTTCTATTTGTGAGGCATATTTTGAGGTGTGTTGCTTGGGTAGTTGAAGGCAATGTCAAGCTAAGAAGTTGCTTTGGACAGCTTTATTTAGGCTTAGTCTTCATGCAGGATTTCAATCAGTTGAACTTTACACTTAATAAATTATTGTACTTCTCAGCATGACACCAGTTACACCAATATAACTCTATTTGTAACCTAATAGATCAGTCCTGCAGCTTCACAGAAGTTAATGCCCCCCAGCACATGAACATGCTGGAGTAGCTGTGTGCACTACAAGGCTGAACCGCTTTAAGCACTGGTTTCTAGGGGCACACAGCTAGAATGTGACATGAGCTGTGCATCACAAGCTCTTACAGGATTCCTGCATTTGTTCAATGTCTTCACCGGGGGTTATGCTGCTTGCCCATGGTGTGGAATTAAAATGTAAGAAAGCTTCCTTGCCCTGCATCTGTGCTAATTTTAAATTTTATCCTTTGAGCATATTAGAAAATGCCCTCACTACAACAAATAGATAAGCTGAGTACTTTGTTTAATGAGTCCTTTATTTTAGTACTAATGGATTACAAAAAGTTTGACTTTAGAAACACTGTGTTGCAATATATAAGAGAATTATGCTTCTGTTTGTCAGTTTACTGTCCTTAAAGGTCATATCTGATACCACTTGGTCTTAAAGTTGACCAAGATGCACCAACTTTCAGTTTAATAAATCTCAAAGAATAACACATAATCCTAGAAGTGCTGTTTATGCTGTTACGCTGTTGATTATGTTGTTCTGCCAGCAGTGGTGTGCTTCAAAGATACTGATTAAATATTGTAGTAGAATTAGTTAATAAAAGCAAAATGCCTTCCTTTCAGTACAATCTTATGAATTTTACATGTAGCAAAGGTTAAATGCCACCCAGAATGATGGACAAATCGTTTCCTTGATCTGGAGAAGTTAAAATAACATCATAAAAGCAGATAGTAAAATAATTTTGAAGGATGAGTTAATACTATTATCTACCAATGTCTATATTGTCTTCACAGATCCAGATTTTTAATGCCTAAGAACACTAGGAACTGTATTTCCAATATTTTCTCATAGATCACAGCAGTTATATGGGAATAGGCATGAATCATTTAGGTTTGTTATGTTAAAGAAAATTACTTCATGCTCTTGTAGTTGGAGCTAAATGAAAACTTACAGGAAATTTAATTTTGTAGAAAAGAAGGGAGACAGTCAAAATCAAATCTTAAATTATATTTTTAAAAGTTTGCAGTGACTGAAAAGCTCCTGTGCCTGTGTCAGCTTGGTGAAAACAATGTCAATTATATGGGGTTGGTTGCAGACAGCTCCCAAATCCTTTATTTCCCAGCAGAGCAATGGCCCAAATCCCAGGACATAAAGCTTCCAGGGTCCTTGTCACTTGAGCAGAACAACCAGCATCAGTAGGTGCCAGCATCTGTGACCCTGGGGCAAATCTATGAGAATGCTGCCTGAGACTCAGTGTGAGTTCATTGGGATGCTTAGAGTGAAAAACTTCTGGCTCAACAAACTAGAAGTTTTCAGTGAAACTGTGGGGGTTTTTGTAAGGTTCCTTAATAGTTCTACTAATAATACAATGCTTTGCATTAGTTAAAGGCTTGCCTAAACTCAGACTATAGTACTGATCAACATAATTTGTTTAGTTGATGACACTTGGGAGTTAAATTTATTATAGTACCCATTTTTTGTTACAGTTATTCCAGTGTAATTCTTAGAAATGTTAGGTTTGATAAAATTCATGGAAATAAGCTTTAAACACCTTTGTACTCAGATGAGTATGTCCACATCAGGGGGAGTATACCAACTTCTTTGTGTTGGTTTCCAAACAGAGGTAGCTGCACTGGCACAAGAGGCATTTGTGTAAACATTTAACAACTATTGCTAATTCATACCCTTCTTAATATTATTGAGCTGCCTGCTTTATCAACTACTGCAGAAGCTATTGTCATTCTCCATTGTGTCTTCAGGCACCTGTATTTACAGCATCATCCAATTATCTTTCAGGAATTTATTGCCTTTGGGCTCAGCAACATTTTTTCAGGTGCCTTTTCTTGTTTTGTTGCAACTACTGCTCTTTCACGGACTGCAGTCCAAGAAAGTACTGGTGGAAAGACTCAGGTAATGACCTCTTCTTATTAGTACTGTGCATAGGTAAATTTAGTCTTGTGTAGTGCACAGATTTCACTGTGGGATGAAAACAGTCCTAAAATGATTGCATTCCTGGCACATGGAAAACCACGGCTGTCTTAGCAGCTTGGCTCTCATAGTGAATCGTTTTTGTAGCTCTGCCAGAAGAGGGCAATCAAGTTTTACATAGCATCAGTTACCTTAGGGGTCAGAAACCTTTTAATTCCAGTTCCCCAGAATTTCATTTCCAATTCAAATATGGAGTTTGTCACAGTAGGATGTGGGAGGAAACCTCTGCCAGCTGGCCATGATATCTTTAAGCTCCCATGTGCTGGTCTGAGCAGCTCTGCCACTTGCCATTCACCTTGGACCATCTTTGCCATGTTGAGTAAACTACTTTGTTTTACCATACTAGAGTTGTGCAGTTCTTAACAGTGAAAAACTACAGGTTTTCTAGCAGCTCCTTTTCCAGCTGACACACACACAGCTCCATTCATCTGTCTTTGTAACATAACCCCTCCAAGAGCTACTGCCTTGTGTTTGTTTAGACTTCCTGCTTAATTGAATTCCCTCTGTGTTAGTTGAAGTGCATAATGGTTGCACACATAAGCCTAAACACAATGACACTTTGGCAGGTCTCCCTGTTCCTAAAGAAATGTAATGTGCAACAGTTTGTACCTTTTCTTTGTAATCCTAGAAACAGATGATAGAGTCATAGTAAATTCATATAAACACTGTTCTTTGCAGGTTGCTGGCATAATCTCAGCTGGGATCGTTTTGATTTCTATTATTGCCCTGGGGAAATTGCTTGAGCCCTTACAAAAGGTACTGTACTCTTCCTCTGCAGCACACCCACATCAGATCCAAATGCTCAACTATGATGGGCAAGATTAATATCCCTCTTTAAACTGCAGTGACTGATTCCAGACAGGGCTGTGATTTATAGTGTGTCATGCTGAGCACTATCTTAATAAGCATCTTTGCTTCTGAATACCACTTTTTCATTATTTTTCTTCACAGTCTGTGTTGGCAGCTGTGGTCATAGCTAACTTGAAAGGGATGTTCATGCAAGTGTTTGACGTTCCCCGTCTGTGGAGACAGAATAAAGTGGATGCTGTAAGTAACCTAAATTTTTTTTCCTCATGAATTTTTTTTGTCCAGCCTTGGGGTTTTTACCTTTTAATGCCATCCAAGTTTCTCTTAACTATCACGTAAACAGGATTTTGAGGAGTTAACATCAGAAAACTTTTGTGTGCATCCTCAAAATGCAAATGACATGAGGTCAGTTGCAAATTCCCCATGTTTAGGTCAGTGTTCTCCTAATCTTCTTTATTCCCTAAACCCTGCAGTAAGGGTGCCAATCAGGACATTTGTGTGCAGTGATAACTCCTTCATACCCATTTCCATATTTTACAGCAATCTTGTGTTGATATGGCTTGAAAAGCAGAATAAAGACGGCCTGTTGCCACCTTTACCATTCTGATTTTATCCTTCAAACTGTTTAAATGAGTCAGAAAAGCTGACCTTTCCTTAATTCACATGCATATATTTATGTTGTTACCACATGATCATCCCATTTGTCTGAATAATCTCAGACAGTCCTCAGAAAATATGTTTTCTTGTTATAGCAAGACTAATCCAGCTAGAATGTGGATTCATTTGGCATGCTAAGGGATGTATGAACAGATTTTTCTTATGAACCACTATAATCATACCTCAGGGTACTTGCTCACATCTTCCACTGTGTACTCTGTGGAACAGACCTTCAGTGTGGCTCTTGGAGCAGGAAAATATTGCATGGAATATTTTTTCCATGCCATCCTTACTGTGCTTAGATTTTACAGTTAGTGTCATTGGGCAGTACTTGTGTTAGACAGATCTCAAATATTTCAGTCAATCATTTACTAATTTATAGACAAAAGATCCCACTGACTTCAGTGAGAAGTGCAAGCACTCAGCTTTTTAAAAAGTTGAGTCTACTGCATGGGCAGTGATGTAGGAAAGAACTGAGGAGTGCACTTCAATTGTTCTGCCTGAATATTCAGTGGAGATCTTAAAGAAGTGCCATCAACCTGTTAATATGAAATATCTCTCTTTGCAACAGTTCCTTCTGATTTAGATGTCACTGAGGAATCCCCTTCCTTCTCTATATGTCTGCATGGGGGGCATCTTAGAGTATTTTACATCTTGGTAAAATAAAACTCTCTCCAATTTTTAAGAAAGATTAACAAAGATTGCCATCATTAGAAATAAGTAAATGCAATGTTTAACTGTATATCCTTTAATTTCACCAAAGCAATCAGATCCTCAAAAAATTTTGTCATGTTGAAAACCCCCTTATTTCCTAAAAAGCTAACTGTGCCTAATAACATAATGATAGATGAAAGTATCTTGGAGGAAGAAGACTTTTGTATGGAAGTCAGCTAATTGCTAGTGTGCTTCATCAGTTCCAAAGTTAAAATATGGTACTCATATTATGTGGCCTAGTGTTTCTTTAGCATGACCAGGAGTCATATGTTAAAATTAAAATACTTTACGTTTGTTATTTCTTCTCCAGATGATCTGGGTTTTTACATGTATAGCATCCATCATTCTGGGACTTGATTTGGGATTACTTGCTGGCCTTTTGTTTGGATTGCTGACAGTTGTGTTGAGAGTTCAGTTGTAAGTAATACAGTATCAGAAATAATTCTTAGTTTTATATTACAAAAAAGGAAGACAATATGCTGAAAAGCAAGATGGTTTGTGGCAGAATATCTGCTTGGGTTTACAAAAATTTTGAAATGAAAAAAATCTGTTTCTTTTAGAACAAGATATTCCTTGTGTGCTATCATTTAATTACACTTATAAAACAGAAGCTGCATTATTTTATCAGTATTTCATATCATGTTGGCTACTCTGATGGTACTTAGCCATATGTTTTCTATGCACCCACACAGCTGAGTTCTGTAAAGGGACAGGAACATTCTACATCAAATATAAACACGTGTATGGCTTCTGTAATTAATTGATCATTACAGTAACTCTCAGCAGGTTATACTACTACAGTGTGTTGCACATGCCAATACCCTTTTCACTTATTGCCTATACAAGACTGATTGTATGGCTGTAAAAGAAGAGCAAGAGAAAGCATGAGAATAAGAAAAAAAAATTGTGCTTCTGGCTGATTTGTTGCAGCTTAAAGAATATATGGTAGTGGAATGGTGAGAAAAGGTGGATTTGAAGAACTTTATTTGGTCATCTTGTTATTTTTCATTACCTTTTATCTGAAAACACAACATAACTTCTTTCCTTCAGCTTGGAGTCCAGAGGATATGGTAACTAGCATTACCAAAGGACAGTTGCACTGTCAGCAAATGCATAAAAATAAAGCCTTGTAAAAGCTGTTACACAATAGTAGATTATAAAAAATGAAATTTGAAAAGCCTCAAAGAAACATTCCCAAATTCAACTCAGATAACGTTACCAAAATATAAAGGGAAGATGAGGCCTTACAAACTTCAAAACAATTTGCTTCAACTGTTAAATATATATCTGGAGACTGAAAAACATTTTGGGTTTGTTATTGACTGAAAAATTTAGAAGGTTGGACAAAGAGATTTACATAATCTGAAAATAATGTAAATTTATTTCAGTTGATTTGTAATGAAAAAAAGCCATCAATTTCTTTTCAGTGTAAAAAAATGTTTTTTTAAATTTCAAGTAAGCTAATCTGCTTTTAAAATATTCTTCTGGTTTGAGAAACCAATTGAACAAGTTGTTCACTCAGCTCTTAAATCAAAATGATGCATTAAGTTGGCTGAGACCAAAGTACCTTGTTTTTATAAAGGACCTTTCACTAGAGTGATGCAAAATAGCTTCAACACTTTTGCAAGTTTGTTAGTCTGGCATTAGAAAAGAAACTACAGGAGTCAAAGACATGTAAGTGCCCATGTATGACATTTACCTTCACTGTCTTTTTATTTCTGTTAGTCCTTCATGGGGAGGTTTTGGAAACATTCCTGGCACAGACATCTACAAGAAGGTCAAGGACTACAAAAATGTAAGTCATTGCTGAGTTGTTTTCCTTCAGTCTACAAGTCAGTGTAAGTAAAGGTTGTGCCTTGCATATTGTACACAGCTTGAATTTGGAAGTGGGTTCCTCAAAGACAACAAATTTCAGCATCATCTTCATCCAGATGGTTGGTCCTTCTTGCATGCTGGGGCTCTAAGCTTCTAAAAACTTAATCCCCTCAACCATCAACAAATCTGTGCAATTTTTCATTAGATATGTAGTTGAACTGTTGAAACAGTTAAACTGCTTCTTACTAGTCAAAAAATGGCTGTTGCTGTTTAACCTTATATTCTTTGGCAACAGGTTATAGAACCAGAAGGTGTGAAGATTCTCAAGTTTTCAAGTCCAATTTTTTATGCTAACATTGATGGACTGAAAAGCAGCCTCAAATCCACGGTATGTGATAAATGATGGGTTTGGAAGCTTTGTAACTATCCATGAGAGTTCCTCAGAATTATATCCAGGTTAGACTAAATAACTTCAGTCCTTTTTCTGTAGGTGGGATTTGATGCAGTCAAGGTATATAATAAGAGACTCAAAGCACTGAGGAAAATACAAAAGCTAATCAAGAAGGGAAAATTAAAAGCTACTAAGGTAGGCCTTTTCCAAATTATTTATTTCTATTTTCTAATTTCTAATCCTTTTTTTCAAAGGACTGCTGCTGCAGCTTTTTAGTTAAGGCTTAATTATGAATTGCTCTGTACTCATCTTTGAAATAGAAATGAAAAGTGTGACTTACTACGTGGTAGTACTGGTCATAAGTGTCTGTCTTGTCAATTCCTTCAACAGAAGGAGGTACCACAGGGTAGTATTTCCTGTATCTCCAAAACTTTCCCCATTATTAAATTCCATATTCCATATATTACCTACACATTAGAATGGCATCATCAGTGAGCCTGGTATTAATAATGAAGCTTTTGAGACTGACGAGGAACCTGAAGACAACCAGGATCTTCAAGTTCCCACCAAAGAAGTAGAGATCCAGGTGGACTGGAATTCAGAACTCCCGGTCAAAGTAAACATCCCCAAGGTGCCCATCCACAGTCTCATTCTTGATTTTGGAGCAGTAACCTTCTTGGATATTGTAGCTGTGAGATCAATAAAAACGGTAAGAGCATTTTTTTCTGATGTTCTATGAAAACAAAACTAGTCAACAGTACATAAATCAAAAGTTGTTAGCTGAAGTTAATTTCTGAGTTTTAAAAAGTATGTTGTTTAAAAATGCCATCAAAATGTAAATATGAAAAATACCAGCAAAAGATAGAATATTGGTGATGCATGCATTTTAAGTGAGAAAAAATGCATTAAAAGAACAATATGAAGGTTGCATAGTCAAGTATTCAAAACATTTAACTGCAAAATGTGGTCCCCTCATGTGCATATGTTATGAAATATTGTAGTTATATATTTTCTTTCCACATGCCTCCTGCTTTAATCTGGGCACAGGATGATGCTCACTCAACACAGAGGTAGTAAAAATTTCATCTTACCATCCCTGTTCCATCTTTAGCCACATGATTTATTTATTAATTTCATATTATTTTAATTATGAAGGAAGAATGATTAATTTCTTTATAGTATTTTCTGTGGCTAGTATCAAGTGTTTCATCAACATTCATTAATTATTCTTCAAACCCACAGTATGTAATAAGGAGATAATATTTCTAGTTGAGGAAGAAGGAAACGAGATGTAAAGATTAAGACTAAGTATTTCCATTATTTTTTGGTGTCCAGTTACAAGTGTGTAGGACCAGATTCTTCAGTCTTCAGTATTTTCTGGTATTTTGTATATTCAGATTGATGCTTTCGCTAACTTAATTTTGCAGCTGGGACTACTTAGCCTATATCTATAAAACCAGATCTTTACCACGACTCCAGTTTATCAATTAACAGGAATAGAATTAATAATCACGTCTGAAAACACTAATCTAAGAGATTTGCCTGCCACCAGGGAGCCAAGGGTAGATTCTAGTTTCCTGCCTTTAAACTAAGTGAAACACAGGAGCAGTGTGTGCCTTGCTTCAGCCTCCTGCCTGGTTCTGTGGGAATACAGGGTTCATTAACATGACTCTCTCCATATGTAGCTTGTTCATCCAAGAACAGGTCCATCTGGTGCACTGCATGAGGGGAAAATCTGTGTAAAAAAAAACCTGCATGTGCCAATGAATGATTGTATCATATCACACATACACAGGGGAATAAAGCTCACTCAGGCCTACGTGGTCTTGCTTGGAGAGATGATTATTTGAATTTTGGGAACAGAATAACTTTAATTGGCAGCAATGCTTATATGAGTAAAATGGGTAGTTCCACTTACATAGTTGAAGGTAGGCCACTTCAGTGACCAGGTACTTAACTACTGGATCTTTAAGTATAGCAAAGTATAGCAGTACCTCATTTATGATGAATAAACAAAATGCACTATGTGGAATGTAGATAATCAGAAAAAATGAAGTGTGTGTGCCTATACATTGCACAGAAGTAGAGACATATATGTATTTTCTCCTTAGAGACTTTATTTATTGATGTCCTTGTTGCAACTTTTTTTTCTTAGATAATTAAAGAGTTTGAGAGAATTGATGTGAGAGTATACTTTGCTTCATATCAAGGTAAATATCCAAGTATTTCTACTTTCACTCATGCAAAGAATAAAATGAAGGTGAGAAGGGATCTCTAGATGTGTCTGTGGCAGCATCTGCACTAATAAATATGTGAACCGTAACACTGACAAACATTGTTGGCTCCACTGGGACACAAAGAATGGTGGGGTGTAAAGGAAATATGGAAAGTAAAAGTCAAGACTAAACTATAATTGATGGACTCATTTGGCTGTACATTTGATTTCTGATAGTTGCAACCATGCATTTTAAAAATTATTTCTTAAATTACTTCATATTGTATAAACGTCTTATGACTTTCTTTTATTCAGACAACCTTATATCTCAGCTGGAACGGGGTGCCTTCTTCGATGACACTGTCAGAAAAGACATATTTTTCTTGACTGTCCATGATGCTGTGCTCTACATAAGGAATCAAATGACATACAGTGACAACCAGGATCCCATATTCGAGAAGGTAAGGATGTCCAGCAGTACATTTCCCTTCCTTTGATCATCTAGCAGTCATTCTTGAGGTTCCCATGGTACATTTGTAAACTAGACCTAGAACTGTAGTACAAAAAAAGTGGGAGTGTAGTACATTGGGCAGCTTCTGTAGTAAATGAGTATTTTTCTACATCAAAGGAAGGGTCTGTCAGCTCCAGGATCTTGTTAGTGAAAAGAACGTGAGAAACAGCACATATGGAAAACACTTCATCTTAAAGACACATTTTCTGATTTCTGACTGTTTGCATCTTAAGAACCTCATCAGCTGGAGGTTGCATTTGGAACATTATATTTAATTATTACAGATGGAGTTTTCTTCAATGTGTCTGTAATATTTCTTTGGGAACCTGGGACACTATCCTGTGCAGATGTATTCTCTAATTTTAGATTATATGACAAATATTTCCTGGTTGATTAAAGCCTGCTAGACTCCTGGATTGTTAGCTGCGATGAATAATCATTCCCTGCTCCCTTTCCCAACACTCCATAGACTTCTGATCAAAGCAATAATCTCTTTTTACTTGGCATGAATGCATATGGAAGCTGTTCTACACTAGTGTTCATTCCTACTGCCCTTCTCTGTGCATTTCCTCATTGTATTCTGTGTTTTTTCAGATAAACAGAACACTCTGTAGCATTTAAATATTTGCTACACTCTGTGGCATTTAAAGCTTTTAAAGGGCCCTCATTAGGAAAATGATCATATAATGTCCTCCTTTCTTTACACCACAATTCCTTTCCTAGCAATCACTATTACACTATTACGAATAAATAGTAATTCAAATTCATATTAGTGATACATAACTAGGATAGGACCCTTATTTTTATAACTTTTTCGTATTAATGTTTTATAGTAGATATTAACATTTTTATAATGGATACAGCAGTTTAGGTTTTTTTTTACTATTTTTAAAAAGCCATAACTAGTTGTGTGAGCAGAGACAGGCCCAAAGGCTCTGCAATTTATAAGTTCCTCTCAGCTGAACTAAATCATCATCTTTGTCACGGAACAGTAAAAAAATCAGCTCTTCTAAGTTGTGGAAGTTACTTTAAGGTACTTAAGAGTAAAAAATCAATTTTAATGATATGGACAACATGTAACTCATCATGTTTCTTAATTTCTTTCTACCAAGATTTCACTGATGCAGGAGTCTAAAGAACCCATAGAATTCACAGAAGCCAGCCGGCCTGATGATGAACTTGATGTTCAGGAAGAGGTATGCACTTTAGAACTGAATGTGTCTGTCCCTCTGCCTGTAGCCTTGAGTCATGTTTGAAAGTATGCCCCTCAACAGGTACCTTCTCCATAAATAAATACCCTCTCTGGATACTGAATGTCAGTGCTAAGTGGAGGAAGTAATATTTTTCTTGAGACGGTAGTAGATTATATCTGCTTAAGTATCTCCTCATCTCTCTGGCTTTAGGACTACTTTTGCCTTACACAGTCTTATAAATAGATCTAAACACAAGCTGGGTGCCTAAAAGAAGACTTTGTAAGGCTTGAGGCACCAGAGTCCAAAATGATGACCAGCCTTCCCCTTTCATTCCTCCTTTTAACATAGGAAGCACAGCTTCTTGCACAATCTGCACAGTTTACAGAAGTTACTTTCTTTGCATTTTCACGGAGTTTTTAGTTTACATAAACATGTAATTTTCCCAGATGGTGTATACTCAGAACTAATCATGACCTGTTTCTCTCCACCTTTCAAAACCCATTTCTCTAGGCTATGCGCCGACTTGCTTCCTGAAGGACTGCTGGTACTGTCCTGCCTGTGAGCACACAGCAATAGTCACGCACCAGCACTATCTCTATCAGCATTTTCTGCTATGAAACCAATCTTTGCACTTGAAGAAAACACTGATTGTTTGTCTGAATGATACAGATCTTTATAACTCTCCAAATTTTAGCTAACGTTATCCCAGAAATATTCTGGACCTTGATTCTGCAAGCACCTTCTGCTATGATATATATTAATAAAAAAGAAAATCAGAAGACTGTTGTGAAAGATGTACTCAGTTTTGGGACTAGTCAGGCAGAGGTTGCATTACACTTTTTTCAGTGTGTACAGGATGAAAAGCTGCTCTGTGGTCTGCCCAGGAGAGTGGAAGAGACCAAAACCATTGGATGGCAAGCCTTCTGTTCAATATTTGTACAAAGCCTAGTGAAAGGGCAGGAGCTCTAGCTGGCCAAGGCTTTGAATTCTAGAACATTAGTGTGAGAATATGTGCTGAAAAGCCTTGAAAAATGTATAATGATCATTTTTTTCAAGCAATTCCTTAAATTGCTGCAGGTAGTTATATCACTGAAACAGGTGACAGGTGAAACTGTCATATGAACAGGAAACAGCACTGAACTACTGTAATGCTTCAAATAGGAAAAGTTTCTAAAGACCCTTGGATATGGGTTCATTAGTTCTGTATTAATCCCATTGTAGCAAGTCTTGCACTACTATTAATGATTGTCCCTTAAATGAAGGACAGACAGAAGATTATTTTGGCTAGGTTACATAATCTTCATCAAGAGGCAGATCATGACTTAAATTAAGGAAAACTTTAGTCCGTGGGTATTTAATGGAATCTGTGAAACAGGCTGATACTGAGTGCAAGCATGAAAGTCAGAATGTGACCTAGCTTGAGGTTTTAATGGAATATAGGTGTATTTTTTGTTTAATGAATAGTTATATTTTTATAGAGATTTTTTCTTTTAATATTCTACATCAAACTGCTGCTGTTCTTTCACACATGAAAGTTCATGATGCACAAGTGCAATAACTTACAAAAGATAAAGATTTGAGCAGCAAAACTTTAATCCTTAACTAATGTTCTTAATTCTCATGAAGAAGAAATATATTTTGATGGAAAACAGACTCCTACCTTAAAATTTTTAGCACTACATTATTTTTTAAATGGGAAAAACCCCTGCATTGTGAGGAAACAGATAAAAGCTACAGTGTAAGAAATGTCAAGGTATAAAATGCCTTTAAGCTTAATGTGGACAATTAGCTTCAGTATATTTAATTCTCCTTATTTGATTACATCAGAGAAATTTTCCCACATCACACTGCACAGAGATTTCTGCTGCAGGTAACACTAGTGGAAAAGCTAAGCACTAAATAAATTATTCTGACCTCAGGATCTGAGTGAACTCTGCCAACATCAGTGAAAAAAAAAATCTTACAAACTTTGGCCAGTTGGACAGTATCTTACACAACAGGTAACAGCACCAAACTGGCATCTCTATTCTCTGGTTAAGGCACAAACCTCAGCCTGCACAACAGTGAAGTTTCTCAGTACAGATGCTTGAACTTAGGTGATGTTGGTGCTGTGGTCCAAGCCAGCAAACAGCAGGATTGTATTCACAATGGACACGGGCCACTTGTCTGTGGGAGGGGCATCTCTACCAGCTGAGAATGAGGCAAGTGTTCAAGAGGCAAAGCAAACCACTCTGCACCTCTTCAAATGGAATCATTAATTTCTGCTGACACTAATGCTTCAGCCCAGGCTGTGATTTGACAATTCATGCTTTTAACTCTACCTGTCCTCCTTCTGTCCCCTTCCCAGCCTCTCATGGGGGGCTAGCCCTTCAGCCCACCTTACTGGCCTGAAGTCCTGTTAACCTGAGCACTGGAACACTTCCCAGTGCACAAGGCCAGTGATAGGTTTTTTAGAAGCTGTATTGCTTTTCTGAAACAGATGTACATTTTATGCAAAAAGTAAAATATTCTACCTGGTAAATGAGCTTTCAGCTAATAGTTATGCAGGACACATTCTATGGGAGAGATGGTAAAAAAATGGTAGCAGTGAATTTTTTTCTCAAGACAACATCTGCACTGAGAAGCCTGAGTACAGGTTCTTACTTGACAGAAATGTCATTACATTATTTTTTTGAACTTTCTCTAGTTCTTCTCTGTACAGGTATTTAAAAAACAATTAAATACTCAACAGTCTTCCAACTCCTTTCCAAATATGACATCTGATCTGGGATTAATGTGGTAAAAATATGATAAAATGCACTTATTCTTGGCCTGTGTATTTCTTTCAGGCATGGTTGTTCTTCATTTAATAGGCACAAAATATTAGAACTTTTTCTGAAAAACAGCATTTCTCTCAAAGCCTACAGTGGCATAGAAGAGGTAATATGCAGGATGCATTCAAATGCCTTTCTCAGTGGTTATGTGCTTAATTTTCTATGTGTCCATCAAAATCAAGGACACCAAAAAATGGATTTTGCAATGAAGCTAAAATTCTCTACAGTTTTATACTAATTCAAATATCCAAGTAGCATAACTAGGTGTGCTTATCTTTTTCCAGTAGGATTAAGAAGTGGTATTTTTGTATGCATTTTGAATATTACTGTTCTGTCTTTGCATGTCAGATATTAAATTTGGAGATGTATTTTAAGTTTTTTTACACTTTTAAAAAGCTGCATTTAAAAAGTAATTGTACCCATTAACTAGAAAATAAAGTTGTGCATATTGAAAACACGCTCCTTGCATCTGTGTAGTTCGGGGTTTCTTGTTTAGTTTTGGGTTTTTTAACTTTTCTCTTTGTGAACTCTTATTATGGGGAGACAAAGCATATTATGAAGGGATCAGTGTCACGCTTCCCTTGGGTCTGTTTGAGGATCAACAAAGACAAAAGTGAAAACCTGTTCCCTCTGCCTTGTGCGGGTAACAGAAGAAATGTTAGACTTTAATGGCAGCTTTTAAATGTTAAGGCTATAAAGATAATGACAGACATTGTCTGTAGGGGCACAAGATCCCAATCTAGGAGGCTCTTAGTGAGACAATCACGATTCTGAAGAGCATGGAGTAAAGTTACCCTACTTTAGGGTTGTGGAACGACTGCTCGAGGCCATTTTCTACTTATAACCTCGACTTCGTTATATTTCTATTTTTCCTTTCTTCAGTGCTTAAGATATACTCAGCATTACACTGAATTACACACGAACTACAGAAGGCTGAATGTAACATTAAGTCCTCTCCTGAGCTAGTGAGCTCTATTGCTGTGAAGTTTCCGAGTACTCAGGAGAGTCACTGTTCCCTCATTTCCACAAGGTGTCAGGAATCTGCCGTTTCCACGCTAGCACTAAAGGCTGACCCTCTGCAGCCGAGAGCGCGATGCGGCGCCACATCTTTCCTGTGTGTGTTTGAAGGCTGCACCGCACACGAGGCCGGAGGGGGCCTCGGCGGCTCCTAAAGTGAGAACCCCGCTCATGTTTGCACTCCATCCTTACCCCCAAAAGCAAGGGGGGACGCCTCCCAATCGCAATCCCAACTGGTCGCGGCTCTGCACACCGGGGCCGCGGTCCCTCAGGCGCCGCGGGGCTGCCGCATTCCCGTCCCGCCGCGGTGTGAGGCGGCCCCGGTTCCCCTCCAGCCGCGCTGTGACGCTGCCCCGCTCGGCC
>VZTZ01027876.1:2694-26562 GCA_013400955.1 Drymodes brunneopygia | reverse complement strand
AGGAAGGCAGGAAGGAAGTAAGCCACTGATGGGAAAACCTACTTAGAATTTGACTACGGGGCTAACATGTACATATAGAAATAATCTTATTTCTCTACCACTGCAGCAGAGCCTTCTCACAGAGACATTCCCTGTGATACCGGAACTTGAAATCACAGACACTTCTGATATTAAAATATACATTAATCTCACATTCTCCACAAACTTCAATTACAACATGAAAAAAAATTCCTGATATCAAAGTAACACCATCATGACACTGGCAAAGGTGTCACTAGCAACACTAAACAAACACAATAAATCTCCACCACTTTTCCTTTTACTACAGCCAAAATTCACATTGCAAGTATCAAAGCTCCCCCAAATTACTCCACTCCCTGGCAAAGTCCAGTTCAAGTTTTGTGCATTTCCTTTCCCAATTACTGTCATTATCCCTAATTACTTCTGCCACATGTTAGACAACAAAAGAGACTGTAGTGGCTTAGCCTTGTTTAACAGCCAGATCCCCACCTGGCTGATCTCTCACTCCCCCTCTTCAACACGACCAGTTGGAAAAAATAGGGTGGACAAGCTTAGGATAGTCAAGATAGACAGTGAAATCACTAACCAGTTACTACTACTGGGAAAACAGACTTGACTTGAGGAACATTAATTTATTACCCATTAGAATAGATCAGGGGAATGAGCAGTACAAAAATTAAAACACCTTTCCACCTCTCCTATCTCAAACTAAGAGCCCAACATTATTGTGCAATAAATCATGTATTTCCCTTTATTCTTTGCCTTTTAATAAAAATGCTGAAATGTCAGTTCCTTTTAACACAAGCTGTCACAGGTTCTCGCTTTGTTTCTGTTATTCTGCTATAGTCTTACAAATTGGAATTTCAATATCTTCTTGACAGAGCTCATCATATAAGTCAATATTAATATTAACAAAACCATCTTTTCAAATGTAGCTCATTTGTTTCAAAAGGAGGTGAACAACTTAGAAAAATTCAAAACAAAACATTATCTCATTGTACTCAGTTTCTTCATTATGATAGGGTAGGGCCATATTTATAACGGAGTATTTTCTGTGGAAAAAAATATCTCTGTTGGAGCTGGAGGAAGAGAAATAGCTCATGAAAAAGCCCTGTAGATATATGAAAGATGTTATGCTATCACTCGAGAACATTGTTTATTGGTTTAGTGGCAAACATGGTGGTGGTGCTGGGTTGATGGTTGGACTTGATATTAGAGGTCTTTACCAACCCTAACACTTATAGGATTCTGTGATTCAACAGCATGTTCTAAATGCTTATTACATCTTTGAGCAAATTCACTCTTTATTTTGCATTTTCACCCAACTTTCAGATGCCAATGCTACTCTTTAGAATTTATTTTGAAAGAAAATCATGGTTTACTTTTAGTTGTATTGCATCAATACCACTTAATGAAAACCATTAAAATATATTTCATAGAAAATGCAGACTTTTTAAACCAATAAACACTCATTATGTGACCTCAGTTTACCTCAGTCTTTTGTTTCTAAAGAGAAAACACACAGAGAACTCTAGAACTCCACACCCTAGCCAGAGTTAAATAGCCCACCCTCATGATGCTAGTGCTGAGTTGCCTGAAATTAGAGGAATGCATGATTTTTAGTGTATCTGATGGTAACACTGTCAGACACCAAAATAAAATTTTTAGTGTGATACATAACAGAGAAGTAAATATATCACAACACTTAAAAAAGCATACCTTCCACAGAGTGTTTGATTAGCAACAGAACTGGACAACTACAGAAATAATTGTCAGAAATACCACTTGCATATTTGATATAATTTGAAAGAATGTATCTATTAAAACCTGCCTAACTAATGAGATTTACTCAATTATCTTTTCTTTCTTTACATCCTCCTCTTCATAATCACGCTTCCATTCCTTGACCCACAAAAATATAGTTTGAGATTGTATTGGAAACTGGTCACGAGTCACTGTCGGGGGACAAAACTCTGAACAAAAGACATGAAACCCTCAGGTAAATAGTCATCTCCCTTCAAACTGCTGAGGTTTTTAGGTGCATTTCTCTCCAATCTTCTGCGTAGTTCTGCATTTTGTACTAGTCTCATGCTACTGTCCAGCCCATTTACTTCTGAGACATGTACACAAGGCATGTTTCTGTTTCTCCTGCTACAGCAGCTCCAGGGTCTGGTATCTGTTTTGCCTTAGCCTTTCCCAGTGAGTCCATGGCTTTCTACTTCTACAAGAAATGTAAAATTTTCTCATCTGAGAAAAAAGCAGGTTCATTCACAATTTTGGTGACCCATCAGCATAACCAGTGAGGAACTAGCTACCAATTGGCAAGCCTGTAAGCTACAGCATTGGAGAAACAGCAGAAAACCAAAGTTGTTCTATATGTATATCCATCAAGGCTGTGAGAACTGGAATTACTGTACAATTATACTGAGGAGGAGGTGAAGCTATTTATTCAGGAAAGCCACTTACATGTTGCGAAGGAGTCATAGGTTTGTGCTGTTTCAGATTTTGCTTGGATGAATAACTTTCTTGTGCTTTGCAAGTTTGGCGTTTGTTTTTTTTTTTTTAATGGCCTTGCTCCTTCTAATTTTAAAGAGGCTTCTTCAAATTACTCAAAAGTAGCCTCTATTTGCAAGAAGAGTTTTGGGTTTCCCTTTATACCATTCTCCTTCTTGCCAAGGATCAGCACCACGGTTTTACATATTACTTGCTTGCTGGTTCACTGGTAGAGTGGTAAGAGTAGTTTCCCTAGAAAAGGAAACCAAATGCTTTTAGGGATTTATTTCCCACTCAAGATGATCCCTTCACTATGTCTCCTCTCTGGCCATGCACAGGCATGTGCACACATGTGCACCAACACCCTTCAACTCGCTTAAGCACCTTCAGAGAAAACTAATTCCACCAACACATGGCATTCATGAAAATAAAACAACCTATGTCTGCGTGTTGGTTGAACCGTGACCACAGCGGGGTGCATGATACTGGGTTGTGCAGCCCACCTGAATGCTCAGGTTCTGCTTTCAGTGAACAAAAATATGAACAAGATGTTTCATCGTGTTTTTCAGAGCTATGGAGTGGTCAGTGGTCCCATAACAGTGTAGGGCACCGCAGGGAATGCAGCCCGGGCTCGGCGACTCCAGCTTGTGGACGGAGCCCCAGGGACCCACGGCCATTGCGGCCTCCCAGCGGGACCCATTCCCCGCCAACGCGCGAGGGACTCGGCGTTGCCCGGCAACCGGGGCTCGGGGCATGAGGAGGCTCCGGAGAGGTCGGAACGGGGCAGGGAGCGTGGGGGGCGGCAACCTGCCTTGGAAACGGGCCCCCAGCATGGCAAACAGCAGCAGCAGGGATCGGCTGAGGCGGAAGAGGCACAGCCGGTGTCGGTAGGAAGGTGCTGGGTGTGCCGGGGCAGCGTGGGCCTCGTGCCGCGGGATCTGGCCCCGGTTGCCCCTGGGATGGCTCCCTGCAAAGCTCGCCCTGCCAGTCTGCTCCCTGCCCCCCTCTCCAATCCACATGCACGGCAAGCTGAGAGAGTGCTGGGATGTGAAAGGGCATTGCAGACCATCCCTGCCCCACTTCTGGTTCTCTTGGTGGAGACCGAGATCAGAAGCAGCCCATTGAGAGTATCACTCTCAGGCAGTGGAGTTGCTCTCTAAAATCACGTCATCAGGATTGTACTTTCCTTTTATCAGTAGCATTAGTAATTCAAGTAGGTAAAGCACAGTTCCCTAGACCAGAATGTGCTACAGAGACTTGTGAGATCTAGACTTCGCATCCCAACAAAAGAGGTCACAAAGTGAGAGAGGTCCAGAGGAAACTAATAGAGAAAACAAGATGTCTGCACAATGATAGGTAACTTTTCTGGGTCTGAAAATTCATGACTTGCTCATGCCAAATAAGTAGAGTGGCTAAGACAAAAAATATAGACTACAAGGGTAAAAATGCATGCAAGCATATGAGCTAAACTGGGGCACCACAATTACAGTTTTATGCAAGGTTCTCATACCTCTAATCACTAACACAACACTGTTGATTGCTAATCACAGTAAAAGTCTATAAAGCAACTATATTTCTGCAGCATTGTGGCTGCCTATCTGTTGAGTCACACATCAGTTTTGCTACAGTTACCTATAGGTAAGTAGGCTGAGAGAGTTGAGGATGTTCACCCTGGAGAAGAAAAGGCTCCAGGAAGACCTTATTGCAGCCTTCCAGTACCTAAATGGTGCCTATAGGAAAGATGGGCAAGGATTTTTAGCTGGGCCTGTTGTGATAGAACAAGGCATAATGGTTCCAAGCTGAAGGTTAATTTACATTAGATATAAGGAATCAGTTTGTTACAGTGAGGGTGGAACAGGCTACTCAGAGAGGTGGTAGGTGTCCCATCCTTGAAAATGTTCAGGGTCAGGTTGGATGGGGCCCTGAGAAGCCTGATCAAGTTTAAAGTGTCCTTGGTTATTGCAGCAGGTTGAACTGGATGGCCTTTAAAAGTCCCTTCCAACAAAAACTATTCTGTGATTCTATGATTATACACTTGAAAACAAATAAAATGTATCCACTTTTGATATTCTTGAGTGTTGTTCCACTCCAGGCGTTAAACTTGTGTCTCTTGCATCCACAAAAGAAACCAATTCTGAGCTTTTTTCCTTACTATCAAACTGTGCAATGGGGAAAATGTAGATCTTCTCCTTTGAACTGGAGGGTTTATTGCAGCTGGATTTCAGAAGCTGAAATGCCTTTGCTTGAGGAAAACAGTCAGCTACTGGGGGTTTCAACTAAAGCTGCCATACTGTGCACTAAGACAATTAGCAATGATGCCCTAGTTTCTGAGCATCCTAGGCTGGGTTGCTCTGCTTTATGAATTAAAAGCTGGTTTTACTGTTCAGCTGCAAAATAAATAGGTCATTTCTTCAGGACATATAACTAAAGTAACTGACTTTCATTCATGTGAAAAGCAAGTCATCCTTGTTTGTATTAACTCATCATTTCATTGTATGTTTTGGAAATGCAAGGTTTTATGGCCAAATACCACTGTAGGGATCTTTTTATTCTCTATTTCAGTCTCAAGATGCAATGTGACTTGCATGCATCTACAGTAAAGAAAGATATGGAAATAATAAATACTAGAATGATATTAGTTAAAAGTAAGATACAAAGGGGAAAACATCCCATTACAGTATCTTACAAAGATGCATTACAACAAATGTTGGATTTATTGTAAAACCCCTCAGAAAAAATACAGTTGAGAATTTAATAATTCTCAACTCTGCAATTGAAGAAAATGGCTCATTTTCCATAATTTTTTTTCTGCTGGGCAGGTTTCATGGACATAAATTTTTAAGTTGCCTCCAGATTATTCTTTTTAATTGTAAAAAGAAATCCAGGATAGGTATTTGTGTGGGAGAGAAAGAGGAAACTTTCATAAAGTGAAATAATTTTTAAGCTCTTTTATGCAATGGTTGCACTTAGATATTCTATTGTCAGAGTTGTTGAAAATATTTAAGGTTTTACAGTGCACTAATACTTTCACTATGGAGCATAAGGAATGCTTAAAATCTAAAGAGTAAGACAGATGTGAAGGACAAAAAAAGACAAAAGTAGAGCAGAACAGTAGCTGATATTTTTGGTTCCATAATTTCTATCTTGGTTTTTCAATTTCAGGGTGTGCCTTTATATATATGTCTGTCTGCTTTATATGGCAGGGGAAAAAAAAGGAAGGGCTTGGTTGCAGGAAAAACAAAGAGAATGAGAGGTTGTGAAGGACCATTGGAGACAGGAAGTACAATGTTGATGAAAGAAGGAAGTGAGAGCCATAAGGGAAGCAGTCCATCAGGCAGGGACAGGAGAGTTAAGAACAAAGAGTACTGTGCAATGACATCATCACTGCACCCACTGAAATATTTCTGTGTCTCCCAAACCCAAACTCTAGTGGAGTCCTTACAGGAAAATGCTTAACCTTTCCCCTAGCTCTTATAAACACTGAGTGGTGGTGGCTAAGAAAATGACTGTATGGAAACTATATCACTGAATGATGAGGTGTGAAATGATGATTTTTCTCCTCCAGCAAGGCCAACTACAGCTGAGAACAGAATGCAGATAAGAAGGACCTATTTGCCAATATCTCTGCAAATCTACTTCTGTGTATTTTGTAACTAAAGTACAAATGCATGGTTAAGTAAGTCAAGATACACATTTACCAATTCAGCACGCCTTTGCAATGTCTTCTGTGTTGTGAAAGCCCACTGTTTGCAACAGTTCAGTTTTAACAACATGTTCCTCTAACTTCCTCTCCTGAGAGGCAAGAAAGCTAATGCAGCCTTGCACACTGCATACTCTCCTGCATTACATTATTGCATCTGTAAGTGGAAGGTTATATATTCAAATCCTTTTCACAGATGGATGTCTGCACAGTAGTATTACAAGGTAGTATTGAATACTCAGAATAAGGCTCTCATGACCGGCTTCTGAAGAGTCTTACTTTGTAAGCTACCAAACCTAATCAGTCAATTAACTACTAAGCCTATGTACTACTGTGCTCACCTTACCTGCATGCAATAAACTTGGGTTAATATACCTATGAAAACATGTATCTTTGAAGTATCCAAACCAAGAAAGGCTTAGCAATATTTATGACCATTACAACACCATATATATATTCATCCATGAACAGATTTGTATGTTCCTAATTTGACCTTCAGCAGGTGTCTCACAAAGGTAGTAATTATTTCATGGGTGATTCTGTTTTATCATGGCATGCCTAAATATGTAATTCTATTGGTATGAACATCATAGACAGCTGAGGAATGTTACAACAAATGTGTAACAAATAATTAACACCATGTTAATAGTAGGGTATCCTACCAGTTGATCAGTGGATATAACATTTGTCTTCTGATCTTAAAAAAAACAGATGACGAGATATTTTTAATTTTGAGACTGCCATATTGTAGGCAAGAAATGGTGTAAGTGTATAGGAGGCAAGATCTGTGTGAGAACCTAGAAATATAGTGATGCTATATGTATGTGTACCTGAATCCAAGTCACTTTTTCTAGAAATAATTTTTGAGGGGGCAAACCATCAGCTTCCTCTCCATATTACAAATGTAATTTGCCTATCTCCTTCCAAAGAGGTGCTTTTCTAGAATTATGTGGTATTTTCCTTCATATGTCTTGGTTTCAGATGGATTAATGGAAGAGTTAATTTTCTTCTTAGTAGTCAATAAGTGCCTTGTTTTGAATTAAGTATGAGAATTATAATGTGGTAAAACCATGACACCAGGGAAAAAAAAACCAGACACATGGAAATCAATGAGTGTATATGACAGGAAAAAACCCAAAGAAACAAAACCAAAACAAAAACCCAAATCTGGTTCTGGAAGGCAATGGTAATTATGATGGCCAGGTTCTAACATCAATTAAAACCTCTTAAATTAACATGACTAACAAGGAAAAGGCTTGGAAGACATTTAAAAACAGACTGATGAGCCATTAATGAACATACAGTTGGCTTAGAAGTGTTTCATCTTTTGCCTTAGAACCTACTTACTTTTTTTAAAGAAAACCAAAGGAAAACTAATGAGTCAGTAGGACTCACATAGTTTCAGGAAATGGCTTTATACCCACTGCCAGATTATATCCAGAGGAGAAGGAATGACCTCATTCCTGAAGAACAACAAAGAACAGACCTTTCTAACCTTCCTGCTGGTTTTTGGCTTCCCAAAGAAGCACTGACAAATATATCCAAGAAACTGACACTGGGTCATCTCACCTGTTTCAGTGCTGTACAGGACATGAGAATCCTGCAGGAAACAGGGTCACACTGAATCCAGATGTGTTTCAGATAAGCCATTCTGCTGCCTATCGCTCTCCATCCAGCATTCCCCTGCACGTGGATCTGCTTCTCCATTTACTTGTGTACAGCTTTCTCCTGTTCTCAAATCATATTGACCTGATGTCAACCTCCTGTCTAAACACAAGTGCACCATGTAGTACAAGTGTTTGCAGTTACAACTTGTTCATGAGGCTATGCAGAAAAAGGTACAGACCTCCTTAGAGTGGCCACACTTTTCTCTCCTTCTGTGCTTCAACATAGCCCCGTCACAATCCCTCTGACAAATCCCTGTTCTTTCTGCGGAGGATCCTTCAATCATTAGGCCTTGCTCAAGCCAGCTGCAAGATAAGCAAGGGGTCCAGCTCGTATTTTTCTCAACCAGATTCATCAATTCCTCACCAACTTAGAGCAACACTGCACAAATCTGATCATTTACCACAATATCTCAGTGTGCAATTACATCACAGCTGCAGATTCCTCAGATATTCTCTGAGTAAATATCAACTCTGTATAGGCTTGATGGTTGCATAGAAATAAACTGCAAGTGAAAAAACTATGTTCTTTTCAAGTGCACTTCATACTGAGAATAGAAATCATCAAAATGTGATAAAGAAAAGAAAATGTCATCCTTGCTGGTGCTTGGCACAGTATCTGGGCAATAAAGATTTGTTCAGGTTTTTTTTTCCTTATTTCTGCCTGCATATCTCTATAAATAGAGGCTGTCACCTGCTGAGTAGCTGATAAAGCTCCAAGGAAGAGAGAGGGATGAAGAATAAACTTGCTCACATCTGCATCTCAGCAAAATGGCCAGAAACCTGGTAAGTGAAGAAGGCAGGTATTTCACAGCCCTCCTGTTAAGGAAACTTTCTTGTCTGACCATTCAGGAGCACTCTGGCAGCCACACTCTCACCACCAGAGACTTTAACTAATGAGATAGAAGCCCCTTTGCAGAGAGCAACTCCAGTGAGCAGCCTGACGCCCTACACACCTCTCTTTCACACAGACAGACCTGGTTTCCTTACTGGTTCGACCTCAGGGTTCTTACAGCTCCCAGGTCCTGCTGTGTGAGGCTATTTTGTGATCTTAAATATTAAAGCTAAAACCCCCAACAACCCAGGATCTGGAATACTGTAATACTGTCTGGCAGATTTATAGGTTAAAGAATTTAGGGTTTTTTTTTGGGTTTTGTGGGTTGGTTTTTTTGTTTTGTTTTTGTTTGTTTGTTTGTTTGGTTTGGTTTGGTTTTGTTTTCGATTTTTTTTCTGATGGAAATGGTGTTACCATAAGTCTCCTTTTACTATGGAGAATTTTGAAGAAAATAAAATTTTATCTATTCTTGAACATCAGGGTTCAAACCTCCTGCCTTTTGTTTCCTCCAAGTTTTTTTTCCTGTGCTGTCAGCAGAAACTTGAAGGGGACAAATTTGGGTTACTACATCTCAATTCTGAGCTACATATTTGTTCCCTAACTATTAACAGTATCTGAAGACAATCAGGAGATGAAACAATGGAAATTATCAATCAGGATGATGAAAAAAATACCAAACCAAAGTCTACAAAATCTCCTAGCATGCTCAGGTTCTCAACTGGCAATGCCAAATCTGAAAATCTTGTGTTCATGCAGCACCAGAGTATGACAAGTAAACATCATGCTACAATTTCAAGATGACCTTGGTTGAGATACCGTGCTAATGGAAATTCAGTGGCTCGCTAACTGAGCATAGGAGAAATGGTGCTTAGCAGTTGAAATCTCTTGTGCAAAACTATATGAATCCATTTTAAAACCTGGGCTAAAGTAATTACATAGAACCCAGAATTTACAGTATAAAAACCAGATGGAAGCCATTTCCAAGACAGTGCAATGAAATGTGTTCCCCACTGAGCACAAGCACAACCCTCAGTGTATGAAGCTGGGTAAGAGAAAGACATGGCTGAAAGGAATTCTCTGATCTGATGCCTCTCCTTGACATTACTGTTGAACAAGAGAAGCCTAACTGGGTGAAGCTGAAAGAGCTGAGATGGATAGTTTTCTCCAAGGACCCCAGCTGAAACCCTTTCTTTGCAGAACAGAGCTCATCTCAGCCTCTGCATAGTTCATTTGACCCTCTTCAAACCTCTGTGTGACTTCTCTCCAGTCTGAAGCAGAGTCCTAATCCCGCAAATGAGAGAGGTAAAATCTGCCACCTTAAAGAGGTCTCCTGACCTTTGTATATGGCTTGTATTTCCCAGGGACATGATGTGCTTTGGTAACTGGCATTTTCTTACACAGAGACATTTTCAATGCTCCTGCGAGGGAAATATACTGAGTATGTCAAACAAGAACCTGCATAATTTTTTTTGAGCCTTTCTCTCTCTGTGGTTGACATACAAAAGAGTGAAACTAAGTCAGACTTTGTCTCTTCCCTGTGTTTCCAACTTTACTTCCATCTTGTATCACTGCAGAAAGATTCAAGGTCTTAAATTTATCCAGCAGCATTTTGCAGGTTTGTTTGCACCAGGAAAGGCATATAAGATTTGGGTTCCTTGCAGTCTAAGGATTATTTTAAAACATATTTCCCTCAGATTACTTCTGACAACCAGTGTTCACAGTTCCAGGATAGATTAATTTGCTAGCACTTCAGGGCTGAATAAATAATAATAAAAAAGGTAGATTATTTCCAAAATGACCGCAGGAGATCTTAAGGAGCTGAGACGACAAAGCAGAAGATCACCATAATTAACTAATGTTATTTTTATTCCCATCTCAAGTGAGAGAGGTTACTGGCAGGGAAATTTATGCATTTTGAACCTGTGAACTTACCATTTTATGCACAGTCAGAATCACAGCTTCTCTAATCAGTATTTGTATTGATGGAAAGACAATCTGAAAACCAGGAAAATTTAACTATCAAACACTGATACAGTAGAATCATACTCTGGAGCGGTACTTGGAAAAAGTAACTTCGGGATTGGCTGCATCAGTGTCAATTTTTCTGTTCTGTTTTAAAGTAGTAACCAGCTTTTTATCAGCCCAATGTCAGCTAATTACAAAGTCCTCAGAAGTCTGTTTAAGTTCCCAAGGCATGATGTGTAGCAGGAAGTGGATATTGGGACTTTCTGGAAGTGAAATGGCAAACCAAATTATATTATTTGGGCTCTACAGATCTGAACAAAACATGAAATGATCTGAACGAATAATGAAACTTTTTTTTTTTTTAATCTTCATGGCTAGGCTTCACACTCTTTTCCACATGAATCATGGCTGATACTGTTGGAAAATGTGACTAGTGTTTGGACAGAACTTCTCAACACATGCCAGCAAAGGCATAGAAGAAATGGAAAAATCTGGACAGTGGAAAGAGCTATTTGGGTCACCACACAATTTTATCACTTACTTAGTTTAATCAGAATTTTCACGCTGCCTAAACTTCACGATGTTCTCTAGTTTCTGCACCTCCAGATAACTTAGCAAAGAATAATCTGAACCAAAGTGGTTTCTCAAAAAGGATGGCTCCAGATTTTTCCTAGCAGACGTAATTTCTTGCTATTGGATTTCCCTTTTTATTTTTTTTCCCCAGAACACAGTGTTCCACCAGTACTTTTAGCACTCTTGAATTCTAAGTGTAATTCTAAGTGTGAGTCATCACACAAGAATGATATTTAAATAGGATGAAAAAGGAAGGGAAAAAACAACTAACAGATTCCAGATAAAAGCAAGTAGTAGCCTGTCTTTTTTTACAGACGAAATTAGAGGGTTTTTCCGTTTTAGTAACCATCTAGCTAGGAGCCTTGTGGTTTTTGTTACACTGCATCTAGCCTGATGAGTGGAAAGACTGTATCAGACTGTATTAGAGCATAACGCTGACCTTGTCTGACTGTATTGACGTAGCCATTGTCCATGTGTTTGTCTCCTCTAGTGTTCCACAGAGAAATTTTAGGAATGCACACAAGCACAACCCCTTTTTATCTGTGAAAATAGTCTTACCTTAAAGAAGAAACTTTTATCATCTGTATCAGTTGTGAGATGAGTCTGCAAATTAACCTTTACAAATATCATATCCTCAAGTTAAATGGCCAAAAAGGTAAAAGTGAAGACAGGCTCTGTTGGGAGGATGAGAGGTGTTAAACAGACTTTTTCTGGTTTAGTTAGCTGAGTTAGTCCTCAGCTTGTACCTTCCTCTGAAGCAACTAACACTGATTACTGTAGGAGAGAACATACTAGATTAAACCACTCTACCAAAGTAATGTTTTCCTTGCTGTTCAGTGCCCAGAGAAACATCTTACTAGAAACAACTTTTCCTAATGCTTTCTGCTTTGCTTCTGCCAAAGTCTTTTTCTGTCTTATAGGCAAGATGATTTTCTCTCTAGGGACTATAGGCTGGCAAATGAAATTACCTACTTTTTTCCAATGTTGTAAAAATTTAAAATTTTTTGTTGTGATTTATTTTTTATAATAATTTTGACAGGAACAGAAAAAAGTCCCAGAGGGAATTATATGATAATTAAGATGTGGGGGAAGGGAGGAAAGAAGGTGAAGGACAGCACAGATAGGAAATTGGACTCAGCTGGCTAAGAAAAACAAAGAGAGCATGGCAGATGAACAGCAAGAGGTAAAAGGAGCAGTGACAGGACCTTCTTGGGCTCTTACTGTGAGAAGGCAAGATGGTGCCACAGGTGTTAAAAAACTCAATTAAAAGGATTAATAAAAGGATTAATAAACCAGAACTTGTCACCCAGGTTTTTCCAGCTGTTCTCAGGCTATGAGTGACTCAAAGTGATTCATTTGCTTGGTGATTCTCAGCAGCCTGTACAAAATGAGCTAACAGTTATTTTCTGAGGAGGCAGTGTTCATATCCCACTGCTTCATGTATTGCTTCTACAACAACAGTTCTTATGTTGGCAACCTCTGCTGAAAGGCTTATTACAGCAAAACCATGGCAACTAAACTTCTTTTTGTTTTAACAGGGGTCTTGTGGACCTCTCAGAGAAGAACCACAATGGGAAGGAAGAAGTGGTGTGTAAAATTTCATATACTCCTACCCACACTTCACTTCTTCTGAGCATAGACAAAGACTGTCACTGTCAGTGTTCTATCCAAGGCAGAGAGTTCTCTTTCAAAAACACCTGCTGGAAAAGGTACCTTATTCTACTATTATTTACACTTAACTGGAGGAGGAGGAGAACAACATGAGCTGCACCATCACACCACAGGCTGGCTTTGGGGCTGGTGTCAGTTTAACACGAATGAAACGGTCAGCGGCTGCTTGCTCCTATCCCTAGCTGCCTACCACTCCTTTTCCTGTGCTGATAAACCTTTTATGGAGATGTACTTTACACCAGATATCAGAAATTGTCAGTTTGAAATGTAACTTTACCTAGGGGAATATACATTGGGTTGGTTTTCTTTTTTTTCACCCCCCTCTTCAGTGACCTAATTAACAGTGCAGCTTCACGCACTGTTGATCTGATTCACTGAGGAGGGATAAATTCCATTAGTGAGGGAGAAGTATGAGGAGGAATAAACACCTTGAGGGTCAAGATCTGATGCTGAGAAAACAGTATTTTGGAAGAACTGTTTTGGGTCGCCTGCTGAAGGGCTGTCTCTTTGTAGGAGCACTGGGAGAAGCTGTGTCAGATGAGGTTTCGAGGTCCTGAAAACCTCTTCCCCATTTTCCCATGACACCATCCTTGCTCATGGGCCTGGTCACCAACAACTCTATTGCTTTCCTAACAACTGTTTCCATGGCACTGCCATGCAGATAGTATTAGTCATCCTGGCTGGAGAACATGCTGTACAAAGGTTTGCTCTCCAGTGCCAGTCAGCTCCTGTGGGGGAGGGCAGCAGAAGGAATCCAGACAGGACTGGTTTGATGAGGGTGTGGCCTCTTTCAAGAGCTTGTAAACACAAGGTCCGTGTTCAGCTCAACGGGCTGCTGCTGTAGGCATTCAACCCATGCCTTTACTAGTAGTTGCAATAGTAACATAGTTTCCTTTAAAGTATGAGACAGCAAGAGCTTAAGCAACAAGCACTGGTTAGAGGAATTTCTATTGCTCAGAAATCTCTCTCCAGATTCCTTGGCATTGAAGCCTGAAATCAGAAAAAAAATCTGACGATTGCTTCCGTGCACTTTTGGAAGGACATGCCACAAGCAGTACTGTACACAGGCCTTCCTGCAGTGCAAAAATGGGAGGTCTCCAGAGCAGCTCTGGAGCGTGGTAGTGCCTTGGAGCGGATAAACTTGTGTAATGGGTTTAGCTGGCTCTTACACAACACTCTTGGAGTTGTCAGCATTTCCAGCACAGCAGCCATCACCTCCTGGAAACTGTGAAGTGACAATATCTTCTTCACCACTTGAAAAAAATAAAAAAGAAGAGCATTACAAGGCTTCTCTGTATGCCTTCCCATAGAATAGTCTGTGCATGGGATTGCCTCTCTCCTCAGGCTGGAGAGAATCCTTCCTTCTCACAATAAACAGCCAAAAAGATAAAGGCAATGGCAAACACAAGTCTCGACCTGTGTCCTCTCTGAAACTGCTTTTATCTGCTGAGGCTGGGAGATGGTACTGATGCTGAATATATCAAATCAGAAACATTTGTGACTCAATACTTCTAGACCCAGGGTTCATCAACATGTCTGCTCAAGAGCTCTAGCTCTTTAGTGCCTAGGAGAGCCCTTCTTCATGGTTAACGGCATCCTCAGACCTCTTTTGGTCACAAAATGGATGAGTCTGGCTTTAAGATAGGTCCAGAGGCAGGGGGAAAATGAAAGATGGCTTACAGACCTCCTCTCCGACACCTTGCTGACATAAAGCTCTAGTTGAGCTCAGGCATGGTCTGGTTCAGTTTCTTATCCAAAAGAGTTGTTTGGATTCACATCTTCTAAGTGGAAAAAATAACTGCTCTGACTGACAAATTCTGTCACTTAGACTCTAAGTAAATACTTCATTAATACCTGCTTACACATGAAGCTATTGCTGATTAGATCCATGCGTCGATATTTTTGTTCTGAATAAGGAATAACCGTGCACAGTTACTGAAGAGCAGCCATTGCACTTTTAAATTCTCCCAACACAACCTAACCTCAAAGTGCTGTTAAAACAAACATCGTGATTGAGTTTGCCTACTTGCCAATATAACATGGATAATCAAAAACAGAGTATGACTGCTCTCCATGTTAGCCAAGAAGGGGTGAGAATAGCTGTTGTGCTCTTAAATTTACACCCCAGCTTATTTCAGTTTTTCATTTATACAGACAGCCTTTGACTCTTTTTGTTTTTTCGCTGTGTCACCCTAAAATGCTGAGCTTTGGTGGGGAAAATTCTCTTCATTCCACACTTACTATGATGACATGATATAAAGAATGTTTACTGGACAAATATTAATATTTCAAGGGAAAAACATATCTGCATGCTTATTTGAATAAAAATTCCTGTACAGTAGCCAATGCCACTGGGCTTAATTTGTTCATCTATTTATGGATGTTTAATGTTGAGTTTATTATATTGCCATCGTGTCACTCTATGTCCAGCCATTTTTCCAAGTAATTTCCTTTGCCTCATCAATTCTAATTCCACGGAAAGGTCCTCTTGCAGTTAAATGTAAAACTTAACTGGGACTCAAAATCTATTCCAAGCACAGTGTGCACAAATTAACACAAATGCTTCAATTATGGTTGATGATTAGTAGTGAGTGAATATTCATTGCCAAAGAAAAGATGTAGAAAAAGAAAAGCAAAAATATCCCTGGCTTTTATAAAACTTTCTAATACTGAATTTTTAATTTCAGATTTTGGAACTGTTCTTCCTGATTTCTTAGAGTTTGACTGACAAAGCTAAAGAAAATTCAGCCATCCCTATCTCCATGACTAATGGAGCCATGGGGCCAAAAATGCAAAGAAGAGATGCAGCTACAATGCAAGAGGCACTGCAGCTGCTTTGTTTGTTTTCAAAGCAGAGGCAAAAGATCCTCAACTATTGATACATATCCACTTGCAGTGTCTGCTGGTACAAAATGTAACTATCTAAATAAGCATTTCCTAGTAGAGGCAAGACCTGCTGTTAAATATCCTGTGCCCAAGGACAACCGTGTAATCTTGGTGCCCTTTTATCAACTTTGCTTTTATTGATTCCTGTCTTCTCTGCTGACCAGATGTAAGCAGATTGCCTAAATCACATGAAAACAACAACCTGAATTTGGCTTTGGGACTTGATCACATGAGAACACAGGGACAAGTTAGCTGCCATGACCTATTCAGCTTTCTGGGACGAGATGCAGCCTCTTGATAATGACAAAGCCCTTGTGTATGTGGCCACACATGATAGTTTTTATGACAATTGCTGTACCAATGAGGAATAGCAAATTTTCCTCTTATGTAGAAATCTGTCTTGTCCTGTGGGGAGTGGGGCAGGAGGGGACAGTTAATGGTTGCGCCTCTGTTTTTTCTTTTGAGCAAATAACGCATTTCTCCTGGCAGCTCAGAGTGTGCTGGCGACCAGCTCAGCGCTGAAATACGAGCTATGGTAGATGGGGGAAGGGAAGGTCAGTCTGGAAGGGTGTGGGAGAGGATTTCCATTCCAGGCACAGGCTTTTGGTTAGAGCACTATTGTTCAGTTGTGAAATATCTGAATGATCAATGAGTAAAATTCTCCCTCCTTCCCCCCATTTTTAGCAATCCTAACATAAGCGTAAAGGAAAATAAACATTTTATGTTATTTTTCCCTGCTTTCATAGTCCTGATTGCATTGAGCGTTTCACAGTAAGACTGCCTTTTCGTATTAGATATGGAGGTACAGTTTGCTTGAAAATATGTGTCCTGCTCAAGCTACATAAAGAAAAATTTGGAACTATGACATACACCCATTAACAAGACATAAATTAGTGATATTTTGAATTCTGCTGCAGTGTCTCATCAGTTTTTAGTGTTTTTCTCTCACTCTGGGAAAGAGTCTTTTCTATACCTCTGTTGGCATTTGGAAAGTTATTCCCTATTTTATCAAACACTGAACACTTCATGTAACCTCAGCATTAAACAAAAAGAACTCACAAACAATGAGAGCAAAACAAGAAATAACTTGTTTTAACAAATGAATTGCTGTGATAAGAGGAACAGTTAAAAAATATTCATGTGAAAATCCATGACATTCGGTACATACATTTCTTACTTCTAGCCAAGGGATACACAATTCAAGTATGGGGCAATGTGTGATCCAGAACCGGTGCAATATCTTATATAATTACCCAAGTTATTGCTCAGAATTGGAGAACTGTGAATTACTTCTAGTAAGTTAAAAATGACAGTGGAAGCAGGAGGGTCTTTGATTAATTCCACTTCTTCAGAAAAACTGTACACAGTGATATTGCCTAAAATCAGCAGGAACCTTATCACAGGAGACACTTTCTTAGAAAACCACTGGCAAAATATATTTATCCTATACAGGTCTGATATTTGTCTGTTTTATTTGCCAATACCTGCATATATTTGGTGACAGAAACCATTCTCTGGCACTATAAAGGAGTATAAACTTTTCTATTCTTGGTTGAAACAAGGTAGTTGTTGCTTAATTAAAGTGAGATACTCTTCCAGCATAATGAAAAATTAATGCTGAAAGTTCCTTAGTCCAATTCAGGAAAAGAAGTATTACAGACCATGTTCATTAAAATACCCACCACCACCCATGAGTAAACTATGGAAATCAGAAAAATGCATTCATAAAAACTGTAACTCAGATGAATGCTATTGTCCAAGCAATGAATGTCATTTAAAAGCTATCTCCAGGAATATTACGTTACTAACCTTATCCCGGCTCTGAGGCAAAGCCCAATAACTAAAGATCACATGAATCACAATTACTTGGTTATTTCATAGCTTAAAGACCTGCAAACATGAATGATTATAAACCATGGTCTGCACCGGTGTACCAAGATACAGCATGTTTTGTGCTATGAACTGTAAGCTAAACTACGCCAATCAAAACTTTTCAACATTCAGAAGAAAAATCTGTGAGGAATGCAGTAGACCTAATGCTGAGGTCTATGGAGATATTCTAACCTCCAAAGGATATCTAGAAGTAAGGCTGCAAATCTACTTGTTCATTAATTCCTACTTTTTCTCTGTTTTATTCTTCATTTAACCTTCCTTCTGGTTTATTCCTTTCCTCTGTGACAAAGTTAATTTTTTAAACTAATCTGGAGGGAGCAGTATTAGGACTCAGAGGTTATTCTGTATCAGCTCATATCATTGTCAGGGCAGGGGAAAAGGACCCTCCTTCCAGGGATAAGGTTTTTCTTCTGGTTTAGAAAATGGGGCAGAGGGAACCATCCAGTGTTGTCTATTAATCTCTTTGTTTGTGAGAATCATTTCTTTTCTTCTACTCTCTGTCTTTAGTATTGTTGCTGTTCCTGTTAGTTTTCTTATCTCATTGCTGTTTCCAGTAAATTGCACTTATCTCAACCTGTGATCTTTGCCTTCTGTACCTTCAATTCTCCTCTCTATCTTAGCACAATGGGAAGGAGGAGGGGGAAATGGGGGAATGAGAAAGAGTGGCAGTGTGGTTTGGAGAGTCTTGGTGGGGATGCTGAATTGGGGAGTACAAGTCCTAAACCATAACACTCTGCCAACCTCCATCACTTATTGTCTTTTTTCAATCTACAGTCCTTTCCTTTTTCCTCCTATGCCTAGTGTAATTTTTTCCAATCTCTTCTCTCTTCCCATTCTCTTCACCACAGTTGCTTCTCTTATGGTGCTGTCTCACAGGACCTGACCTCAACTCTTCTAATACTATGTTTCACTTTGCAAGAAAGGAGACAGATGTTGTTCTGCATTCTTCTCTTCCTCATTCTGCCTTTTTGTCAAGTTCTGAGTAACCATACTTCAGACTGTAAAAAGAAAAAAACGAATTCATTACCATGCTGCCATTTAAAATTAGGGAAATGTGTAATGCCTCCCTAAATGTAAATTCTTAATCAAGACATCTTCAGAGGGAGAGGTGTTCTTAATTCTCCTCTGACCTTCTTCAAGCAACTTTTCAGCGATAGTCAGGTCTAGATGTGGCCATCATGTGAATTAATCAGGTGCTGTGCAGGAGATCAGGTTTCCCCCTTCTCAGGTAACTTAAGAGAAGATGCCAGACAATACCAATGGTAACTGTACGTTAGACAATTAAAGAGAAGACTAATGATCCCCTAAACCTTTCCAGTAACTCTATTCTATTGCAAATAACCACAAGCCAGAAAACACTAAAGGAAGTTTTGGAGCATGGGACCTCTGGAGAAAAAAAAACCTCTAAGTTCTTATCTTTAAAATTTATTTATTGTGAGTCCTCATTATTAATTAGTTGTGATTACTTGTATTTTAACAGACACTTGCTAATACATCATTACTGAGGGTTCAGACTAGTTTTAATTATAACAAATTTTTATATAGGGGACTTTATAAAGTATTTTTGTGTTTTAGCTTTCAGAATTTTCCATGTTTAATTTCAGCTGGAAAGCATTTTTAAATGCTCCAATTCAAAATTAATTCATCTGGGTTTTGTTTGGTTCTTTTCATGTTGACTTTTGTTGTTTTGTTGTTTTTCCATTTGACTTAACAGCACAGGAGAATAAAGCATTTTATTCTCTAAATAGATTATTTGCCAAGGTTCTTATTGCTGTGATCAAGAACCCAAAGTGGAGAACAATCTCTCTTGCTCTCAAAGATCTGGAGAATTTTGGAGAAACAGTGAACTTGCCCTGAAACCAGACTACTTCTGGTCTCACTTATCCCAAAGGAAATAACACTCCCATTTCCAGTGAGAGGTAATTAGAATTCCCTAAAGCAAGTGAATAAACAATGAAGATTTTATTCTAGCTGTTAAAGAAAGCTAGATTATAATCAAAGAACTACATGTGAGGTTTTAATGGGTTTAGTATATACACTACTACAGAAAGCGAAGCAAACAGAATAGCACAGATAAGCAATTATTCATCTTAGAAGTAAATCCTATTATTTTAATCCTCAACGGTAACAAGGCACAAAGAATTTGCTAAATGCTACAGCAACGAAGAATTTATTTTGTATGCATAACAAAAATGAAAAAACCTTGTTGAATTCTTTAGAAGACAGAGGAAGCAAAGAAAACGTCAAACAAGTAGTGACCAGCCAAGATCAAAATGTCCCCAAAGAAGGGGGAACAACATACTGCTCAAGTGTTTTAAAGATAAGAGCTATCAAAGAGCCCACATTTCTTTGTGTTAGCAGTAAGTTAAAAACTGACCAAACGCTAACAGTATGATTCAGGCTTTTTTATCGTTAAAACCAACAAAAGCTATTAGCTGAGGCCCAACCTAGTAACAAATCTAGAGACTTTGCAGAGGTGTAAACCATTAAAAAACATGAGCAATGCCCAGACTAACTAGCCTACCACACAACTTCCATCTCCATCAAAAACCACAAGGCTTTTGTGATGTTTCCTTTATTGTATAATTTCAATTAATTCTGTACATTGCACATGGCCAAGATCTTGTGAAAGAAAATAACAGGTATTAGAAGTGTGGGAAAGAAGTATTGAAAAAGAGCTCTAAGATGTTCAACCATTAACTCAGCACTGCCAAGTCCACCACTAAACCATGTCCCTAAGTGCTACATCTACATGTCTTTTAAATACCTCTAAGAATGGTGACTCCACTGCTTTCCTGGGCAGCCAGCTCCAATACTTGATAATCCTTTTCATGAACAAATTTTTCCTAATATCCATTCTAAACCTCCCCTGGTGCAACTTGAGGCTATTTCCTGTTGTCCTGTTATTTGTTACTTGGAGAAGAGACTGACCCCCACTTGCTACAGCCTCCTTTCAGGTAGCTGTGGAGTGTAAAGGTCTCTCCTGAACCTTCTTTTCTACAGACTGAACAGCCCCATCACCGCCAGCTGCTCCTTGTAAGACTTGGGTTCCAGTCCCTCTGGTTATCCCGAGGAGGTCTGTCTGCATAGTTAAAATTCAGCGAGGTCTGGGGCAGAACAAAGTATATCTGTAATTCTCCAAACACATGCTGTATACCACAGTGGTTTAAATCTTGAGCTGACCAAACAATTACACAAACTGAAGTTTGATCAAGATGTTATGTCCAAAGACAAGAGAGTGACAAAAAAGAAAATGCCCTAAGATCTGGAAGAGTATTTTGTGAGTTCAATGGGTTTAAACTCTATTAAAAACATCAGGCAAATTGAGAACTAAATAAACAAATTTCATTTGTAACTATTCAGTTTTACTAAGCAATGCTTTACAGTATGCTTGTATATGTAGAATTTACACTAAAAAGACTGCATTTCTCTTTCATTTATCTTGCAGGATCCATGTTCAAAGTTTGTTGTTGCCTAGGCAACAGTGGATAAAAAGCAATGGAAGCAAAATATTTCACTGAACATCCTATATGGCTTTAGATACTTGTGGTATTCTTAATTGTGCCTACAGATACGGAATCTTCAATTCTAGTCTTTGTAAATAGGTGAAAAATGACTGCCAATTCAATTTTATTTAAAAATGTAAACCCCAGTAATCTGAGAAGAGTAGCAGAGCCTAGCAGTTAGCTGTCAGATGATGGATGTCCTTTGCATGACGTGACTTGCAGTGACCTTCAGCAACTCCCCTTAACTCATTCTCATCTTGTGTGAACAAATTCTTTTCATGCCTACCCTATAAAAGGATCTGTGACACAAGTGACACAATGTTGTTCCTCTGAAGTGCCAAAACATAAACTCACCATGCAATGGTGGTATTAACCACGACATCTGAAATGTCCAAATAACAAAGAATCTACTTCATGTTTGACTCACCTATTTGACACTCACTCTTACACTTACACCACAAGGCTATAATAAACACTCTGGGGGAGATGTGTGGGATAAAAGACGAGAGAAAAATGGTCTTTCATAATTTCGACACATTTTTTTCTTACAAAAATTCAATGCACTTCAAACATGAAAAAATTAACACAGCAAGTCTGACTGAAGCAACACATATTCACTAATATTTAAGAGGCACAGGCAGGAAACAGCTTACTCATTGAGTCACACTTCTCAAAACAGCATGGGTAAAAAAATATGCCTGCAACAGGAGTCTACAGTTCTGCATTGGTGTCATAGATAGTCAAATCTAACTTTCTGAAGTGCAGAAATGCTTCAAACACAATATCCATGAAACTAAAGAACAGAAATGTTGGATTTAGTTTCTTTCTTTCTCTGATGGGCCACAGATACACATTTTATTTTTAAAATAGAAAAAACCCCAACAAAGCAGAAGCAGAGCTAGGAGAATAAACTGTCCCGTGCATTTCAAAGTAATTCTAATTCCACAGCACATGAGGGGACTCATCTCCATCCTTTGACAATATGGAGTACCAGAATAGTACAGCACAGCTAACTTACCCAAACTACCACAGCTGACTACACTGTAGTAACCAATATATATAGTAAGAACTTCTCTTGTTTCATTAATTTTTCTGTTATAAAAGTCAAAAGTATCTGCTCCTACGTCATATTTACTTGTGTATCTTCTTGGAGGAAAATAAGGATATGAGCAACTGACAGATCTCTTTTACTAATCACATTGAGCTGAAACATGAACACCTCTAGCCCAGTGACTTCGTCCATAGTTAGTACTTATAAAACCTGGATTTGTCCAAATCGGCATATGCACAGACTCCTCTGAGCTTTTGAAGAACAAAATATACCTTCTATTGCTTCCTACACCCTTTGATTCTGCCTGAGCTAGATTACATCCTGTGACTGCTTTGGAGTTATCAGAGCAGCTACATTTCTGGCAAGGTCTGTGACAATACTGCTGTGTGGTTGCAATTTTTATAATGGTCTCTCTAAATGGATCTACAAAGACTCTAGATGGGTCAGATAACTAAGCAAAAGAGCATGTTGTCTGCATCACCATTCCCACCTCCACCAAAGCTCTGTCAGCAATGAAAAAATGACACACCAAGGAGCAAAACACCCCAATACAAACAGTTAGTAAAACCACTGTTAATGATGGACAGGTGGATAGGGAGCCCCTCCCATTTATCTGAGTTACCTGGAGAAGAGTATAACCCAGTAGGAGAAGCAGAGATAAAAGACTGAAACTAGAGGCAGATCAAACACTCATGAGGAGATTAAAGACACATGGAGAGATCTGTCAAAAAGAGGGGACAAGGCCATGTTTTGCTCTTCAGTATGAAGATTAAAAGAGTTATTAGCTGTTAAGCTGAAACACCATGGGTCAGTGTATATGGCTGTTACCAGCCCAGTGTGACAGAAAAACCAAAAGAATATGAACACCAGTAACTGAGTTTGTCTCCATTCAAGTAACGGGTACAGCTGAAGTAGAGGGTACAGCCTCTAACCATTTGTTAAAGGCTGATGAACTTACTATGTTGTCAATCGCCATTGAACACGAATTTAGAAAATACAATCTAAGTAACAGTAATTTATGCCAAGAAAGAATAAAAAAGCACTTTCTCCTAGCTTAAGTATTAAAGCGTGAAATTTTTAGCCAACGAAAATCAGGAGTCTGTGGCTCAACGCTCCACTGACAAGACATTTTGTTAATGAGATTGTATCAGCCAGGGGAGAAAAATCGGCAAGACTATTTCAAGGGGCATTGTTGCTTCCCCTACAAGAGTTGAGATGCCATTTTGTACTTCAAAAGGTACCGCAGCAGATCAAATATCATGCTTATGCATTTGCAAACACAGCGGAAAAGGAACCTAGAAAACGGGCATTTCAGACCAAAACCCTGAGCCTAAGGGTTACAGAGAAAACCCAAGTTACTTTCCCCATGCACAATCAGCGATCCAAGGGCTCCCCACCCATCCCAGGATGTCTCAGCGGCGCTGCCCCACAGCCTGGTCCTCCCTGGAGCACGCTGGGCACATTCCGCGCCACGACTGTCCTTGCTCCCGCCGGGCAGGAGCGGGATGTGCGCACTGAGATCCGCACCGGCAGCTGGGGGCAGCTCCCCGGGGCTGGCTGGGCCGTATCACGGGCGGTCACTGCCCCGCGGGTTGCCCGCGGTGACGGCT
>VZTZ01027866.1:64682-79299 GCA_013400955.1 Drymodes brunneopygia | reverse complement strand
CACCGGGAGAGGCTCGGGGGAGGGATGCGGGGCTGGGCCGCTGCTGTCCGGGCAGCTCCGTAGAGGCACCGGGAGAGGCTCCGGGAGGGATGCGGGGCTGGGCCGCTGCTGTCCGGGCAGCTCCGCAGCAGCGCCGGGGAGGCACCGGAGAGGCTCCGGGGATGGATGCGAGGCTGGGCCGCTGCTGTCCGGGCAGCTCCGCAGCACCGCGGTGATGCCCTGAGCCTCCCTCGGCTCTGGCTGCATCTCCCTCCCTCCCCTGCTCCGCTGCCGGGCTGTGCATCAACCGCATCACCCGGGCTCCGGCAATCAGGGGGAATATGCAGGGAAATAAGCACGGGCAGGTTTTGCCGGAGAAAAGTGACGGGGGGGAAAAAAGGTGTTTTGGATGCTGCGTGCGTGGAATGGCTCCTGCTCGGCTTGTCCTTTAATAGCGGCTTTTGGGGATGCTCCTCGCTGCTGTGTGTGAGAACACAGCAGAGTTCATGGGAACAGCAAGGTGCCCGAGTGCTCGTTAATTCCTTCATCGTTCCTGGGTGTTTTGGGGGGAAACTCGCCAGGTTTGGCTAAGTGGGCAAAGAAAGGAACCATTGTGTGGGGGGAAGGCAATTAACAAAGCTCTGTGTGTGTGTGTGTCTAAAATGTTTGCACGTAGATGTTTTGTTGGTCAAGTTTTATGAGAGCAGGTAAATATATATCTTTATGTAATATAGGATACAATTATATATCTATATAAAAATGTAATATTAACTTGATCATCAAAAGCTTCTGTAGAATCCCGAGTATATCAAAAGTATTTTAAATTTCCAATAAGTCAAAACCACTTAGCTGGAATAAATAGGCTTTGAATTATGATGATGAAATTGATTTAACCAGAACTTCATCAGATGGGAAAGGCTCCAGAGTTAACAGTGGAATTTGACTTCGTAATTTGGGTTGAAGGGGATGACAAGAGCAATGGGAAGGCCTGTTTCTTTTCCTTAATCCTTTTTTTTTTTTCCTGTAATGAAAAAGGAAGTAATCACAGAAATAACAGCCTCCCTCTCGAGTGCGCTGGTTTGCATCAGGATGAATGTGGTGCTTTGAGATCCTCGCCTCTGAAGTGTGAGAAAACAGCAAAGTTATTCTGCATTTGTTATTTTACTTATTGTTGCTACTTTGATTTTATATTTATTTTTTTCTGTCTCAAAAATAAAAGCACTACAGTGTAGCACTAGGAAGCATCTTGTTCTGGGCCCCAGGGGATAGACCCGAGCCAGGGATGACTCAATAGGTCATCTCTTTTTCTAATTTCTCTAATTCTGCCTTTGATTTAATTACGCTGAGAGCTTTTGAATTTTCCCTGTGTGTGCATGGCTCTGTCTCACACAGGCTGTACAAATGATACGGATGTTAGCATTTAAAAATATTACATGATTTTTGTTTTGTTTTTTTTTTCTAAATGAAAAAAAAAACCCTCTTTTGCAGTGATCTGCTGCCTTCTGTGCTGTGCAGTTGGGCTGAGGAGTTGCATAATAGCCCAGGGTAGTACTGGGAGAGCAGAGCGTGTGCTGGGAACGCTGGGAACACTGGGATGGAGTGGATCTGCAGTGACCCCGCTGCATCCCCATCCCTGCCTCCCCAAAACCCGGCACGGAGAGCTGCTCACCGCGGCATTTTGGGGGAGTGCTCACGTTCCCGGTTGATCCCAGCGCTGCTGACAGCTCCCCTTGGAGCATCCCGGAGGTTGTGCAGGCCGAGAGCGGAGCGGGGAGGCTGCGGGAGGGAGCATTCCTGGGGACATAAGCAGATTACAGCTCTGGCCGGGCTTCAGTAGGTGCCGCTCTTCCCTCTCCCTTCCTCGGGCTCCGGGCAGGGCCCCGGGGGCTCCGGGCACTCCTGGGCCCCTCTGTCCTGCCAGAAAAATCCCGAGCAGCTCCCCTGGCTCTCCTGGAAAGTGCAGCCCAAGCCTTGCCTCTTCAGCATCCCCCTTCATCCCAATCCCAAAATCAAATATTCTGATTGCTTCCCTTATCTAATTATGCAGCATTCTGGATCTCTGCAGCTGTCACTCTGCTCCCCCCTAGGATATTTACGGGCGGTTTTGTTTATTTGGTTGTGCTGCAATATGCAGGAGGGTGAGCTAGGGATGTTATTTCAGCTCCTGCTTTGCCCAGATGTGTGTGTTTGTCCCTGCTGGATTGATTGGAGCGGCATGGATTTAAGGACAAAATGCAGAGTTCTCTGAACTTGCTTGGGGTCTTTAATGTGGGCTGGACAGCCTTGGTGTGAAATGGGTTTGTGGGGTTGATATTTAAATAAAGACAAAGCATCCAGTGCGTGGGATGCAAACAAATTCTTCAGTCCTTGGTGCAGGAGCAGCACTGCTGGGGTTAACCCCGATTCCCTGCTGGAGCTGTGCTCACAGGGACAGAAAGCTGTCCCAGGAGCAGCACTGCAGGGGTTAACCCCAATTTCCTGCTGGAGCTGTGCTCACAGGGACAGAAAGCTGTCCCAGGAGCAGCACTGCAGGGGTTAACCCAGATTCCCTGCTGGAGCTGTGCTCACAGGGACGCACGATGCTGCCTGTGCCAGGGAGGGACAGAAAGCTGTCCCAGGAGCAGCACTCTTGGGGTTAACCCAGATTTCCTGCTGGAGCTGTGCTCACAGGGACAGAAAGCTGTCCCAGGAGCAGCACTGCAGGGGTTAACCCCAATTTCCTGCTGGAGCTGTGCTCACAGGGACAGAAAGCTGTCCCAGGAGCAGCACTGCAGGGGTTAACCCAGATTCCCTGCTGGAGCTGTGCTCACAGGGACGCACGATGCTGCCTGTGCCAGGGAGGGACAGAAAGCTGTCCCAGGAGCAGCACTCTTGGGGTTAACCCAGATTTCCTGCTGGAGCTGTGCTCACAGGGACAGAAAGCTGTCCCAGGAGCAGCACTGCAGGGGTTAACCCCAATTTCCTGCTGGAGCTGTGCTCACAGGGACAGAAAGCTGTCCCAGGAGCAGCACTGCAGGGGTTAACCCAGATTCCCTGCTGGAGCTGTGCTCACAGGGACGCACGATGCTGCCTGTGCCAGGGAGGGACAGAAAGCTGTCCCAGGAGCAGCACTCTTGGGGTTAACCCAGATTTCCTGCTGGAGCTGTGCTCACAGGGACAGAAAGCTGTCCCAGGAGCAGCACTGCAGGGGTTAACCCCAATTTCCTGCTGGAGCTGTGCTCACAGGGACACACGATGCTGTCTGTGCCAGGGAGGGACAGAAAGCTGTCCCAGGAGCAGCCTGCTCTGACCCTCGGGAGCAGGGATTTGCTTTTCCCACTTCTCAGGCCCCACGTCCATCCCGTGCTGTCAGATCACCCCAAATCCCACCGTGTGTGATATCAGGGAACCCCTGGCCACCTCTGGGCCTGTCCTGCTCCCTCACACCGTGCCCTGCGTTTCTTGCAGCCCAAAATGATTCATCCCCATCCCAGCCCCCGGGGCTCTGCAGCACAGCTCAGCACGGGGACAGCCAGAGGGGCTGGGTGACACCACAGGGTGACAGTGGCATGATGCAAGGACCTGCTGTGCCTGTGTCACCCTGCTCCTGGTGGCAGGAATGATGCTGCAGCCCCTGAGGACGCTGTCAGGACAGATGACAGCAGCGATTTGCCTCATCAGGGTCTGGTGTTTTGGTTTAATCAGTCGTTTTTTGTGTTTTAATGCTGTTGTCGTCTCTGTGTTGCGACCTGGCATTGTGAGAGAGAGCTGTTGCCTCCAGGCTGACATCACTGTTATCTCACAGCTCCTTGGGGACTGTGATCAGCCAGGCCTCAAGCTTTCAATCTCAGAAAGCCAAAAAGCACGGCAGCCTTTCCCCCTCCCCTTCCATCTCGGGATGTGCTGCTTGCCCTGCTCTTCCTTCTTAGGCGTTTTGGGGAGTTCATGATCCAGCAGAGATGGAAACTAATTTAGATCTTTGATGAAGAATGAGCATCTAATGCCAGAAGAGCATTGCAGGGACGAAAACAAGCTGGTGGCTGAACTGGATGTCCCATAAATGGGATGCTGAATAAAACTCTGCTCGTCTGATTTTCCTTCTCTTGTGGTTCCTTCTGCATTGCTTGTTCTGCTGTGTTGGTTGGAATAGTTCTGAGCTGCAGAACCTGTGATCTGGAACCTACAGAGAAAAGAAGGGCCAAAGGCTCCACTAAAAATAAATCTGTAATTCATTTTTCTGCTAGTGCCTGTGGGTGAGAAGAGAAAAAAAAAAACAACCCTCTCAATGTTCCAACACCCTACTTATCTGAGGGAAGGATCTATTATGTAGTTGTGGGGGTGGGATGGGAACTAGGTAGGGTTAGAGAACAGCAGAGCTAAAATTAGCAGTTGTTTGATGGGAGGGAGCAGTGAGCACTGCTCGCAGGCACTCTCAGTTCTGCCTTCTGGAGGCTGAGGGGCTCTTTGTACCTCACCAGGCCGGCAGCCCCTGCCCTTCCCCGGCTCTGGAAATCGCTGTCTCAGGGATTGGAAGAGGGGAGGGAGGGGTTCCTGAGCTGTCACACTCATCCCACCCAGCTCTGCTCCTCCAGCACTGCGGCTCCTTTGAGATGTAAAATCCCAGGTTGGTGAGACAGCGACAGGAGGGAGGGCTCTGTCCTCACTTCCAGGCATCGAGTCCTCGCTGTGACACACAGAGGTGACAAACGTGGGTGTTTGGGATCCGCGCCTCCTTGATTACCCAGGGAAATGATGAAGCTGCTTAAATCACTTCCAATTTCCTACTGGAGCCTTAAAGAGCTGCTGCGTGCAGCGACAATGAACTTCATCCCTGGCACTGCAAATAATCCCCAATGAAACTGGATTTCCAAAAATCAATCCTTCCTCAGTTTTTTGGTGAAGCTTCTCGAAATAGTTCTGTTAAAAGTTACATAATTGTGTTGCTGTGCCCATTGTGCTGTTCGACCTTCCCATTACGGGTTCAAGTGTTGCATTTTCAGCCTCCCATCGATTCCTCCCCGCCCACACCTTCCTTTGTGCCTTTTATTCAGTGGGAAGGAATAGGTGCTGATAAAAACCACCAGAGATGACCCACATCCATATAAATACGGCTGTGGTGGTTGGGAGAGGAGAGGCCTCAGCTCCTTATGGATTCTGCAAATGGATCTGAGCAATCAGAACGTTCCCCTTGGCTGGCGCTGGGGGAAGAGCAAACCCCATTAATAGGTTGCTCCTCTTCCCCTGCATCCAGAACATTCTGACCTGGCCACGCATCCTGGACGTTCTGGCTGTCCATAAAGGACAGATTTTATCCTTTTCCAGCAAGAAGATGTCGTGCCAGGTGCCTGGAAGAACAGCTTGGAGCAGCTCTGGCAGGTTTATTCTGTGGATGGTTCTGTGGAGCACGGTTACTGAGGGGTTATGAGTAGGTTTTGTGCTAATTTCTCTGGCCTTTGTGCTAATTTCTCTGGCCTCTGTGTTATTTTTTCTGCCCCTTTCCACAGTGGGAAGCCCTAGGAAGCAGTGAGGAGCCTAATCTGGGTGCACTGAAGTCAAGGAAGAGCCTTGCACGCGATTCCCTTGGCCAGGCTGGGCTCGTGGGCACCAGGAGAGGCAGAAATAGCAGCAGGATCAGCCCAGCATCAGTTTTTGTCCTGGGCTGCCCAGTGCCACGCTGGATTAATACCTGCAGTGGCAGCAGGGTGTGAAGCACAACTTCTATCTTAGTAAAAGTATGAAATTACAGTGGAAGGAGACCATTTGAAATAAAACCCAAGGCATTTTGGAACCCTGGATCCAAGGCTGGGTTTGCTGGGTGGTAACAGACTGGAAAAAGCATCCCTTTAATATTTGTGTTTGTTGTGTGGTTGGCTTTTGGCACCGAGTTTTGTTTGAAATCTGGCTAAACATCTGTAATTTTGTTCTCTAATATGTATGTGCACATTGGAACCTCTCTGAGGACACAGAGGAGTTCTCTGACTTTAAGCCATGAAGAAGCTGCACTTTGCAGAGCTTGCTGCCAGCACCCCGAAATCTCTCCCCCAGATCTCTCCTTGGGCTGCAGATTATTTTGAATTGAATCCTAATTGAATCCCAGTCGTTTGTTTTGCTGGGAAATTGCCTTGCCCTCTTATCAGAATGCAAAATCACCTCACTCTCTGTCTCCAGCCCTTCACAGCCTCACAAATGTCAAGTGAAGGGCAAACTGCTGGGAATGGCTCTGGAATTCTGCAGCCTTTGCTCACTCAGGGCCTTGACTTGAGGCAAGTGAGGGGCTCCCCCAGAGATCCTTTTCTGTCACCCTGATTTTTTAAAGTGCTGTGTTTAGAGTTGGTAGCAAAGGCTCTCACAGATTTTGTGTAAACAATCCATGTTTCTATAACCAGCCAAGGATTGTTTTGTACTTTGGGTGTTGTTTTTCATTCTTCTTTCTGGGCTGGAGAATGTGATGGGCTGTGTTTGTCACCTATGGAATTTCAGAGGTGGTGACCTCTTTGTCCAATCCATAACTGTCTGTAAAAAGGTATCAATATAAGAATAAAGAGAGGCTGGGGCTCTTTTTGCTCTCTGCCCGGCCTTGGTGGCTGAGCTCCTGAGTTGCCTGAGTGTTTCATGTCTGACAGAGCGATACTTTTCCTCACTAAAAACCCTGAAAATGTGGAAAATTCAGTCAAGGAGAGATAAATTGTGGAGCTGAGGCTGCTGGGTGCTGTTTGACTGCTTGGTCCCTTCTGGCTGTGGGAGCTGAGAGAGGCCCTGCTTGTGCCTGGCTCTGTCATGGAGCACTTTCATCCTGATTTTGCCTCTGCCTCACTTTCCCTGCCTGCAAAATGAGGCAAACCAGGCCCCTCTTCCTTCTCCCTCTGCCTGGAGCAAAAATTTTCATGGGACAAGTGCTGGAAGGAAATGCTGGACAGAAATCAGTCTGTTTTTCCTTCTCTTTCTCCCTGGAGCGGAGATTTTCATGGGACACGTGCTGGAAGGAAGTGATGGACAGAAATCATCTGGTTTTCCTTCTCTTTCTCCCTGGAGCAGGGATTTTCATGGGACAAGTGCTGGAAGGAAGTGTTGGACAGAAATCAGTCTGTTTTTCCTTCTCCCTCTCCCTAAAGCAGGGATTTTCATGGAATAAGTGCTGGAAGGAAATGCTAGGCAGAAATTGTCTGTTTTTCCTTCTCCCTCTCCCTGGAGCGGAGATTTTCATGGGACAAGTGCTGGAAGGAAGTGTTGGACAGAAATCAGTTTGGTTTTCCTTCTCCTTCTCCCTGGAGCAGGGATTTTCATGGGACAAGTGCTGGAAGGAGCTGTTGGACAGAAATCAGTCTGTTTTTCCTTCTTTTTCTCCCTGGAGCAGGGATTTTCATGGGACAAGTGCTGGAAGGAGCTGTTGGACAGAAATCATCTGGTTTTCCTTCTTTTTCTCCCTGGAGCAGAAATTTTCCTGGGAGAAGTGCTGGAAGGAGCGTTTGGACAGAAATAATCTGGTTTTCTTTCTCCCTGGAGGAGAAATTTTCATGGGGCAAGTGCTGGAAGGAAGTGTTGGACAGAAATCAGTCTGTTTTTCCTTCCTTTCTCCCTAAAGCAGAGATTTTCATGGGCGAAGTGCTGGAAGGAGCTGTTGGACAGAAATAATCTGGTTTTCCTTCTTTTTCTCCCTGGAGCAGGGATTTTCATGGGACAAGTGCTGGAAGGAGCTGTTAGACAGAAATCAGTCTGTTTTTCCTTCTCTCTCTCCCTAAAGCAGAGATTTTCATGGGACAAGTGCTCCAGGGAGCTGCTGGACAGTGTCCCACGTTTTTAAGTGTCTGATTCACCCCCTGTGTGTTGATAGTTGTGCTGGGCTGAGGAGAAGCACTGACATAGCTGAAATTTCTGCTTCATTTCTGCTCAGCAAGTGGGCAGGGGCAAGGCCTGAAAGAGGCAAAAATTGCCATCAGGATCCTTGTGGGGCTTCCTGACAGAACTACTGTGTCCTGGTCAAGGCCTCTTCTGCTTCTTCCAGCTGAAATTCCAGATTCCTCTCTATTTTAATGGTATTCCTTTGGTTGGTTGAGCAGCTGCTGTGTTTTTTCTTGAAACTTCCCTCTGAAAGCCTCTGAGTTCAGGCCTGGATAGAAAGTGCACCTTAATGCCATTTTTATTTTAATTGATGCTTGTTCTGACTGGCAATTTCAGGGTTTTGAGCCTGGTTGAAGTGAATTGTAGAAGTTGCAATCCAGCAGCAATGACATATCCAGGGATAGAATATCCAGGCTCAGGAAATGGAGACTCCAAGCCCAAAATACTGCACAGAATTCATTTTCCTCCTGGGTGCCCTCACAGAGCCACGTGCTGCTGAATACAAGATTGCTGGGATGTTCTCTGAGCTTCTCCTTTCCTAAAGTTTTCCTTTTGGCCAGGTTTAGGCCTGTGCTGTTGATTATATTTTACATTTTCCAGCGGTTTATTCCCCTGGAACCATTTTTTTTCCAGGACAGAATGCTCTCTGTGGTCACAGCCAAGTGACCTGGGGGCAGATCACTCTGCTTTTTTTTTTTTTCCAACTTAAAAAAAAAGAGATGCAAAATGCTGCCACTCTCCTCTGACAATGTCACAGCCACTCCATGCACGTGGCAGAGGAGCAGAGAAGGAGGAATTTGTGGATTTATTTTGGGAGATTCATATATTTGGGGGTCTATATTTTGAATAATTTCCAAACCACTCAGAATACCACGTTTGGTGGAACGTGGTTTGGGCCACAGCTGATTTCAGGCCTGAAATTGGAAGGAGAAAAATGGAGGAGGAAATGAGTGGGGTGAAAAAGACTTCTGGGGGAAAAATGAGGTGAATTTTGAGGCATGTTTTGAGGAGCAGCAAAGATTTTGTAATAGAAGAAGTGTCTGGATATGCACATAAAATTAGAACAAATCAGCTGGAGGGGGAGCACACAACTTGTTTATCTTTAGTGCAAGAAGAGCCTCCCTCTAATTAGAGCCATTCCCTTAATGAAATACTGGGGGAAATACTGAGTTTGTGAAATACTGAGTTTATGAAATCCTGAGTTTAAATGCCAGCAGGAGGAGGTGGCCAGGCCTGAGGATGGCAGCCTCAGCCCTGGTGCAGGGAGGGCACACGGGATTCACATCAAACTGTGAATTAAAAGCTTTGCACTGGAGGCAGAGGAGTTTCAGGGAGCTGCTGCAGAGGCAGAGCTGTAATTTGGGTTTATTTCTGACCCCGCAGGAGCAGAAATGAAGCAGCTGTGGAGCTGTGGGAGCAGTGCCCTGTGCTCTCTGGGAGGAGATTGCCCTGTGGCTGGGCAGCCTCAGAGCTGGCATTTGGCTTTCAGGGAGCTGTCACTGCTGCAGGGATGTGATGCATTCCCTGCTGCACATTTTGGGAATGAGGTTTGGGAGGCAGAGCCGTGCTCAGCTGGAGGCCATGGAAGAAGAAGAAGGATGTGTCTGGAGGCCAGGGCTCAGAGAGCCTCAGCAATGCTCAGTGGCTGCTCCAGGGCACTAAAGCTGCACCAAATACCTGCTGTGTTGTTTTTCCAGCAGGAAGAACGAGTTCCCCACGGGTTCTTTTCTGTTCTAAAGGCAGCTGATAGCACAACTGATGTGGGGAATGGAATTGTTTGTGAAATTGTGTTGTTTTACAGCGAAGGAGGCTCTTGAAAACAGAGATTTGCTGTGCTGGGAGGTTCTCCTGCTCACTTTCAGTTTGGAGGAAGAGGTTCCATCCTAAATAGTCAAGATGGACAAAGGGTGGAAGAAAGGAAGTGGAATTTTGCAGTTTGCAGAGGAGGCACACAGGGATTAAAGGTGTTTTTTTTCCTTTTAAAGTGGTTATTAATAGCTGTGTATTAATTCCCTGCTGGAAGCTTGGCTTAGGAGAGCAAAAAATTGTTATAATTGAAACAATCCTCTAAAGAGAGCAAACTCTACTGAAGTGAGAGCCAGGATCAGAAATGCAAACATCCATCCCTGTCCCCTGCACGTCTCATGGGGGATTTGCCCCAAGCCACCAACTGAATCCCTGCAGTTGTCCCAAAAAAACCTGTGCCTTGCTCATAGTTGGAGATGCCAGAATTATCCTGAGGACATCTGTTCTTTCAAGGATCTCAGCCCAGATGAAGAACTCGGGGTGGTTTTGGATGTCACTTTGTGAGATTTCCCACCTGGAGCTCCAAATCACGTGGATGTCTTGGGAAGTTTTGGGGACAAAAATGCAGCAAGTGGAAACAAATCCTTGGAATTGTAACACTCAGGCCAGCTAAACACCAATCACTGCAAACCTTTGGAGTCCTGCGTTGCTGCAAACTGGGCTGCTGCCTCTAGGAAATGAGAATTATGGAAAGCAGAACTGGAGGCTGGACAAAAAGTGATGTTATTGAGGTATTGATCCATGCTCCTGCCACTGGGGTGTCCTGGATGGGGCCAGGAGTTTGGCTCCAATCATCCTCGTGGGTCCCTTCCAGCTCAGGGTGTTCTGTGGTTCTGGGATTCTCTTTTGTCTTTATTGACAGTTTCCTATTTCTGTTTGTGAACATGACAAGTGAATGAGTTTATTCCACTTCTCTCCTGCTCCTGGCTGTGAGGATTTGACCTCAGCCTCGTATTTTTCCCACAATTTCATATAATTCCATTGATCTTTGTTAAAAAAAACAACAAAACCCTAAACCTTTTAATACAGCTTTTCTTTCTCCTCAATATTTACATTCCTCAAATATTTGTTGACCACTCTGCTTTGTTTACCCTTCCAAGTTTGTTTTCACAAACGAGCCTCATGAGTGCCCTGATGTTTTGGTTGCTTTCCTTTGAACTCCTTGCTCTGGAAGAAAATCCCTCTCCTTGTTTGCCACCCCTCGAACGTGTTCCTGGTTTGGGATTAACTGATCACACAGAGCAAATATTTCATCATTGCACGAGGTGTGCTTGACCAGCCCTGAGCCACATCAGCCCCCCCTGCTCCTGTTTTGTGTCGCAGGAACATTTTTCATTTGCTCTCTGCTCTTCCCCTTCTCATCTGTGTTGCCCTGATTTGCAGGGTTTCGTATTAGTAACTTTGTAGTACAAGTTTCCCATGGTTTTTCTGGAAACATGGTCCTTGTTTTTCTAACTAGCCAGGATTGTTTTGCACTTGTAGATTGTTTTTCATTCCTTTCCCCTGGGGTGGAGAAAGATGATTGACCATGTCTTTATCCTGTGAACTTACAGAGGTGTTAACCCTCTCACCAATCCCTGATTGTCTTTGGAAACAGATATAAATGAGAGAATAAAGAAGGGCAGGTCCTTTTGGTTGGTCCTGCTTGGAAATTCAACTGCTGCTCTGGAACCTGCGTGTTTCTTCTGTTGCCAGCTGTGCAACACATCTGTGCTGCTTTCTTGCTTTCTAAATTCTTTAAATTGCTTTGTTCCCTCTTCCACACCTGCCTGGGTAGGTGCAAACCCAAGGGCAGCAGCAGGGCTGCGTTCCTGCTCTCCCCAGAAGGGAATCAGTCACAGGCTCTGTTTATTTTTCCCCAGACAGGTTTTTTAAGTGTGTTTATACACACTTCCAAGATGAGTCACATTGTTACCTTCTGCATTGTACAACCTCCGTGCAGAGGGTGGCCTTTCCCAGAGTTTGTGTTCGGAAATGCCCGAGTGCTGAAGGCAAATATTTCTGTTTATTCTAAATATTTCCTCTTGCTGCCTGCTGTTGCAGCAGGGAAATCGATGGTTTGTGCTGCCTGACAAGGTTCAGGAGGGTGTGCAGCCCCTCAGGGTGAAGAGTCAGAGCTTTGTGGGAGTGAGGAAGTGGAATTTCGAGGTAATTGGGATGTTTGTGTCCACGCTGGCTGCTCTGCTCCTTTGTTGTCACAGAAGTGCTCCCTGGTGGTTTGCACCACGGGGAGGACAGGGATGTTTAATAAAGCTCTGCTTGGGATGCCAGGGATGTGCAGCAGCTCAGAATATTTCATAAAAATCTGGTTGGGATGCCAGGGCTGTTCAGCAGCTCAGAATATTTCATAAAAATCTGGTTGGGATGCCAGGGCTGTTCAGCAGCTCAGAATATTTCATGAAACCCTGTTTGGGATGGCAGGGCTGTGCAGCAGCCTCGAATATTTAATAAAAATCTGTTTGGGATGGCAGGACTGTGCAGCAGCTCAGAATATTTGATAAAAAAATCTATTTGGGATGACAGGGCTGTGCCACAGCTCAGAATATTTAACAAAAATCTGTTTGGGATGGCAGGGCTATGCAGAAGCTCAGAATATTTCATAAAACCTTGCTTGGGATGCCAGGGCTGTGCAGCAGCCTCGAATATTTAATAAAAATCTGTTTGGGATGGCAGGGCTGTGCAGCAGCGCAGAGAAGCTGCGCCAGGGCGGCAGAACGGATGGGTAAGAGCAGGAGAAGAGCAGAAATCCCGGGATTTCTGCGGAGCGGCCAGGGTTAAGCGGGTGATGCGGGCCATCCTTAAAGCGCCAGCGGGAGCTTTTCCCCCGGCACGGGCAGCAGCCAGCTCGGATGCCGGAGCCGGGCAGCGCACTGCAAAGGCGGCTTTGTTCCAGCCATGCCGAGTCGTTATCAGAGCGGGGAATCTTTCTGTCGACTCCTCGGGCGGCCGTGAGATGCCTCGGAGCGGCGGCAGCGAGGTCCCGGGCCGGTTCCGTGCCGTGTCCCCCGGCGCGGTGGCTGCGGGCTGCGGGGAGCTCCCGGAGGAGCGGGGAAGAACCGCAGGCGCCTCCCGGGAAGGGCGATGCGCTAACAGGTGCCCGTGGGATCGTTCAGCTGCTCCTTTTTCATCTCCCAGGCGGGCGGGGGACTCTTTCCTTTGTGTGTGTGTTTGTGTGTGTGCTGGGAGGTGAGGCGGCTCCGCAGGGAAAGGGATGCGGGGCTGGGATGGGGATGCAGTTGGATGGGGAATAGCAGGAGGGGTGGAAGGGATGTGGGGGAAAAGCTTAAGGTGGAGAAATGTCCTGGGGCAGGGGCTGTGCTGAGCAGCTCTGTGGTGTTTCTGGTCAGTTTTTGGGCGAGCCCAGCAGATTTCAGGGATCTGGAAGAAAGGGCCAGGCAAAGTTAAGGAAGGCAGTGGGAGCAGGGATGAGTCCGGTCAGATTGGGGGTGGGGATCAGAGGTGGCACAGGGCAAGTGTGAAGGCAGAGACTGGGGCAGGGCTTTGGAGGAGGCTGCAGGAGGCTGATTTTGGGTGGGATCAACAGACTGGGAGCAGCTGGAAGGAATGGAGAAGCTGGAACAGCCAGAACAGAGTAACACAGTGCAGAAGCACACGCTGCACCAGCCAGTACTGGGGAAAGAGATTAGACCCTGGGCCCTTTTAGGACACTTTTCCTTCTCTTTCTGAATGATCTCTGAGCCATTCCAGCTCAGGGCAGTGGGAGCAGAGGGATGGTGGGAGCTGCACAGGGCCTGGCTGTACCAGGAGGCTGCTGCAGCCCAGCCCTGGCACAGCTCCATGGATGCTCCTTCTGCTGTCCCCAAGGGCAGCTATTGAGGCCTCAGCCAGATGTCAGGGGACTCTCCCTTTGTGCTGAGGCTGCACAGGAGCAGCACACTGGGGGTTGCTGCTCATTTCCTGGGAGCAGAGAGGGGGTGGCTGCCTCGTATTCCCAGTGGCATCCCAAGAACTGCTTTGTTGGGTTTGAGATGAAGTTTGGGTGCTGCTTGTCCCCTGGTGGCTGCCCCTGCAATGTCACTGAAGGACAGTGGCCTGACCTTTAACTCTGTCCTGAGGGAAGGAAAGAAGGATAAATAATGGAGGCACTGCTGTGATGGTTTCACAGGGACCTGTCATTAACGTGAGCTCCTGTTTCTGTTATTTTTCTTTGTGTGTAGGGCAGCCTTCCCTGATCACCCAGTTTTGCTTTTCCCTTCATCCTCCCTCAAACTGGAGCTGGGATGCACTCAGGCCTGTGCCTGCCTGATCTTCCCAGCCCTGAGCACAGTGCTATAACCCCAATAAATGCAGGAGTTCCTTTTATCAGTGCTCCATCTCAGAGACATCTGTTGGCGTTATTGATGTGCCTGTTCATCTTCATTTTCAAGTGCACTGACTGCAGTATCCGTTATCTGTCAGTGCAGGGCAAAGGGTAAAATATGCACCAGTGCAGGAGAACAGAACGTGCAGGGGTTCCACGGGAGAAAAACAGATGGATTTGGTACCAAACAGAGGCTGACAGAGAACTTAAGGTCTGTGAGTGTGTTTTTAATACATGGTTCGAAATTGCAGACTGGGAATTTGTGGGTGGCTCAGCCAGCCTTTCCCACTGCATCATTCCAGGTGGGATCTGTTACCTGTCTGATGCTCTGTGCTCTCCACATTTATCCTGCAGTGCCTGTCTGTGTTGGGATGGGATTCTGTTGGTCTCAACCTACAGGGAACAACTGATTCCCTTTGTGCTACTCTTGAATTTTCAGAGATCCCATTCATTTTAAGAAGGCCAGAACTGCATTGAACATCCTCATGGATATCAGTGTTTGAGAGCTGGTAGCTGACAGGGAACTTAAGGCCTGTGAGTGGTTTTTTAATGCACAGTTAGAAATTCCAGACTGGGAATTCGTGGGTGGGTGGCTCAGCCAGCCTTTCCCACTGCATAATTCCAGGTGGGATCTGTTACCTGTCTGATGCTCTGTGCTCTCATTTATCCTCACATTTATCCTTCTGTGCCTGT
>VZTZ01027866.1:31852-58244 GCA_013400955.1 Drymodes brunneopygia | reverse complement strand
TTTTTTAATATATTTTTTGGCAGGGGAGAGCAGTAGGAAGCGAGGATTCATTGCTCTGTGTGTGTTCATAGGCAGGGAGAATCTGCAGAATGCCCTAAAAAAATCGCTTTTTCTTAGATTGCTGGTGGCTGGCATTGTCCTGTGCATCATGGAAATAAATGCTGGTTCAGGAAAGAGAACATATTCCATTTCCCTTGCTCCATTAAATCACATGCATCTGCAGGAGAAGCTGGTAGATTGAGAATGGAGCTTGTGATTTTGACTCAGGAGGGTGCAAACTTCAGGTCAAATCTTCAGGATAAATTTTACAGCAGTGCAATAACTTGGAATCGCCAACATTCTCCTGGAGAAGCCCCCAGCTGATAAACAGCTGGATTAAACAACAGAGAATCTGCTAAAGGGTGAGGGGACAAGGTTGAACCGGGTGCTCAGGACAAAGGGCAGGTTGTGGCTGGCACTGAGGGGCTCTGACCCTCTCTGGTTTTAATCTGGAGCCAGCCAGTGGTGCTGCAGCAAAGCAGGGGCAGTGCACGGAGGGCATCAGTCAGAAATTACTGCATTGTTATTTCCAGAAAGGCAAGGGGAGGAAACATCAAGGCTGATGAACAAAGGGAAATGGCTTTGATCCCAGCTTTGAAGATCACAACATCTCCCATTAACTTGTGACGGCTGCTGCTGAGGGCTGTGGGAGTGAGTGGGAAGATGCAGAGCTCCAGCTTTGTCTCCTCTGCCGATGCTCAGCATCCCTGTCCGCCCCCGCGCTGCCTGCCAGGGCTGCTCCGAGCCCTCCTCAGGCTCCCAGCTTTAATCTGGGCTTTGTTAAACCCTTGAGGTGGGCTCAGGTGGACAAAGCTCTGCCAGGGGTAAAGGCCATAAAGCCTGGCAGGAGATGGGCAGCAGGGAAAAGTGCCTGAGCTCTTCTGGAGAGAGTCTGTTAGTTGGATCACACCTCCATCCATCCCCACCCAGAAACGGGCCTGGGGATTGATCACCACCTCTGTGGCTTTGTCTCACTCTCCCTTGAAATAAAGAACCTTGTGGCTTTATCTATCTCACTCTCCCTTGAAATAAAGAACATGTGACAGCAATATTGCATCCCCAAACCCCTGAAATATTCTGATGTTAGCTTGGAAACGATGAGGATTAAAATAAACAGGCTTCGATTTATTTTGATTTTTATTTTTATCCTTGGAGCCATCAGTTTTTGAAAGTTTCCTCACATGAAAGGTGGTTTAACAGTGCCTGTTGTTGTTATGTTTAGTTTTAAACAAGGTTTGCGAGCTCTGTTCTGCCCCAAGTTCCAGGCTTGGAGATGTTGATGGAAGCATCAGATATTGCAGCTCTTGCTGTTAATTACAAGACCTGTTGACTTTGTGGTGGGGAGGGGAGGAAAACAAAGCCTGGGTCTGTTCCTCCTTGGGCAGTCCAGCTGTGCAGTGGGTGACCTGCAGGTGACTGTGCTGGGGCTGTGTCTGTCACCCTCAGAGGGATGTGAAATCCTTACTTTCGGCTATTTCTCCTTTATTGGTTCCCAGATTTCTTTGTATTATCCATCATGTTTTGTTTTGCTTGGCTTGCCTTCCTTTGGAGCAAATGGAATTATAACAGTTTGTGGCTGAGGGAGGGGTTTAGGGTGTGATTTATAACCCATGGCTGTTCTCTGCACATTAATGGTCCTTTCCAAGTCATGACTGACTCATTATTGGACTTCATTATTAAGATCTCTCTTGTTCTATTTCAGAAACATTTTCCACGTTTTTCTCGGGGATTTTTGCAGTCACTCCGAGCAAGAAGGGAGAGGTTTCTCCCCAGCCTGCACAGGGGGAGTTTCTGTGAGAGATGAGGCCGTTTGTCCATGGGTCTGTCTCCAGGGGTAACCAGGATCGGGTGATCCACGGGGACAATGACACGGTTAATAATGCATCTGCCCATCCTCACACTGCTGCCCGTGGGCAGAAGGCAAATTCCTTCCTAATGCTTGCAGTGATTTGCTAATCCTCTGAGGCATAATAATTGCATTAATTTTATTTCATGAATATGTAAACATGTGATGGGATGTCACGGGAGGACAGCATTCTGCAAAACGCCAAAATAAGACTGAGTAAATCTTCAACAAGGGTGGGCTTTTCTGCTGAAAAACATGCAGGAGGCAGACTGTTTTTATGATTTCTGTTCAAAGCACTTGTCATGAAAACACTCCTTGGTTTCTGCACAGCCCGGCAGGTGTCATTGCTTTTTTGACTTACTGCTTTCTCTTTTGTCTCTCTTGCTGGGAGAGGTAATAGAAATATAACATTTTGTTATTGCTTGTAGAGCAATGGCGGGTGCAGGGAATTGCTCCAGGATCTGGGGAGGTTTTCATTCTTGGATTATCAATTTGATGGGAGTGTAGGTTGGTGATCAAAAGTTGTTACCATCTGTTTGCTGTTTGGGAGACTGCATAATGAGCTTCTGAATCTCCTTTTTTCCACTGATGTCAGGCTGCATGGCAGAAAAGTATCTTTGTAGGCATCTCATTAACCCCTCTAATAGCTCTTTCTGAGGAGAATTAACTCTTTTCAGTGCTGCAGCCAGGCCTGAGGTGCCTTCTTGACCTCTGTGCTCTTTTCCAGACTATCAGCACAGTTCTGTCTTTTGCTCCAGGATCTCCTTGTCTAGGGAAGTGTGGGCACAGGCTTGGCTTTGCACAGCCCGTGGATCTCAGACAGAGAGGGTTCAATATGTGCTTCAATATGTGCATCTCTGCTGCTCTGGGGACATATTGCTCAGCACTTCCAGAATTCAGCTCAAATTGCAGAACAAACCCCAGTTCTGGGCCTGGAAGAGCTCGTTACCAGCTCAGGGCTGCAGGGAGATGTGAGTAATTGCAGGATGACTCTTGGAAAGCAAATTTTTTTTGAAAACGGAGGGAGACTTGGAGAGCTTTCCAGATCAGGACTTCCTTGAGGAAGTCCAAGAGGTTGGAAATGCAGGGAATGATGTCAGTGGTGTTTTTCTGCCCCCTGAGAAGCTGCTGGTGGTCACAGCAAAGGTGGGGAGTGTTCTGTACCTGGAGCTGCTGCTTCTTTAGCTGAGCTGCCCTTCTTGCAAAATTCTTTGGGTGCACTCCATACTTCTGAATTCTGGCTGAATTCTAATCCACATCCTGCAAGTGGCAGACCCAAAGGGATTTGCTGTGTTGGTCTGTGCCACAGGTGCTGTGACAGTGCCCTTCTGGAGGTGGCTGCTGGTTCTTGGGGCACCTGTGATTTGGGAAAGAGCTGCTGCAGGGAGCTTGTGTCCATCCCAGGGGTGTCCATGGTTTCAGTTTGGGTGGGAGCTTGTGTCCATCCCAGGGCTGTCTGTGATTCCAGATATCTGGTGGGAGCTCGTGTCCATCCCAGGAGTCTCTGTGGTTTCAGATCTGATGGGAGCTCGTGTCCATCCCAGGGGTGTCTGTGATTCCAGGCCTGGTGGGAGCTCATGTCAATGCCAGGGGTGTCTGTGATTCCAGATATCTGGTGGGAGCTCGTGTCCATCCCAGGGGTGTCTGTGGTTTCAGTTTGGGTGGGAGCTCATGTCCATCCCAGGTATATCTGTGATTCCAGATATCTGGTGGGAGCTCGTGTCCATCCCAGGGGTGTCTGTGATTTCAGATTGGGTGGGAGCTCGTGTCCATCCCAGGGGTGTCTGTGATTTCAGATTGGGTGGGAGCTCGTGTCCATCCCAGGGGTGTCTGTGGTTTCAGATCTGGTGGGATGGACAGACTTTAGTGTCCCCTCAGGACTGCTGGGGTGCCATTCATGCAGAATTCATTTACCAGACTGCAGCAAAGTCAGCTTTCCTGTTGAGCTCTCCATGAAAGCACTGTGAAGAGTTCCTTCATAGTTTTAAGAACACCAAAGTTAACTGGTGGAAAACCTTTCCCAAAAGTGACTGCTTGGTGAAGTTCTGTTCCTCACCTGGTTCAGATCTTTACAGGAAATACTCTGTTGGAGGAGGGAATTTGGCCTTTCTGTGTCTTGCCTTGTGTCCCAGGGGCTTTGTATCTGTGCATTGCCAAATGTTCTGTTCCAGCAGCTGAAGGAAAGCTTTTAGAATCCCAGACTGGTTTGGGTTGGAAAGGCCCTTAAACATCATCTGTCCCATGGGCAGGGGCACCTCCCACTATCCTGCTATTCCTTGGAATTCCAGGGATCCAGGGGCAGCCACAGCTTCTCTGGGAGTCTGTGCCAGGGCCTCCCCACCCTCACGGGGAAGAATTTCTTCCATGTATCCACCCTCAATTTCCCCTCTTTCAGTTTAAATCTATTACCCCTTATCCCAATTTCTGCTCAAAATCCCCTCTCCAGCTCCAAGATTCTGACAGGTTGCTGATCCTTTCCCCCACTGCTGCAGATATTGATGCTTTTCCTGCACATCCGTGCAGAATTTGGCCCCTTCCCATCCACGCCACGCTTGCTGATGGTGTTTTGGTGAGGTTTTTCCTTTAGGGACAGCAAGGACATAAACCAAGGAGACAAACTCAGCCTTCTGTGCTTTCAAATGCTCTGTGCAGGGGTTTTCACCTCGGAGCAAAGGGGCTGCTGCTTAGGTGGGCTTGTTTGTGTTCTGTCCCTCTCTTAATGTGTCTCATCTGCTGAAGGCCACTCCGCAGGGGGATGTGAGGCCCTGAATGGGCAATTAGGTCTCTAAAGCGTTATTTATTGCAATTATTTTTTTTTCAAAGTGGGTCAAGCCGTTTTGGCATTTCAGGCGTTGATTCCTGGTTCAATTGCAGGCCTGGGTAGCCATGGCAACTGCAGAAAGCGTTCGTCATGGCTGTGCCTTGGGCTGGATTCAAACTGCAGGGAATGGGCAGGAGCAGGGTTTTGAGGGGCTCAGGGCAGGGGCAGCCCTGTGCTTTCCTCTCTGTCACGAGTTCAATTAACAGACCCTGCGTTTTCTCTGTCTGTGGTGCCCTTCATGTCAGAAAATTCCATTTTTTCCAGTCATCAGATAGAAGGAGGGGAATTCAGGGTTTGATGTTGGTGCCACTGACTTCAGGGAGAGCCAAAAAGGGAGCCCTTGATGTTGTTTCCCACCCCCCCATCTCTGCAAAGGTGAGAATCCACACACCCCTAACACAATATATGTGGATGGGTTTAGTTTTATAAACTAAAAAATGAGCTTGGAGGGCAGAACCTGCCCAAGGTTGTGCTTGGAAGAGCTGGCACCAAAAGCTGTGGCTGTGGCAGTGTGAGCTCAGCCTGGGCAAACATCAAATTGCCAGCTCTGAGCAAGTCAGTGCTGATGCTGTGACTGAAAAACCCACCCCGAGGAGCTTTGTAAGACCATAAAAAGACTAAAATAGCCCCAAACTTTCCAGCATTTTTCATCCTGAGTTTCATCTGCACATGTTGGCAGCTGTACCCTGGTTTTGAGCTGCTCGTTCTCAGCTTTAACTGAGCAGCAGCAAAACCTCCCAGCTGCAGACTGAAAGGAAACACAGCCTGGGCTGAATTTGAGTTGGGCTTTACAGAGCTGCTCTAAACTCAAGCTCAAAGTGAAACTGTGAGCTAGCCCAAACTGAAAATGAGAATGAGGTTGGGCGTGGTAAAGTCAGGTTTTGTAGAGCTGCAGAGGAAAAATCAGTCCATGTGTTCAGGCAGATTTAGCCCAGTGCTGTGCTAGGCAGGGACAGCAGCTCCAAATTCCTGCCTGGGGTTTTTGGGGACCTCTCACGTGACCCAGCTGATGTTGCCTCAGGCACGCTGGGGGCAGGCAGGACCAGCACAGCCTCAGAATTCAGGGGTTTTGACTAGAAGTCTCCTTTTTCTACAGTAAAAATGGCACTTCAGAACTGGGACCACTGCTGATGACCTTGGAGTCACTAACACAGCTCTGCTGGGCTGCTGAAAATTGAGCTCAGCAGGAGCACAGACAAGATGAAAAACCCATTTGAACTGGATCTGTGAAGGAACCTGATGCTTTTCAACATTCCAGTAGTCTAAGAAATCCCTGATAATTCTACTTCATGAAATACCTAAACTGCTGCAGGCAGTGCTGCTGGGAGAATGGTCCCGTTTTTAAATTGTTTTTGCTTCAATTATTATTTGGAGGGATTAAATCTTGAATATCACCACAGTGAATGCTGTAGTGGTTTAGTATTCAGTGTTCCTGTGCCTTGTGCAGGGAAAGGGAGGGCACAGGACAAGGTGATGTGACAATATTTCACTTGGGGATGTGCCATTGCTCCTCGTGAAGAACCCCAGGCCAAGGGGGAATTGCTTTGCCTGTCTTTCCACCTTGGGGTTTAGGTGATATTTGAACAGGTTTTTACTGTTCTGTGTCTTTATTTCTCATCCTATTAAACAGAAATAGGTAACAGAGCTGAGTTTAACTTAATCCAGCTTCCTGCCTACAGAGCATTCTGCAAACCCGTTTTTTCCAAGCCTGTTCATTGTCTGTGTGAACTTCCACACTTCATTTTGGTGGCAGCATCTTCTTCAGGGGCTCCTGTGCAGCTCCACGCTGCTGTCCCTGCCCCGTGCCAGCTCCCAGGAAATCTGATTCTGGCCCTGTTTGCATAAGCAGCTTGGCTGGGAGCTTCCAGCGGGCTGCTCGGGGAAACTTTCATCACTTGTGCCTTGACACAAGCAGTGAACAAATAAAGGATTAATTACGAGATCAGCTCATCCAAAACCAAAGCAACCCAAAGCTGGTGGCTGCTGGAGGAGTGGGTTACGTTGGCTGCTCGTGTCTAAGCAAGGATTGTAAATTGGTTTTTGTTGCTCTGTCAGACACAAAAGAAACACACAGACTTTTGAACAGCAGGTCAGGGACCACTAGGCAGGACTAGAAAAAAGTCCTGCCTTTCTTTATTTTTTCGTATTTATATCTTTTTTAAGACAATTGTAGATTGGTCAATGAGGTGTTGCCTTGATTTTTCTAGAGTGCTGTGTTTATAGTTGGTAGCAAAGGCTCTCACAGATTTTGTGTGAACAATCCATGTTTCTATAACCAGCCAAGGATTGTTTTGTACTTTGGATGTTGTTTTTCATTCTTCTTTCTGGGCTGGAGAATGTGATGGGCTGTGTTTCTCACCTATGGAATTTCAGAGGTGGTGACCTCTTTGTCCAATCCATAACTGTCTGTAAAAAGGTATCAATATAAGAATAAAGAGAGGCTGGGTCTCTTTTTGCTCTCTGCCTGGCCTTGGTGGCTGAGCTCCTGAGTTGCCTGATTGTCTCGTGTCCGACAGAGTGACAAATGAGGTTACTACTTTTATAATTTCACAGGGTAAAGACATAGTCTATCATCTTTCTCCGCCTTAGGAAAAGAATGGAAAACAATTTAAAAGTTCAAAATAATTTAGGCCAGTTACAAAATCAAGGACTGTGTTTATAGAAAAAGCATGGAAACTTCTACTACAGCGGTAAAAACATAGAACTCTACAAAAATCAGGGCGACAGGTTTTGGCATCTTCAGGGGTGAGAAGAGACTGATATGATTTTTGTCTGGGAATTAACGAAACCTCAGGCACGTGCTCAGCTCTTCCAGATTTTCAGGGAGGAAATGATGAATTTGGAGCTCCTTGCTGTGCATCTGTGTGATTGCTGTCTGCAACTGGGCTTAAATTATGGCCCTTGAGAGTCTGATTGTACCAACTTCTTAAATTCAGTTAAATTCCTCCATCCTTTTGCTGTTGCCTCTGCTGTCAGGTGTGGCCTGTTGGGTGCTGCTCATGAGATAACAGGGTCCTGAAGGAGTTAGCACAGATCCAATCCTTGGATTGCAGGCTCCTCTGTGACCTGCTGGCTTGAGCAGGACCAGCTGGAAAAGCCTTGAGGATGTCTGGGCTGGTCAGAAATAGATTTGACTCCTGAAGGAAATGAGTGGCTGAGGGAAAAAGGGGTGTAGCATGTGGTATTTTGAGGAGTCTGACAGGAAGGAGAGGCATCAAAAGAGAAGGAGCAGTGAGGAAATCTGAGTTTTCCTGTTCTGCATAGACATGGACGTTACTGCCTTGCTGATCGAGGTGCTGGGGCATTTTCTGAGGAAAGAGGATCAGAAATTCCATTCCCCCCATAATTTCTGTAAAACCCTGAAAGACCTTTCTTTTCCCATTGTAAAAGAGGAACTTTATTGCCCGGCTCTGACTGGTGTGGGAAGGGATGGTTCTTTACAGGAAATGCTGCCCTAAATGTCACCATGACTCCCCTCCCAGAGCCCCAGAATTTCTGATGCTCTTTGATGGGATGTTTTCTGCAATGTCTGACCCCATTTTGGTGCATCCTGTTGAGAAGAGCTGCACTAACAAAGGAGGGGCAGAGCGAGGCTGTGTTGAGAGCTCGCTGACACCTCCCTCATTCTCGGGCACACGTTTGATTTTTTTTTTTTTTTTCCATAAGCTCAGCCACTTTGNAGGAGCCCACAGGAGGCAATGAGTTCATTCTTGAGCGCTGCTCTGTGGTCTGAAGGGTTGAAGGGTGGGTGGAGAAAGGCCCTGCCAGCAGTTCCTCTGCCTGTGGTGAAGGAGAACTGCCCGAAGCCACTGCGTTAGCTCAGGCAGCAGGGCTGGGCTGGGCTGTGCTGTGGGGAACCCGTGGGTGCTGCCCAGCTCAGGGTGCAGCCGTTCCACGTGGAGATGGTTTAACCGTGCTCTCTGTTCCTTCCCTCCCTGTGCCCCCCCTGCAGTACTGCCAGTAACTCCAACCGCAGCACGCCCGCCTGCTCCCCGATCCTGCGCAAACGCTCGCGCTCGCCCACGCCGCAGGACGCCCCGGGGGACGCCATGGTGGAGAAGGGCTCCGACCACTCCTCGGACAAGTCGCCGTCCACGCCGGAGCAGGGTGTCCAGCGGAGCTGCTCCTCCCAGTCCGGCCGCAGCGGGGCCAAGAACTCCAAGGTGAGGGCTGAGCAGAGGGCGCTGGCCACGGCGTGTGCCCCGCGCTGGGCTGGCACCGCGCTGGCTTTGTCCTCTGGCTTTTGTTTTTTTGTTCTCTGTCTGACTTCCCTCCCTCCTCCCCCATCGTGTTTCTGGAGGTTCTCCTAACTCAGAGTCCTTTGACTTCAGCACAGCTCTGAGTCTGCAGCTNCACAGATTTTGTGTGAACAATCCATGTTTCTATAACCGGCCAAGGATTGTTTTGTACTTTGGGTGTTGTTTTTCATTCTTCTTTCTGGGCTGGAGAATGTGATGGGCTGTGTTTGTCACCTATGGAATTTCAGAGGTGGTGACCTCTTTGTCCAATCCATAACTGTCTGTAAAAAGGTATCAATATAAGAATAAAGAGAGGCTGGGGCTCTTTTTGCTCTCTGCCTGGCCTTGGTGGCTGAGCTCCTGAGTTCCCTGATTGTCTCGTGTCCGACAGAGTGACAAATGAGGTTACTACTTTTATAATTTCACAGGGTAAAGACATAGTCTATCATCTTTCTCCGCCTTAGGAAAAGAATGGAAAACAATTTAAAAGTTCAAAATAATTTAGGCCAGTTACAAAATCAAGGACTGTGTTTATAGAAAAAGCATGGAAACTTCTACTACAGCGGTAAAAACATAGAACTCTACAAAAATCAGGGCGACAGGTTTTGGCATCTTCAGGGGTGAGAAGAGACTGATACGATTTTTGTCTGGGAATTAATGAAACCTCAGGCACGTGCTCAGCTCTTCCAGATTTTCAGGGAGGAAATGATGAATTTGGAGCTCCTTGCTGTGCATCTGTGTGATTGCTGTCTGCAACTGGGCTTAAATTATGGCCCTTGAGAGTCTGATTGTACCAACTTCTTAAATTCAGTTAAATTCCTCCATCCTTTTGCTGTTGCCTCTGCTGTCAGGTGTGGCCTGTTGGGTGCTGCTCATGAGATAACAGGGTCCTGAAGGAGTTAGCACAGATCCAATCCTTGGATTGCAGGTTCCTCTGTGACCTGCTGGCTTGAGCAGGACCAGCTGGAAAAGCCTTGAGGATGTCTGGGCTGGTCAGAAATAGATTTGACTCCTGAAGGAAATGAGTGGCTGAGGGAAAAAGGGGTGTAGCATGTGGTATTTTGAGGAGTCTGACAGGAAGGAGAGGCATCAAAAGAGAAGGAGCAGTGAGGAAATCTGAGTTTTCCTGTTCTGCATAGACATGGACGTTACTGCCTTGCTGATCGAGGTGCTGGGGCATTTTCTGAGGAAAGAGGATCAGAAATTCCATTCCCCCCATAATTTCTGTAAAACCCTGAAAGAGCTTTCTTTTCCCATTGTAAAAGAGGAACTTTATTTTTTTTTATTTTTGTTTTGATGGCTTTTAGGTCATGGCAAGCCACTTTGATGCCCGGCTCTGACTGGTGTGGGAAGGGATGGTTCTTTACAGGAAATGCTGCCCTAAATGTCACCATGACTCCCCTCCCAGAGCCCCAGAATTTCTGATGCTCTTTGATGGGATGTTTTCTGCAATGTCTGACCCCATTTTGGTGCATCCTGTTGAGAAGAGCTGCACTAACAAAGGAGGGGCAGAGCGAGGCTGTGTTGAGAGCTCGCTGACACCTCCCTCATTCTCGGGCACCCGTTTGATTTTTTTTTTTTTTTTCCCTAAGCTCAGCTCATTTGAAACTCCAGGAGCCCACAGGAGGCAATGAGTTCATTCTTGAGCGCTGCTCTGTGGTCTGAAGGGTTGAAGGGTGGGTGGAGAAAGGCACTGCCAGCAGTTCCTCTGCCTGTGGTGAAGGAGAACTGCCCGAAGCCACTGCGTTAGCTCAGGCAGCAGGGCTGGGCTGGGCTGTGCTGTGGGGAACCCGTGGGTGCTGCCCAGCTCAGGGTGCAGCCGTTCCACGTGGAGATGGTTTAACCGTGCTCTCTGTTCCTTCCCTCCCTGTGCCCCCCTGCAGTACTGCCAGTAACTCCAACCGCAGCACGCCCGCCTGCTCCCCGATCCTGCGCAAACGCTCGCGCTCGCCCACGCCGCAGGACGCCCCGGGGGACGCCATGGTGGAGAAGGGCTCCGACCACTCCTCGGACAAGTCGCCGTCCACGCCGGAGCAGGGTGTCCAGCGGAGCTGCTCCTCCCAGTCCGGCCGCAGCGGGGCCAAGAACTCCAAGGTGAGGGCTGAGCAGAGGGCTCTGGCCACGGCGTGTGCCCCGCGCTGGGCTGGCACCGCGCTGGCTTTGTCCTCTGGCTTTTGTTTTTGTTCTCTGTCTGACTTCCCTCCCTCCTCCCCCATCGTGTTTCTGGAGGTTCTCCTCACTCAGAGTCCTTTGACTTCAGCACAGCTCTGAGTCTGCAGCTTCCTGTAGCCAAGGTCCTGTTCCTTGGCAGCTCCGTGGTTTTGAGAAATACCTTGGAAATCAGCTGGTGCGGTTACTTTTGGTCACCTGGATCATGGAGGGGCATGGAATAAATAAGGTTTCCCCTGTGCATTTCCCCAGCCCTGTCAAAGCCCTCTGAGATCTGTTCAAATTACACAAAATCAGTCTTCCAGCCCTCTGCCCATCCCTTCCATGGCTGCAAGGTTATGACTGCCTTGCCCAGGGTAGCTGATATTTTCCCCCAGGAAGATTTTGTGTCTTTTGGACCATATTAGAAACAGCCTTTCCTTTGCTGTGCAGGGGAAGAGGGTTTCAGGTTTGGCCTCTAGGTTTTTGTGTGAGCAGTGGGACCTGGTAAAACACACACAGGAGCCTGGGGGTCCAGCCAAACCTTTGATTATAACCCTGGTACATCAGTGTTGTATTTATTATAAATCAGCTGTCAGGAGCACTTGTGTTTGCCCAGGTTTTTGAAGTGAGATGTTTCAGCCTGAATAATTTCACAGGCAGAGCTCTGATGGCTTGTACAAAATGAATTTTTTAGATCTTTGCCTGATTTATTGCTGGACTGTGCCACACACAAGGAACCTTCATCCCCTCCCCTTCGTGGCCACTCAGCAGAGGGAACAAGACTCAGTGGCCCACATTCTGATCTCTCACCACTCCAGGGGGAGTCTGGGAGTTCAAAAGAGGGGGGAAAAGGGTTTTTCAAGCTGAATGTTTGGCGCTCTGAGGTTGCCCTTGAGGTCAGCCTGGCTTCCTGTGCACACAGTGACCTACAAACCCCGTCCCAGGGCTGGGTGACACCCTCAGGACGGGGCTGCCAGCTCTGTGTGCCCTGGAGGGTGGCAGGCAGGCAGGATGCAGGGCACGCTGTGCTTGCAGCCACCCTGGGGATGCTCTCAGGGAAATGGGAATCACAGAGAGGAGTGGAATCACCCTGGCCCTCAAAACGCTGGGAACTGAGCTCATGGGAGTGAGATTTTTACCAACAAAAAAGCTCAGCTTTAACTCCTGGTGCTTTCCACGAGGAAGTGGTGGGGTACAATGCTCTCTGTTGGGTGTGTGGGTTTTCCTTCTCTTGATCTTGGCAGGTAATTTTTTTTCTTCTCTCCCTAATCTCTCTCTTTTCATTCCTGCATGCTTTCTCTCCGATTAAGTCACACAAGCGCCTCTCCAAAGTAAGCCTTCTTTTTTCTCTCCTGTCCCCCACTGTAGAGCTGTGTCACCACTCAGGACCCCTCCCCGTGGTGCTGGGTGCTGCCCCCAGCCAGGCATTCTCCTGCTGTGGCTGTGAGAATGTCAGCAAGAGCTCAGCCCCGTGCCTGTAGCTGCAAGCTGGTTTCACTGGCATCACTGGGATCTCGTTGGTATTTGCTCACACAGATGAGACCTGGCCTGTTCATCACACCCCTCCAGCTGCTCCCAAATCATTTTAGCCTCTGAGTTCTGCTTTCCCCCTTCCCTTGAAGTGAGCTGCTGTCTTTGCCAGGGAGAAATCCTCTGGAGTTGTACAGAACCACGGTCCCTTCTCTTTCCTGTCTTCTTCCTCCATGATTTCAGGAACAAGAGTTGTTCTCCATGGCTTCTTCCCTGCTTTTCATGATGAGTAGCATTTTTGTGGCCAGTGCTCTCAGCTCACTGCCCTTGCACGCTCTCCTGTGTGATGTAAATATTAAAGATCAGTGATTTCAAATGAACCCAGCTTGATCCTGGTAGAACAGCCCTGTCCCAAATGAATTGTGAGAATTCATGGGCTCGCTCTGAGAGGTGAGAAGTGGAAGATCCCTCTGTGGGTGCTTGGATTGGAGATAAGATCATTTGGGCTTTGATCTCACACCTCTGTGCTACCCTCAGAAGAGTGGAAAAATCAGGAGTGCAGGTGGGATGTTGGTGGGGAAAGTGCCAGGCTGTTGACATTTCTACTTTGTGAAAGCAGAATGGCTTGGATGGCTTCAGGAAAATCCACAAAATCCTTGCCTTGGCCTTTCCCCAGTGGATCCCTCAGGTTCCCTTCTAGGCAAGTTCTCAGAGAGCAGTGCTGGCTCACTGTCCTGCCTTGCTCGTGGTCCTTGTGACCAACCCCACCTTGCATGGTTTGCTGGTGTCTGCTGGAAGCTTCTCTACGTCTTTTTTTTAGGCAGATTGTCTTGTGCTTGGTATCTGCAGCTGGGCTGACTGCAGAGGAGCACAGAGGGCTCAGGTCTCAGGTGAGGTGTGGCAGAGGTGCTGTGGAAGGTGTGGAGTAGCAGAGAGCCCTGGCAGGACTGCTGGTGAGTAGAGGTGTGGGATCCAGGCCAGGCTGTGCTGAGCTGCAGGTGCAGAGGGTTTGAGGAGAGGGATTGCTGGGAAGAAGGCTGGGACAGGGTGGTGTCTGTGCAAAATGTGTGTGCAGGGGTGCTGAGAGGTGCCTGCAGCCAGGCCCTGCTTTTCTGAGGGGGAAAAAACCCAACTCACAGCTGGAGAAACTGAGGGAAGTGGAGCCCAGAGGAGTTCAGAGGGAAGGGGATCCCAGGCAGGACCCCCAGCAGGCTCAGAGCCTCCTGCCCTGCTCACACACAAGATTCTGAGCTGGATCCACAGGGACCATCGAGTGTGCAGCCTGGAGCTCTGCTCTGTGCTCCACAAGCTGCTTCCTCTGGCACAAATCAAGAATTCTCAGGCATTAAAGCCCCTGCTTCTCCCCATGCAGGTGATTCTGTTACCTGCTCACACAGAGACAGGTTAGGAACAAAGAACTCGAGGTCAGGGATTTCTAAACTCCTTTCTCAGCCTCTTCTTGTGTCCCCACCCACCTCCTGCAGGAGGAATGGTTTGGCTTCCTCTGGCACGAATCAAGAATTCTCAGGCATTAAACCCCCTGCTTCTCCCCATGCAGATGACTGTGTTACCTGCTCATACAGAGACAGGTTTGGAGCAAAGAGCTCGCAGGCAAAGGTTTCTAAACTCCTTTTTCAGCCTCTTCTCCTCTCCCCAGCCATCTCCTGCAGGAGGAATGGTTTGGTTTCCTCTGGCACAAATCAAGAACTTTCAGGCATTAAACCCCCTGCTTCTCCCCATGCAGATGACTGTGTTACCTGCTCATACAGAGACAGGTTTGGAGCAAAGAGCTCGCAGGCAAAGGTTTCTAAACTCCTTTTTCAGCCTCTTCTCCTCTCCCCAGCCATCTCCTGCAGGAGGAATGGTTTGGTTTCCTCTGGCACAAATCAAGAATTCTCAGGCATTAAAGCCCCTGCTTCTCCCCATGCAGGTGATTCTGTTACCTGCTCACACAGAGACAGGTTAGGAACAAAGAACTCGAGGTCAGGGATTTCTAAACTCCTTTCTCAGCCTCTTCTTGTGTCCCCACCCACCTCCTGCAGGAGGAATGGTTTGGCTTCCTCTGGCACGAATCAAGAATTCTCAGGCATTAAACCCCCTTCTTCTCCCCATGCAGATGATTCTGTTACCTGCTCACACAGAGGTTAGGAATAAAGAACTTGAGGGCAAGGATTTCCAAACTCCTTTCTCAGCCCCTTCTCCTCTCCCCACCCATCTCCTGCAGGAGGAATGGTTTGGTTTCCTCTGGCACAAATCAAGAACTTTCAGGCATTAAACCCCCTGCTTCTCCCCATGCCGATGATTCTGTGACCTGCTCACACAGAGACAGGTTAGGAACAAAGAACTCGAGGGCAAAGATTTTTAAACTCCTTTCTCAGCCTCTTCTCCTCTCCCCAGCCATCTCCTGCAGGAGGAATGGTTTGGCTTCCTCTGGCACAAATCAAGAATGCTCAGGCATTAAACCCCCTTCTTCTCCCCATGCAGATGATTCTGTTACCTGCTCACACAGAGGTTAGGAATAAAGAACTTGAGGGCAAGGATTTCCAAACTCCTTTCTCAGCCTCTTCTCCTCTCCCCACCCACCTCCTGCAGGAGGAATGGTTTGGTTTCCCAGCCTGTCTGGCTAATGGGGTGGAGCAGTTTGAGCCCATGAGTTTGCTGCTGTGTTGGTGCAGTTGCTGCCAGATGCTCTCCATGCCCTGCCCTGTTCTGTGTCTGCTGTTCTGTCGTGCTGCAGCGCTGCCATCAGAGGGAGTGCTCCACCAGGAGTTTTTAAGCACTGGAATTGCATCCCGAGGGAGCTTCTCCCAGGGCTTTGCCACTCTGACCTCACTGCTGTGTCTGAGTCAGGCTGCTGCTGCTTCTGGGACAGCTTTCCAAACTCGGGGAAAACCCATCTTTTTGCTAGTAGCCAGACATGAAATAGGTATTTTTTGACTATTCTGTTCTTGCCCAAGGATAAAATTATTTCCTGTAGCTGATGGTGAATGCTGAGGATTAATATTAAGTTAGGGGGAAATTATTCCTTTTGGTGCAGCTCCTGGGGGTTGTGCAACAGTTCAGGTCAGGGGATCTCTCACCCAAAGCAGGGTTAAATCAGCTTGGTCTGAACCCTTGTCCAGCCACATTTTGCAACCCTCCAAGGCTGGAAATCCCACAGCCCAGCCAGGCCCCTGCTCCAGTGCTTAACCACTCCTGTGAACAGGCTTTTTCCTCCTCTCCAAGCAGAATTTCCCTTACTGCAGCTTGTGACTGTTGCACCTTGTCCTTCCAGTGTGCCACGATGGGAAGAGTTTGGCTGTGCCTTCTCATCCACCCCTCCCTCTGGGTGGGACAAACCCCCTTTTAGGTAGTAGGTAATGAAATTCTCATCCTTTGGGGCTGGGGTGAGGGTTTGGGGAACAAATCCCATCCATTCCCTGGAGCTGTGGCCATTTAGAAGGCGGGTGGGCAGCGTGGCTTTGGGAAGTGCTCGGATCAGGAGAGAGGGCTCTGGAATCTGCTCCGAGCTCTGCTTCTGTGCCTCTGCTTCCCCCAGGTGTAAAAGGGATTTAGGGGTGCTCCCAGAGCTCTGTGGGGTGTTACTCCCTTGGCCAAAGGTGTCTGTTCCCCTGGGAGCAGCAGGGAGTGAGTTGTGGTGCTGCTCCCAGTGATGCTGAGGTAGAAGCTCCTTTTGGGTTGAGTTATCAGGGTGAAGTTTCATGTGTGACCTCTGTGCCCTGCAGAGCTGCAGCCTCCCCTAGCAGTGCCCACAGGTGGGAGGTCATTAAACCGTGGCTATTTAGAGGCAACAATTAAAGGCTTAGAGAAAACAACTCCATTTTTCACATTCCTCCAAAGCCCTTCCTGGTTCCAGCCCCCTGGTAACCACGAGCTCTGCTCTGTGCTCCTGTAGCATCCTCTCTGCTAAACCACTCCCATCTCCTCCCTGTCTGTGTGCAGCCCCCCTCCTTCTGCTACTTATTTATTTTCTCTTTTCAGTTCTAATGCTTATGGTTTCTTTTTCCAGTATGACAGACTTAACCTGCTCAAAGTAAGAATATGTTTTTCCTTTTTCTTTCTTTTTTTCCCCCTCCTCCTCTCCATTTTACTGTCTCTTGATTTTCACAGTTCGCATCTCCCTGTATTCTGACTCTCAGTGGGTTTTAGAAAAAAGGATAAAATAGAGGAGAGATTTAAAGGCTGAGGTTGTTTGGATTTTGGACAGAGTCTGTTGAACTTGGTGGGGGCAAAAGATGAGGTTTGAATGTTGGCATTATTAAGGATGTTGGTGAAATTACAAATGTTAGTGTAATTATGGATGTCAGTAAAATTTTTTTGTGTGAAAGAGCTTCAAGAAAAACCTGCTGAGCTCCTTTGTAGAGGACCCTTGACTCGGGGAAATTCAGATGTGAGGAGGGAAAAAAAACCTAGTTCCTGCAACAAATTCAGCAGAGGGGAGTGAAATCCTGTTGGGCTGAGCTGCCAGCCCAGCAGGGGCACCCTGATTTAGCAGGCACAGTGACAGCAGTGCCTCTGCTCTGTGTGTGCCAATTACAGTTTGATTACGAGGGTTATTTTTTTTTTTCCCCAGGAATCTCTGAGCTACACCTTTTGCTCATTAAGGCAGACAGATGGCAAAACAAATCTGCAGGAAAATCACTGCACCCTGTGCTCCTGTGAGGACGAGGTGCTGGCTGCACGGTTCAGGTTCAGGTTAATTACCCTGCTGCTTTTTTTAGTGCTCTCTGGGTTGCATAAGGCTTTTTTCCACGTCCTACTTGCAGCGAGGGATGACTTCAACCCAGTCCTTTATGAATGGAGGGTATGGCCAAGTGTGGAAAAGAGTGGGAAGCAAAAGGAAATTGCTCTGGTTGGCTGATGAGCCACACTCTGTGTGCAGTCCCTCAGCTCATCTCCTTTCCCCAGGATTTGGGGGGAGAAAGGGGTGCTGCTCTTTTTCATGTCAGATTTTTGTGTTTTAGCCTGTGTGCTGTGTTGCTGTGGGGCTTTCCATGAGAGACTGGGAGCTCTGCAGTGGATCCTTCAGAAATGTTGGCTCCAGGAGTGGGATCCAGTGAGGGTTTGTGGCTGGAGTGGCACTCGGGGAACCGCGAGCAGGGAGATCCAGGGGAGGGAACAGTGAGATATTCCCAGAAATCCTGTGAACCCTGGATATTCCCAGCAATCTCTGACCTCATCAACACTCCTCCTCCTTTCCTGTGGCAGAACACCCTGCATGTCCAGGCAGTTTCTGTGTCCCTGTGAATATTCCAGGGAATTCCCAGTGAAACTCTGCAGCCTCCGTGGCAAGGCACAGAACGTTTCTTTCCCTTCCTATTCCAAGCTGGGTGCAGAGCCTGGAAAATTCTCCAAGGTCAGAAGCAGGATGGCTCCAAAGGAGGGAAGGGAAGGCAGTGAAATATTGCTTCTGTCCTTGGGTGTTATCCTCAGCTCCCAGGAAGGGAAGGGGCTGGGAGAGGGGGACAGCACAGCTGGGAAAGGCTCCAGTGCCCCCAGGCTTCAGTGCCCTGAGCTAAATCCCCCCAAAAAGGGGATTCCTGTGTGTCCCGTCAGCCCTGCTGAGGGTCCTGCCTTTGCAAAGCCAGCCTGGCTGCAGGAGGAGTGGGAAGCTCATTTCTTCCTCTCCCTGTGCAGATAAATCTCATCTCCAGCTGAAAATCACTGAGTGTGACTTTCCAAGCTGGGGCAGCTCTTCTGTGTGCTCCAATGTCATGTGTGGCTGTCCTGTCCAGCCACCTGAAATACCATGATAAGGATGGGAAAAAAACCCCAAAAATACCACATGTGCAGATGATGCAAAACACTGTGCATTGAAATGCTGAAAGAAAAAAAAAATACCAACCTTTTTTTTTTTCTCCTTGCTTAGCTTTCCTAGCGATTTTCTACAGCACTTTCCCTGGCTCTGTGTGTGTGTGTGTGTGTGTCCCTTTTAAAATTCAAAATACTCTTGGAGCATTTGCCTTTTTGTGAGCAAAGCTGTGTCCCTGCCCTTAGCAGTGCTCCCAGGGCTGTGCAGGGCAATGTGAATTTTGCCACCTGGAAGAAAGAAGCCCCTAAAGAGGTGGCGTGCAGTGATGATGATGATGATGATGAGGAGGAGGAGGAGGAGGAGGAGCTCTGTGCTGCTGGCTGGCCCTGCTGGTGTGCAGAGCAGATGGCAGCATGTCTGTGAGTGTGTGCATGTGCACATGCACACCCTGGCCTGAACTGTCTCCTGTTCCAGTCTCCTGCTGCTGGATTTGCCCCTTGCTCCTGCAGCTGGGGGATGATAACTGTGTCAGCCCACACTGTGAAACCCTTTGGAATCTTCTGTTTAATCCCACTTTCACTCCACTAATGATCCAAACCAGACTGGACCTGCTTTCTCTGTCTCTCTCTCTTCTGTTTGATCCTAAGATCTCTGTGCTAACTAATGCTTCTCTTTTATTTTGTCCTTACAGAAAAGCCAGAGTTGGTATAATGTAAGTACTCCAGTTTCTCTTGTCCCTGGGTGGCTCTGGGCTGGGGGGGGATGGTGCCAAGGGGCTTTGCAGTGGCACTGGGGCCCTCTGACCATTTCCAGCAGGAGGAGGTGGAAATGGCTCAGCACTGGCAAAGGAGGGCTGGCATCCTGAGGAGAGGGATGCCAGGGACAGAGAGCAGAAGCTTTGTCCTTTCAGTCACTGCCCTCATCCTGCACCTCTGGCGTCTCAGCGCGGGGGGCTGGGATGTGGTGACACGTGGTGACAAACAGAGCTGCCAGCCTGCAATCCCTCTGCATCTCTCAGAGGAATTATTTCCCCCTGACCCCATGGATAGAAACACCAACCACCCTTTGCCTCTGCCTTGGTGTCCTTCTGGGTCTGCTCTGGGCACAAAGTCGGGGTCGCCTTTGCACGGTTGGGCCCCCACCCTCGAGGCTCTGAAGTAGCCAAAAGGCAAATGCAGCAGCCACCCCATGGTCAGCCACAATTGCTGCCCTCCCTCAGCCCCCAGACAGCAGAGTGGGGCCAGCAGAGTGGGAGATTTTGGCTGGAACAGCGAGGTCAGGTTTGCCAGAGGTGAGAGAGGCAGAGCTGGGAACCTGCTGGGTGTGAGCAGCACTGGGGGTAGCACAGGCAGGAAATAAAGAGAAGAAAGGAATGATGTAGAAGAATAAAGCACAAAGCCAGGTGGGCCAGACTGGTGGAGAAGTGGCAGATAAGGACTGTGAGCACATGCCCTGGCCTGACCTGGCTGCTGCCCAAAGCTGACTGTGTCACCAGGCTAGAGGTGACCTTGGCTCTTACTGCTTCTGCCTGAGCTCAGCTCCATCCCCTGCTGCATGATGCTTTGCTGTGGTCTGCTCCTGTGGGTCTCTTGTGTTTTCATGTCCTCTCTATCTTATCTTTCTGTTCTCTTGTTTTTCCTCCATATATTTTCAGCATGAGAGACAGTACATCCGGAGAGTAAGCACTGGCTGCATTTTTTTGTGGTTTCCCCCCACCCCACTCCGTTATTTTCCTCTGTAAACAAAACAAAACAAACCCATTTTCTAGTTAGCAGAGACCTTCTGGCCAGATAAAAGCAGCAGTGTGAGAATATGGATGAGCAGCAGACTCCAGGAAGTCAGTCAGTCCCACTTGGCAGTGTCAGTGCCATTAAAAATCTGCTAATGCATCTCCTTGATAGAGTTTCCCTTCTCTGCCAGCCCCTTCCAGGCAGGATTTTTCTGCCATTTGGACCATGATTCTGATCCCTCCATTCCTTTCCCCTCTGGGAGCAGCTCTAGAGATGAATCAGTGGAAATCTGCCTTTTCACCATTTCCTTTGCTCACTTTCCCCCACTTTCATTTCACACAGACCCCACCGTGCCCAGAGCAAACCCCTCCACGTTGTTCTGTGTGTGCCAGCTCAGCAGCCCTGGCTGCCAGGCACGGTGCAAACACAACCCAAAAAATAATCCCTGCCTCAAAGAGCACATGGTCCTCAAAAATCCCCAGGGCATCACCAGTTTTCTTCATTTTTTTGCTGCTTTTAACTGGTCTTTTTGTCTCTGGAGCACTGCATCCCTCTTTGCCAGTTGGAGCCCTCCCTTACCCCTCTCCTGGATTCGTTTTTCTTTATTTTTTTATTTTTTTTTCCTTAAGATGACACCAACTTCTCCTGCCTTGTGTGTTCTCCTTTCGATCCCACCAGTGCTTTTTTTTTTTGGGATTGCCATCCCTGCCCTGTGGAGAAGTGGGAGGAGAGAGGGGTGAGGTGAGGTCGTGGATGGGTTTGTCAGACCTGCCCCTCTCTCTGGTTGTGCTTTCCCTGCTTGAGATTGAGAAGGGTTTGGGGATAAATGCACTCAGTCTTTTGGGGTTTGCCTTGTGTTCTTGTCCTGCTGGTGGAAGAGCAGAAGATGAGTGGGAAGGAGAAGTCCCTGAGGTGTTTCTTAGTGAGGAATTGTGCACGTGGAGACATTTGGTTTGGAAATATTGTGGTTTTTAGGGAGGAGAAATCTGTTGGTCTCTCGTGGTTTAACCGTCAGCTGTGTCTGCTTTGGGTCGTGTGTCTTCATTATTGTGAGTTAATAACTCACTGAACTGTGAGTTACTGTTCATTAATGAATTATTTTTAAATCATTTTTAAAAGTCAGCCTCAGATCTGAGCTTCCTTTGTGGTTTTGTTTGCTGGAACAGAGATGTGCCTTACTCTGTACACCCGAGGTGCTCAGAGGAATTTGGGTTTCCCTTTCCAGAGGACACCCAGGAGGAGCTGCTGTGTCTGGGGGGGTGTCAGGGACTCCACTCTGGGGAGAAGGGATTTGTCACCCAGCAGGTGCCATTAAAGTGAGAGACAAACTGGAGTTATTTTGCTGCCAGGGGTAAAATCTCTCTCCTTCCTTCCTTCTCTCTGGATTTTGGGCAAAGGGCCCCATTTCTGAGCATGGAGAGCTCTCATTTTCTGTGTCCCACTCGAGGCCCTGAGCCTGGCAAATCTGCCCAGGTTTTCCTGCCTCCNTTTACAGCCCAAGCTCTGCCTTGCTCTGTGTTCTTTTATTTTTATTTGTCACATGCCTGAATATTTTTCTTCTTCCTCTAACTGACCTGAGCAGTGCAAAGACACCAATTGTCTCTTTCAGATGTTCCTAAACATTAGAACAGTAGGAATATTTGCTGTCCCAGTCAGCCTGGGCAGATCAATAGGAGCCCAGTCCTTCCCACCTGTGTTTGGGAGAGCAAAGTCTGCCCTGGGGATTGCAAGCAGTGGGACAGGGGCAAACAAATCTGAGCACACAGGGCAGATTTCTGAAAATATCAGAAATAACCCCAAAATGCCAGTGGGGAGGCAGGGAAAGGGGAGAGCCACGTGTTTTCCTTTAGGAAAATCCTGTGCAGGAGCTGCCTGAGGATCCATGAGGATTGGGATGCACCAAAGGGCCTTTGTGGGGAACTGTGAGCAGCTCTTGAGCTTCTGAAGAGCACCCAGACATCACAAGGCTGATAGGAAATCAGCCCTGGCTGGTCTCAGAGTGTGCTGTGTTTCTTCTTGGAGACCTCGTGGATGCCACAGTGGAGGGGAAGCTCAGCTGCTGGAAAGAATAAAGCATTCCTTGTAGGAAAGGAAAGAAATGATGCCTCGTTTTAGGGGGAACATCAGAAACCTTCCCCAGGGGTGGCAGCCTGAGCCTCCCTCAGCTGCAATCACATGGGCAGAGTTCAGTGCAAAAATCCAGGCTGGTGAGTGAGCAGGGCACTGAAGAGCCCTTCTCTCTGTAAATCAGCACAATCATCTTTTCACTCCCAGTAACCATTTCATCAAATCATTCCTGAAGCAGCATTAACTCCCTGCCTTTCAGGTATTTCTCATCCTGTCAGATTTTCCACCCCTTTCAGTGTGTGGATTGCCAGCCTGGCTCCTTGCTGGGTTGTAGAGGCACTAAATTAGCAGTGAACTGTTGGTTCACTGTGATGATGAACTCAGCTCCTTCTCCAGTGATTACTCTGCAGAGCCTTCCCCAGCTTTTCATTCACTTCTAAAGGGAGGAAAAGGAAAAAAAAAGCAGGAAAATCTGAGCAACCAGAGCAGGTTTAGAGGAGATGCTGTGGGACAGGTGGCCACTTTCCTTGCTGGTTTTTCATCCCAGCCCTGCTGTCAGTGGGCTCTAAACTCTCCCACACCAGCAGGGAATGTGTTCTGTTCATTCCAGTAGTTTCCCAGGAGCGATGGAAATCCAAAAAGCCCATCAGCCATGAAAATTGGATGAGGTTTGCCTTCCCCCTCTCCTCTCTGCTCCTTGCTTTCTGTCACCTGTGCTGTCCAAGACTCAAAATCCCTCAGGTTTTGTGTCCTCAGACTTCCCTGTCCTGTCCCATCCCCCAGCAATATTTGCTTTAAGTGTCCATGGAGGATTTGTTTGTGTGGAACGGGGAGATGTCACCACGCTGAGGTGTCACCACAGGGAGGTGTCACCACGGGGAGGTGTCACCACGGGGAGTGACCCTTCTGTCCCCATTTCCCCACGGAGCAGTTCCCCCACCTTGGCAGTGCCATCCTGTGCTGTCCCTGTGTTTGCAGTGCAGTTAATGTTTGCTGCCTCCAGCTCCAGGTCAGCTCTCCCCATCACTGCTGCCATTCATCCCTGCAGGGCCAGGTGGCTGGGGCTGGGGACAGCAGCATCCTGCTGGGGTTTTTTTTTTGGATTCAATCCCAAACATTTTGGGAAACTCCCCATTTTTTTGGCGTTTCCAGCAAAGAGGGCCATTCAGCTAAGCAGGTGGCTGTAATGCCAATTCTTTGACCTTCACAAGCTACAGAAGGGATTTTTTATTTTATCTTTCCCTCACCTTGGGGTGCAGATGGAGGCACTGCTTCCCTCTGGCAGCTGAATGGAGAGCCCTGGTGCTCCCTAGCAGCAGCAGGGATTTTGGGGTGCAGCTGAGCAGACAGAGCTCATCAGTGAGCAAACTGCAGCCCTGGCCTGGGCAGGGCAGGGCCTCTGCAGGGCCTCCCTTTGCTGCTTGGCTGGTGCCTTTTTGAGATCCTTGTGCCCAGTTCAGGGAGAATGAGGGGTTTGTTTCAGTGTTTGCTCACAGCTGAGAAAATCTGCTGGGGGCTTTTACCTGGGCACTTCCACACCTGGGCAGGGAGGGGGAGGGACAGAGGGAGAGCCAGCACTCCAAGGAATCTCCTGGGATTGTGGGGAGTTGGAGAGGCTGGGATTTGGGGCAGAGAGGGACACAGAGGGAGCCAGCACTCCAAGGAATCTCCTGGGATTGTGGGGAGTTGGAGAGGCTGGGATTTGGGGCAGAGAGGGACACAGAGGGTGCCAGCACCCCAAACAATCTCCTGAACCCACAGGAAGTTCATTCCCTGTGGGAAGCCCTTCATTTCCAAAGTGATTTGACTAATGAGTGACCCCTAAAACCTCATGTTTTTGGGTGGGGGAGAAGAGCAGGCTCCGAGATCCCACCAGGAGTGGAGCAGCCCCCGAGGTTCCAGCCCCTGTGTGTCTCCCAGGGCTGCTTGCTCCCAGCCCCAACCTCCAGCCCGCTCTCTCCTCCCCCAGCACACTCTGTCCAGCAACTTTCCATGACAGGAAACATCTGCTGGGAGGCAGGGCCGGGCCCGGGTTACTGCAGGGCATTGGCCGCCAGAATTCCCCAGCTCCAGTGACTGCAGGCATGTGCGAGTCATTTTGGGATCTTCCAGGAGAAGCACACACACACTGAGGCTGCCTTTGAGAGCAGCCAGGGACTGCAGGGAGAGCCCCAGGCAGCACTGAGGAGTCACAATCGCTGCTTTGCTGCTCCCAGAGAGGCAGGAAAAGCTGAATTTTGAGCTGTTTGCCTTCCCGCTGGGTCCTGGAAGCCGCGTGAGTCGCAGTGGGGCTGGCAGGGGCTGGCAGCTGGAATTTTGGGGTTGGGTCTGACCCTCCTGGACATTGGCTGTGCTTGGGGGCAGCTGCACACACTTGCCAGGGCTCCTGCAGGGGATGCCCACGGCGAGGAGCTGCTGAGGCTGCAGCAGGACAGCACAGAGGGTGCCCAGCAGCAGGATCACCCCGATGAGCCTCTTGGGGAGCAGTTCCCTGGAGGGCAAACCCTGGCTCAGCTCCTCGGGCCAGCTGGATGTGGGCAGGAAGGCAGGGGAAGGCACCTAAAGCCCTGCCAGGCTGCTGCAGCCCTCTCGACTTTGGACACAAACAAGGAGCAGGAAGAGCAGAGTGGGAGAGGACGCTGTGCCAGAGCTGAGGGGAGGAGATGGATTCCCTGCTGGAGTGTGGCTCTCTCTGGGATCTTTTCCTGGAGCAAGAGCTGTCGTGGGACCTGGAGGGACTCGTGGACTCATCTCGAGGAAATGCCAGCCCTGGATCAGATGAAATCCCAGCTGTGAGTGTCTCTAAACAGAAGTGTTTGCACCCTGGCAGAGCTGCTGGGGCTGAGCAGAGCCTCTGCCAGGACAGGTTTGAGCTCCTGCTGGGTTTGGGCTGTGCTGAGCCCAAAGCTCAGCCCTGCTTGTAATCCCTGTTCTCCCCTCCATCCCCATCCTGCCTGCTTGTTCCTGGAAATCTTGGACTTGGGCTCTGGCTGGAGCCTGTCTCACACCAAGATCTTTTCCAGATGTTCAGGCTGGGGGTTTGGTAAGTGAAATCCATGTTTCTGTCATCTGCTGGCTGGCAGGTTTTACTCAGAGCGAGATCCCTTCCTTTGGGCCCACGGGGCTGGAGCAGCAAGTGCTGAGCTGGAATTGGAATATTCTGTTTCTGGTCCATTGAGTCTCTGTGAGAAACAGGGAATGCTTCTGGGGGCGAGGGGTTGTCTGTGATTTGACAACCAACATCAGATCTGCCGTGGTTTGACAGCGTTTGGCAGCGCTGTGAGGATAATTCTAAATAAACTCTGCATTCCTCCCACCTCTGTGACTGCACCACCGTCCTCAAGCTGGAGCTGCCTTCTCTAATCTCAGATTTTTGGGGCCCTTGCTGGAAGGCTCCCACCTTTCTGCTCTGTGGAGATCAGAGCCTCTGGAGGAGGATTATTGGGAAGAAATGGAGATAAATTGGGAAGAGGTTGTACCTCAGGTGGCTTCTTCTGTACATTTGTGGGAGGAAACACTGCAGATTCTGTGTGAGGCAGGAATTTGCACCTGCCTCTGCTCTGAAGCCTTCAGAAGATGCTGGGAGCAGCTGGCACGGGCTGTGGGAGGTGTGGGCAGTCACATCACAGCTCAGGGACCCCAGAGAGGAGCTGATCTCCCTCCAGCCAACATCCCCGAGCCCTGCCCTGAGGCCAGGGCACAAAACAAGTGCAGGACCCGGGGCAGTCCCTGGGGGAGCCCCTTTGGAGCCCCAATAAAGCATCCTCACCATCCCAGCTCTGCCTGTGTGTGCTGGGTGGGGAGAGGGGTGGGCACGGAGAATCCTGAGCTCCTTGTGCCAGTGCCTGCTCAGGCTCCTCTGGCAGGGCTCAATCACCCCAATTTCTGGGGTAAATCCCCCTTTTCTGGGCTGAATCACCGATTTTCTGGGGTAAATCCCCCTTTTTTGGGCTGAATCACCTGTTTTCTGAGGTAAATCACCCCATTTCTGTGCTGAGTCACCCGTTTTCTTTGGTAAATTGCTTGGTTTTGGGGGTAAATCACCCATTTTCTGTGTTGGATCACCCCTTTTCTGGGGTAAATTGCCTGTTTTGGGGGGCAAATCGCCCATTTTCTGTGCTGAATCACCCTTTTTCTGGGGGAAATCACCCATTTTCTTGGGTAAATTGCCTGGTTTTGGGGGTAAATCACCCATTTTCTATGCTGAATCACTCCTTTTCTGGGGTAAATTGCCTGATTTTTGGGGGAAAATCGCCCATTTTCTGTGCTGAATCACCC
>VZTZ01027866.1:17497-31275 GCA_013400955.1 Drymodes brunneopygia | reverse complement strand
GAGCAGCCCTGGAGCTTTATTCCAATCAAGGCAGAGGCCAGGGGCCATTTCCCATGGGCTCTCTCACATTTTTGGAGGACTCAGCCTCCTTTGGATCCCAATTTCCCGGCCACATTTCCCTCTCTCTTTCCCCACTGCCTGAGGCACTGGAGAGGCACAGACTTCCCAAATCCCCTAATCCAGAGCCCTTCTAATGTAGAACCCCCCTTTGTCCTTTCCTTGTGTCACTCAGTGGAATTCCCATGGAATTTATGATTCTTCCCATTGTTTCTCTCATCTCTCAGTACCCAATTTTATTTATCAGCAGCCCCACAGTTTGTAAAGACAAATCTCCCTCATTCCATTCACCAATCAGTGGAATCCTTCCCATTGTTTTTTTTATCTCTCAGTGCTGCTTTTATCTACCAGCTTGTGTGTAAAGACAAGTCCCTCATTCCTTTTCACCCTGAACCTGGCCTTTGTGCTCAGCTTTGCTCTGGCAGGGCTCTTCCTGCTGCCTTCCTCACCAGTTTCTCCCTTTCCTGCTGTTTTCCCCTCCCTGCTGCAGCTGACAGTTCGCTTGAAGGACATCTGCTCCATGACCAAGGAGAAGACAGCACGGCTCATTCCCAATGCCATCCAAGTTTGCACTGACACTGAAAAGGTACATCCCACACGGCTGTGTGGCTGCCAGGCCACTTAGAACCTGCTCTGGGGTTTTTCCAAACTGGGAAAAGGGCTGGGGGCAGAGTTTGTGCTGGGCTGGGCTGAGTGTGGAGCTCAGATTTGGGCTGTGGGTAAAGCATCCAGGTTTTCTATCAGCACATCTCTGACAGAGCTGTTTCACTGCTCACTCCTGGGTGAGAGGCTCTGGCCTCCCCATGAGCTTCACTCTGTGCTCTGTGGGTGGCTCAGCCCAGCTGGGAATGACCCCAAACAATCTTGTTGTGTTCTTCCCCTGGTTTTTTGGCTTTTTTTTTTTTTCTGAACTGCTTTTTCTCTCCCTCTCTCCCCCTCCAGCACTTTTTTACTTCCTTTGGGGCTCGGGACAGGACGTACATGATGATGTTCAGACTGTGGCAGAATGCTCTGCTGGACAAGGTACAGAGACAGCCCCAGAGCTGGCCTGGGATGGGAGGGGGAGATGGATGGGCAGGAGCATCATATCTGACTGAAAAAACACTCAGGGACAGCAAACACAAGTGTTTCAGTCAGAGCAGGTTCCTGACTGCAGCTGCAATTCCCTCTTTTTGCAGGGAATTTCATGCTGGGGTTGATCACCCATTTTCTGGGATAAATCCTCTGTTTTCTGGGGTTAATCACCCATTTTCTGGGATAAATCCTCTGTTTTCTGGGGTTAATCACCCGTTTTCTGGGGTAAATCACCAGGGAAATCACCCATTTTCTGGGGTAAATCACACACAGTAGGTGCCACTCTGCCTCTGCTGAGGAGTGACCTCAGAGTTTCAGGAGGGAATTTTTTGGAAGTCTAATTCCACAGTGAAGCAGCCCTCAAGGGAGCAGTTCAAAAAGCAGCAGGAATAACTCACTGTGCAGGCTGTGAGCTCTCAGTAAACCTGTGCTCTAGGCGTGTGGAGATCCAGACAGGACAGAAAATGAGTGTTCAGGGCATCCCCAATCCAAGTGAGAGCAGTGGTGACTGCAGGGAAAGGGCTCAGTGGGTTGGATTTTAAAATAAATGTGCTCCTGCTGTGCCAGAGGCCCTGAAAATCCTAAATTTGCTCCGAGAATCTGTTCCACAGCCTGTGGGGTATTTCTGGCCTCCCTGCAGCAGTGAGCCTGATGTGCTCCCAGCATTTTAGGATGGCCTGGCTGGAGTTCAGACCACTCTGGAATGCTGGAGGAATGAGGCACCAGGAATACCCTGACCTAAAAATCAGAGCGGGATTTAGGAGGAGGGATCACCTTCCCCTGGGCAGCCTGTGCTGGAATACCCTGACCTGAAAATGAGAGTGGGATTTAGGAGGAGAAGGGATCACCTTGCCCTGAGCAGCCTGTGTGTGCTGGAATACCCTGTCCCAAAAATCAGAGTGAGATTTAGGAGAAAGGATCACCTTGCCCTGAGCAGCCTGTGTGTGCTGGAATACCCTGTCCCAAAAATAAGAGTGAGATTTAGGAGAAATTATCCTTCCCCTGTGCTGGAATACCCTGTCCCAAAAAGCAGAGCAGGATTTAGGAGCAGAAGGGATCACCTTGCCCTGGGCAGCCTGTGCTGATTGGAATAACCTGTCCCAAAAATCAGAGCAGGATTTAGGAGGAGAAGAGATCACCTTGCCTTGAGCAGCCTGTGTTGGTTGGAATACCCTGTCCTGAAAATCAGAGCAGGATTTAGGAGAAGGGATCACCTTCCCCTGGGCAGCCTGTGCTGGTTGGAATGAATATCCTGTCCCCAAAATCGAGGTCAGATTTAGGTGAAGGGATCACCTTGCCCTGAGCAGCCTGTGCTGGAATACCCTGTCCCAAAAATCAGAGCAGGATTTAGGAGCAGAAGGGATCACCTTGCCCTGGGCAGCCTGTGCTGATTGGAATAACCTGTCCCAAAAATCAGAGCAGGATTTAGGAGGAGAAGAAGGGATCACCTTGCCTTGAGCAGCCTGTGTTGGTTGGAATACCCTGTCCTGAAAATCAGAGCAGGATTTAGGAGAAGGGATCACCTTCCCCTGGGCAGCCTGTGCTGGTTGGAATGAATATCCTGTCCCCAAAATCGAGGTCAGATTTAGGTGAAGGGATCACCTTGCCCTGAGCAGCCTGTGCTGGAATACCCTGTCCCAAAAATCAGAGTGAGATTTAGGAGAAATTATCCTTCCCCTGTGCTGGAATACCCTGTCCCAAAAATCAGAGCAGGATTTAGGAGCAGAAGGGATCACCTTGCCCTGGGCAGCCTGTGCTGATTGGAATAACCTGTCCCAAAAATCAGAGCAGGATTTAGGAGGAGAAGAAGGGATCACCTTGCCTTGAGCAGCCTGTGTTGGTTGGAATACCCTGTCCTGAAAATCAGAGCAGGATTTAGGAGAAGGGATCACCTTCCCCTGGGCAGCCTGTGCTGGTTGGAATGAATATCCTGTCCCCAAAATCGAGGTCAGATTTAGGTGAAGGGATCACCTTGCCCTGAGCAGCCTGTGCTGGAATACCCTGTCCCAAAAATCAGAGCAGGATTTAGGTGAAGGGATCACCTTGCCCTGAGCAGCCTGTGCTGGTTGGAATACCCTGTCCCAAAAATCAGATTGGGATTTAGGAGGAGAAGGAATCACCTTGCCCTCTGCTGTTCCATGGGCTGTAACCTGAGCAGCTTTTTGAAGTTCCCAACAAAATTCAGTGCCCTTGGTCTCAAGGTCAAGGCAAAGGGAACTGAAACAGGGAGAGATAAAGACAGGAAGCACTTCCAGAGCTCTTTTTCCAGATGTGGGATCCGTGGCTGGCAGGAGAGGGGGAGAAAGAGCTGAGTCCAATTTTCCTGATAAGACATGGCTGTGAGTTAATGTGAGTGGGAAGGAGGTGGAACAGTCGGATTTTTCTGGATGAAAGTTCCTCATTAGAAGCTTTTTTTCCCATGCTTTGGGGAGCTAGATAAAAAAATTCCTGCCTTATCCCATGCAGTTACTATGGGAAGAAATTCAAACCAGCAACTCAGAAGAAGTTCACTGGATTTGTTTCCCCTCATTACTGAGAAATCTTTGTCCTTGGTCATAAGTTTCTCATGGGTAAAAATCCCCTTTCATCCCTGCACCTCATCTTTAAATCACAAGTTCTCCTGCCCTGCTTTTCAGAGCCTCATGCCACAGTCATGTGGTGACCTGTATCCCTAAAATCTGGGCTTTTTCCAATGGTCTGGATAATTTATGCTCTCTTTTTAGCTGCAATATATACTTTTCACAGGGGTGTCTGGTGACACGAACTCCTTTTGATTCCAAACTGCGGCAGGAAATGTTTATCTTCCTTGCTGTTTTAGATCCTTTTCTCTGCAGCTGGGATTCTTCAGGCAGCTTTAATTTAAATGAAGTTGAAGGGGAAAAAAAACAAAACACCTGATAAAGTCTTGGGGGTTTGGTGGAGCAGCAGACATTAAATAGAGGCACAGCAGAAGAGGTGGAAAAAGCATCTGTGGAGGGAAATGCAGGTTTAGTGCTTCCATTATTCCATTCCAGCATGGTTGAGTGGGAAATCTCATCCTTGTGCTGCTCTGACTTTGTGATAATTTTTGAGTAACAGGAGATTGTGGCATGAAAAAATCACAGGGTCAGATTTTGCAGCAGAACCTGGGCTGATGGTGGAGGGTTATTGGTGGCAGGGCCTGTTAGTGCTTGGTGGGGGGAAATCTCTAGGCCAGAGATTAAATAAATAAATGAAATGAAAAAATAAAATAATTTAAAAATTATATAATTATATATTCTATATAATAGATAATATATAATATACAGTATATAATATGCAATATATAATATATGATATACAGTATACAATATATTTGTATATTGTATATAATGTATTAGATAATTTTTAATAGATTGATATAAATATAGCTATAGATGTAGGTGTAGATATAGATGTAGATATAGACGTAGATAGATATAGATATAGATATAGATATAGATATAGATATAGACATAGACATAGATATAGATATAGATATAGTACAGTAAGTAATTAAAAAAGAATAAATAATAACAAACTCCATAAAATGGAATTTCACAGAGCTGAGCCCAAGAAATGCTCTCACCTCCCACCATCAGAATCTCTCACTTCTCCTTCCAGGGCAAGGAGTGTCCTCCTGGCAACGATAATTCCAAATTTTCACTCTATTTTAGCATTCTCAGGTGCAAATCTGTGATGTTTTCCCTGTTCCAGCCTCTGTGTCCAAAGGAGCTCTGGCACTTTGTCCATCAGTGTTATGGGAACGAGCTGGGGCTCACCAGTGATGATGAAGACTACGTGCCTCCTGATGATGACTTCAACACCATGGGGTGAGTGGGGAGGGCTGAGCTCTGCCTGGGGGGGAGCAGAGGTGGCCCCAGCAGAGCAGGATGTGCTGGGAGCCTCAAGGTGCTGCTTGTCCCCAGTGATTCTGGGCCCTGGCCAAGTGGCTGCTCTGAGATGTGTGATGCCTGAAAAGCTGGAAGTGTAAAAAGTGTAAAAGCTGGAAGTGTAAAAAGTGTAAAAGCTGGAAGTGTAGCCTTTCCTCCTGGAAGCTGGGAGGGACTGGGATGCCTGCTGAGCCAGCTGGGCAGTTCTGGAAATGCCAAAGCACCCCAGTCACGAGGCCAGGCAGTGCTGCAGTCTTGCACTGTTGGCAACAGAAGAAACACGCAGGTTCCAGAGTAGCAGTTTAATTTCCAGGCAGGACCAACCAAAAGGGCCTTCCCTTCTTTATTTTCTTAATTATATCTGTTTCTACACACAATCATGGATTGGTCAATGAGGTTCCCACCTCTATAAGTTCACAGGATAAAGACATGGTCAATCATCTTCCTCCTCCCCAGGGGAAAGGAATGAAAAACAATCTAAAAGTTCAAAACAATCCCGGCCAGTTAGGAAAACAAGGACTGTGTTTACAGAAAATGCATGAGAAACTTGTACTACAAAGTTACAACCATAAAACCCTGCAAAAGCAGGATGACACTGCACGGCCAGAAAACACTGATGCTTGCCAGTCCCCTGTATAAAGACCCAAAAACCTGGGGCTTGCTCTGCCCTGCTCTGAGCCACTCCTGCTTCTGGAAACTTCACAGAACCGTTCTCACTTGCTCTGTGTGTGCAGCTGTAGCTGTTGTGAGAGGGGTAACCATAAAAACCTGTGTTCTCTGTGGCGTCCCAGCTACTGCGAAGAAATCCCCGTGGAGGAGAATGAAGTCAACGACAGCTCCTCCAAGAGCAGCATGGAGGCCAAGCCAGAAGCCAGCCCTCAGCTGCCAAAGAAATCTGTCACTGCCAGCACCCTGACCTCCACGGGCAGCAGTGAAGCCCCAGCCTCGGTGAGTTTTCTCCCTCCCCTGGTGTCACCAAAACCATGGGAAAAACAAAAACCCTCCAACAGCGTTTTTAATGTTAGAGAGTCAAGGCATTGCTTTGTTCTGGGCAGGATGTGCCACAGAAATCACCTCATCCACACACAGCCCGGATGTGCAGGGAGAATCACTTCATGATACGTTGCTTTTACAAGATTTTTCAGATGTTTTACACAGTCAAAACTCATAGAAATGAATCGGGTCAGTGTTCATTGGTCTGGAGTTGAGCAACCCCCGAAATTCAGTTTCCCACTGGATCTGAATCCCCTCGTCTCTGATATTAATTAGATCTTCATTCTTTGCTTTTCTTATCAGTCTTTTCTGAAAGAGATGTCTCCAGCTCTGCCAGAGGCAGAGTCTGAGGTAGATGTTCTGTTGATGTTCCATTAATTGCTTTTTATTTTTCTGGGTCTCTGTGGACTGCTCCCAACCTGTTGAGATGTTAAATCCACCAAACCTCACCTAGAGGAGCAATCCCCTGGAGAGAAACTTTACTCCCTTCCCCCTACTGCGTGGTAGTGGGCAGTGGCCATGGGGCAGTGGCCATGGGGCAGTAGCCATTGGGCAGTGGCCATAGGGCAGTGGCCATTGGGCAGTGGCCATAGGGCAGTGGCCATGGGGCAGTGGCCATGGGGCAGTAGCCATGGCAGCAGCCACAGCAGCAGCCATAGGAGCAATCTCAGCAGTCCCAGAGTGATCTGGAGCAGTCTCAGTCTCTGTCTGGAGAATAAATGATCTTGCAGTGTCACCATCTCATCAGAGAAGTCCATGCCCCTGTGTTGAATGCTGCCCTTGCTGTGCCCTGTCCTTGCTGCAGTTCGATGGGGTGCTCCCAGAGGAGGAGGCAGTGGCAGAGAGTCCTGTGGAGAAAGACCTTGGCATTGCCAACATCATGGGAGAGAAGATCGACATCATTGGCCCCGTGACCTCCCCCTCGCTGGACTTCAACGACAACGAAGACATTCCCACTGAGCTCAGTGACTCCTCAGACACCCACGATGAAGGTACGTGGGGAGAGACCCTTCCTTGGGGGTGTTCCCAGCCTGATCCCATCCTTCCCCATGTGGCAACTACTGGAATCCTTTTCTGGAGCCTGAGGATGCCAAGAATTCCCATCGTGGGCTGCAGAAAGTTGTTGCACTGGTGGCAACAGAAGAAACACACAGGTTTCAGAGCAGCAGCTGAATCACCAGGCAGGACCAACCAAAAGGGGCTGCCCTTCTTTATTCTCTCATTTATATATCTTTCTTAAGACAATCATGGATTGGTCAGAGAGGTTACCACCTCTATAAGTTCACAAGATAAAGACATGGTCAATCATCCTTCTCTGCCTTAGGGGAAAAGAATGAAAAACAATCTAAAAGTTCAAAACAATCTTGATCAGTTAGGAAAACAAGGACTGTGTTTATAGAAAATGCATGGGAACTTCTACTACAAAATTACAAACATGGAACCCTGCAAAAAGCAGGGCGACAGAAAGTGAACGTGTTTAAATTTTAGTGTGTCCCTAAAAATTTTAGGATGTCCCTAAAATAAGCTGTGTAATTAATGTTCCAATGGGGAACATCCTGGGGTCAGTGCAGGAAAAGGGTTAGAAGTCCTTCCTTTGGGTTTCTTCTGAGCTCCTGGTGCTGTGGGAGCAGGTTCCCCATCACCCTGGAGGGTCCTGGCTGGCCCTTGAGAGTCTCTTTCCCCACAGGGGAGGTCCAGGCCTTTTACGAGGACCTGAACGGGCGCCAGTACGTGAACGAGGTGTTCAACTTCAGCGTGGACAAGCTCTACGACCTGCTCTTCACTGACTCCCAGTTCCAGAGGGACTTCATGGAGCAGCGCCGCTTCTCTGGTGAGCTGGGGCTGCCACGGGGCTGCAGGGGGAAGGGCTCTGCCCTGGGGCTGGAATTTTGTCTGATTGGGGAAGTTCTGAGCAGATTTTGGGACAGTGGGTGTCTGTGCTGTAACCAAAAGCAGGCAGGACCTGTATGCCCAGTTGGTGTTGTTTTCTAATGGCTTTTTTCATGGAAAATTAGATTTTGGGTTTTTTTTATCATCACCTAAGGCCTGATCCTCTGTTCAAGGCTTAGCAGTGTGAGGGAAAAACTCTCCAAGCTCCACACCTGACACTGGCAGGGACAGAACTGCAGAGAGAATCCCTTGGCATCTCACAGTCCTTTCCCTGTGACTGTAGGTTTGCTGAAGGAGATAAATCCCCAGCCTTTCTCCCTTTCCCTGCACTTGAAAGAGGGGAAAATACTCACATTTAGCACAGGAGCCCTTTGTTTCCCACTCAGCTGAGCTCTAGAGCAGCCGAGGGGAGGAAATGCCATCCCCAGCTTGGTTACATGGCTGTGCCTTTCCCTAGGGGACTGCCCACAGATCCCTTTCCAATTACCTGACTGGAATTTTGTTCTGTCCTCTCAGACATTATCTTTCACCCCTGGAAGAAGGAGGAAAACGGCAATCAGACCAGAGTGATCCTGTACACCATCACCCTCACCAACCCTCTGGCCCCCAAAACTGCCACAGTCACTGAGACTCAGGTGAGTGAGAGGGGAGCAGGGCTGGGATCGTGGTAGGAACTGCTCTGAGAGTTCTTTTCTTGTCCTGAGCATGTTTTCATTGTCCCTGCCCATTTTCCTGTTCACATTTCCTTGATTTAACTTGCTGCCCAGTATCACTGCAGCCATGAATAATTAATCTTATAATAATTATTATATTATAACTAATAATACACTGGGCTGCAAGGAAAAGATCACAAATTTTCCAGCAGAAGCAGATGAGTTTATGAGCAAGGCAGCACACCTTAACACCTGTTTTTCTCACCTGAACTGGTGTTTTTTGAGCTGGGCTCAGCCCAGGAGCATTACTCAAGGAAGCCAGGCACTGCCTGGCCAGTCCTTCTCACAGCTCTGAAGAGTTGTGGGTTTTTTATTAGGGTGAGGACAATGTTTAAAAAGCTAAAAAAAGGAGCAGCTGCAATGCACTGACAGGAGCCAGGCTGGATTTGCAACTGGAGAGGGAGGAAACTCCGTTTTCCATGTCCAGAGATGTGTTCAAATGGCCGAGGGTAAATACTGAGAGTGTGTTGCACTGCTGGCAACAGAAGAAACACGCAGGCTTCAGAGCAGCAGTTGAATCACCAGGCAGGACAGACTAAAAGGCTCAGCCCTTCTTTTTTTTCTCATTTCTATCTCTTTCTTAAGACAATCATGGATTGGTGAAAGAGGTTAACACCTCTATAAGTTCACAGGACAAAGACATGGTCAATCATCTTTCTCTGCCCCAGGGGGAAGGAATGAAAAACAATCTGAAAGTTCAAAACAATCTTGGCCAGTTAGGAAAACAAGGACTGTGTTTATAGAAAATGCATGGGAACTTCTGCTACAAAATTACAACCATGGAACCCTGCAAAAAGCAGGGCGACAAGAGTGAGTTTAGGGATGGCTAAGAGGGAGCCAGGAAGGGGGGTCTGAGCAGCACATTCCAGAGAGGAGGAGCCCAGCAGCAAGGTGTGACCTGTGAGGGTGGGAGGAAAGGTGCTGGAGAGAAGGAAAGCGTGCAGGGAACAGAAAGGAAAAGGGATGAGCAAAGGGAGCAGCAGTCCCAGACAAACAAGCACATTGCTTATTTAATTCTGGGTTTGGGTTCAACCACCAGGGCACCTCCTTTGTGTCCTCACTGCAGAGCTGAGTGGGAATAATCTGCAGGCAATCCATGTTTTTGTCCAGGGATCTGTCCTTAACTGTGTCTGTCTGTCCTCTGGGTGAGGTTTGCTCTGGAGCAAAAGGAGAAGCACATCAGAAGCTCTTTAAAGAAGGAATTGATGTGTTTTTATGGTGTTTAGAATGACAGAATAATTCATGCTAGAATTTATGCTAAAACCTCTGGTTTTAGCTCGGGTGGGTCCCTGACAAGGCAGACACCAGGAGAGAGGTCACACTGGGAAAGGTCCCAACAGCCTGGTCCTCAGTGTGTAACATCTCTTACAAAACCCTGGAGGCTGGAACTGAATGCCCTTTTTAAAACTGGGTGAAACTTCGTTTTCCTCTGCCTTCCCCTCAGGCTGAGCTGTTCACAGCAGAGCTGCAGGGGCAGGGCTGGGGCGTGGGGGCATCTCCTGTTTGCAGAGTGCTGCTGGAGGTGCCAATCCCTCAGAGCCGTGTCCTGAGCACACTCAGAGCTCCTTGCACGCTGTTTTTCCTGCAGACAATGTACAAAGCCAGCCAGGAGAGCGAGTGCTATGTGATAGATGCAGAGGTGCTAACTCACGACGTCCCCTACCACGATTATTTCTACACCATTAACCGCTACACGTTGACTCGTGTCGCCAGAAACAAAAGCCGACTCAGGTACCTCTCCTGGGGGGGTGAATGATGAGAAAAAGGCACCTTTGGGGAGGGAGTTTTGCTGTTTGGGTGTGTTAGGAGGGGTTGAGGGGGTTGTTTCTTTGTGCTGTTGCTGGAATGTTCCTGAGCAGGAGCAGGGGCAGGGTTGACATCGATGCAGAGGAGTTGCAGCTGCACCAGGGAGAGGATTTACAGATTTTTCTTGCCTCTTCCTTGGGTGCAGGGGTTTGCAGAGCCTGTTATCACATGCTCTGTGATACAGCTTATCAGGCTGTGATAAGCTACAGGATGAACTTCCTGGGGCTGTGTTTGTGGGGAGAAGCAGAGAATTGGGTACCAGGCAAAGCTGTACCCGTGTGACTTCACTGATGATCATCCAAATGTCCATGGGGGACTCTTGGGATAGGCTCTTCCTGCTTTTGGAATGACTTTTCCAGCAATGCTTCTCCTCTGGAAACACGAAGGGCTGAGATCATTCCAGAAATAACGGCGTGCATGATAATTTCCCATATTTACACTGACAGGGATTGTGAATTGACATCACCCCAGGAAGCAGAGCCAGGGCAGTGACTGTCCTTTGTCTCCTCCCAGGGTTTCCACAGAACTACGCTACAGGAAACAGCCTTGGGGGCTGGTGAAGTCCTTCATTGAGAAGAATTTTTGGAGTGGCCTGGAGGATTATTTCCGTCATTTGGGTAAGGTTGGCAATGACAGTGGCACTGGTGTTTCCCTGGGCGTGGGCAGCACGATCCAGCCTTGGGGCTGGGTCATAAAAGGGGCTGTCACAGCTGGAATTAGTCAGGACATTAAGTCCTGCTCTCTGTCAGGCAATTTGGGGTCAAATTTTGGTAAAAGGTGTGAGGAATGTGGAGCACAAATCTCTCAAACTCTGCCAGCTTCTTTGGCTCAGCTGATGCCTTTTTCAGGGCTTACCTAAAAACAGAGGCCAGACAAAATTAAGGGAATAAAAAGCAGTTCTATTTATTGAGAGGCCTTCAGGTACATTTGGGGCTGACAGAGACCCCCAGGGGCTGCACCCAGAAATGGACAATGGGTCACGGGTTTCACACTTTTATAAGTTTGGTCCATTTGCACATTGGGGGTTCATCTCCCAATTCCAGCCTCAGCTAATGAAGTCATTTACCCCAAGTTTGCTCCCCCCAAGTCACTTTTGTTCCCATCTCTCAGGGCCTGGGACAGTCAGGTGTCCTTGATTGCCAGGCCTGGAGAGGAATTGTTGTGTGTGACCCAAATGGGAGAGCAGCAGCTGCCACTGGAGATGGAGTTTAGAGTTCTGCACTAAAGAACTGCAGGGTTACAGATACAGGAGAAACATAAAAGCTCAAATCCTAAGGCATCCCAGCAGAGGGGTTGAACCTCTGTCTCAGCAAAACCACACCCCTTAACGCTCCCCCTTGGTGCTGCAGAGAGCGAGCTGACCAAAACAGAGAGCACGTACCTGGCTGAGGTGCACAGACAATCCCCCAAAGAGAAGGTGAGCAAGCAATCGACGGTGCGGCGGCGGAAACGCGCCCACGCCCACCTGCGGGTGCCACACCTGGAGGAGGTGCTCAGCCCCGTCACCACCCCCACGGACGAGGAGGTCGCCCATCGGATCAAACACGTGGCAGGTGAGCAGCTGCCAAGCCCACAGCCTCAGGGATGGGGACAAACAGGGGCTGTGTCATGGAGGGTGAACGGGAAGATGCACGGGGAGGATGTGATGGGGCTGTTTGGAGGGGTGGGTGGAGGATTGGGGGTTGCCCTTCCCTATTTCCCATCCCCAATTCCCATCCCTATTTCCCATCCCAAATTCCCATCCCTATTTCCCATCCCAAATTCCCATCCCCATTTCCCATCCCAAATTCCCTTCCCCATTTCCCATCCCAAATGCTTCCATCTCCTCAGGTTCCACTCAGACACGGCACATCCCCGAGGAGAGCCCCAGTGGCTTCCACCTGCAGAGTGTCTCCAAGCTGCTCCTTGTCATCAGCTTTGTGTAAGTGATGGTTTTTTCTGCTTTCCTTCCCTCAAGTCAGCCTTAAACATCTTTGGTTTCTCTGTGTTCCTGGAGTTCTGTGCTCCCTTCTCTCCTCTCCCCTCGGTTTTGCCCTTGTTTTAGCCAAACATGGGCTTTGCAGAGCTGTTCTGGGAGTCCCAAAGGCAGGTCTGGGACCTGGCTGGGACAGTGACAATCAGGACAGAGAAAGCTGTGCAAGAAAAGAGGAGTCAATACCTACAAGAGGAGAAATCCAAAAGCATAAAGATTTTTATTTTTTTATTTCAGGGATGCAGTTTACAGATTTTTAATGACACATAAAAACTCTGTGTGTATGGGTGATTTAAAACAAGTGATTTAATTGCTGACAAACGAGCTGCTACCATGGACAATGACTGTGCAAAGCTCTCCAGGAGTCACTGGGCTACCACAGCAAGGCTCAGTGTCTGTGGGGACTCTGTCACATCTTTGAGCTGGTAGAACCTTTTCATGTCTGGTCCTGGGCAGTGATTTTGATGAGAGGTAGAGCCAGAAAGCTGCTGGAGCCTTTAGAGATGATTTCTGCACAATGAGTAAAGAAACACCTGAGGCACGAGAGGTTGGTGTGGTTTCATCAGCTCAGCAGCAGGAACTGTTTGCTTTGGGTGCCTTTCCTGCAACACCTTTCAGGATTGGTGGTCTTGGGCTGGGATGTGAGCTGGGAATGGGCCCCTCACATCCCTGTGGCTCACTTTAATACCTGAATTCTGTGTATTTGCTGTTCCTCTGCCCCTGGGCTGACAGCAGGCTTCATTTAGTGCTGCAGTGGTCGCTGGGCACGTGCTGTGGAGCAGAACAGCCTAAAGCACTGATCCAGGCTTATCTGACTTGGGCTCAGCTTTTCCTTGAGCTCCACCCAGCTTTCAGAGAGGTGGGGAGAAGCTGGGATTTAGGGACTGAAATTACAGCTGAGGTTGAGCTCCTTTCTGTGTCTCCTGGTCCCAGAGGGGGCACAGATGCAGAGGATTTCAGTAGCACCCTGATCAATGAGGGGGTGTGAGGCACTGTCATGAGGAGAACACAGCAAAAAGGTGCCAAAGCTTTGTGCCAACATCTCCTGATGGCTTCACTTGGGTCACAGAGCCCCCTGTGACATTTCCAGAATATTCCTCTGGCCAGTTGCCACCCGCCTGACTGAACTGGTCATAGTGGGCCATTCTTCCAGCAAAATAGCTGCACTGTTCAGAGCCAGGCACCAGCCTGGCATTTTGGAATCTGTTCCTGGGGAGGAATGGAAATGCCCGTGTGATGGGAGGGTGAGAGGAGCCAGACAGGGCATGGCTGGGGTGTGTTCCCAGTGCCAGGGGATGGATGGGAACAGTCTGAGTTTGTGTCAGTGCCTGCAGTGGGAATGGGGAGGGGGTGAACACTCTGTGTGTGTGTGTGTGTGTGTGT
>VZTZ01027866.1:0-16765 GCA_013400955.1 Drymodes brunneopygia | reverse complement strand
GGTGTGAACACTGTGTGTGTGTGTCAGTGGGAATGGGGAGGGATGGGTGTGAACACTCTCTCTGTGTGTGTGTCAGACAGTGCCTCCATGGCCACCTGCTGTCCCCAGCAGCTCAGCTGTGCTGAGGAAACTTCACCACTCGAGCAGAGCAGGCCCTCGGGTCCCTGTCTGTCCTTCCTGCCTCTCCCTCTGCTCCTTCCTTCCTGCCCTGTCTGAGCCTCCTCTCTCAGCCCAGTTTGTGTCAGTCCGTTTCTAACCTGCAGCTGCTCCGTCTTTTCTCTCCCCTGCTCCCATTAGGATCTGTTTCAGGTACTGTCTCTCTCTTTTTTTACCTCTTTGCTCTCCCATTCCCCTCCCTTTCTCTGCATTCAGCACATCCACTCACCCAGCCTGCTCTGTCTCTCTCTCTGTCTCTCCTCCTGACTCACACATTTCTCCCACGAGGTGAAGTTTTGGTTGCTCACTCAGATTAAATCCCCACTCACAGCATGGACTGGGCCTCAGACACCTTCCTAAAGGCCTGGCTGTTTTCCCAGGTGTTGCTGGCAAGCAGTGAGCTGTGAAATGCTCCTAAAATGAGTGTTCTCTTGCTTTCTTTGCAGTCTGGTGCTGCTGGTCATTCTCAACATGATGCTGTTCTACAAACTCTGGATGTTGGAGTACACCACACAAACACTCACGGCGTGGCAGGGCCTGAGGCTGCAGGAGAGGTACAGCCACACCTGACAGCTCCTTCTCCTTCTTTCTTATGTTTCAGAGCCTTTCCCAGCACTCCAGAGCTCTGGGCTCTCATTTTTGTGTAAAGCAGGGGAAGCTGAAGGGCTGTGAGCATTTCCACTGCAGCTGAAGAGCAGAGTTAAGGCCACAGAGGGTGCTCTGTCAATAAATGTTCAGCAGTTTTGGGCCCTCCTTTGATGGCCAAACTTCCCTCTGGATGGAAAGCAGCACCTCAGAATGATTCCTCTGCACTCAGAGGAGAATCTGGGCCTGTGACACACAGTCTGTTAGGGTTTGTGTTTTGGAAGGTGTGGGTCCAGATATCAGCAATGTGTCCTGAATGGTTTCTGGTCTATTTTTAGAGGCTGAGAACATCCTGAATCCATTTTTCTGAGGTGTTTTTGTCCCCTTGTGTCCCTTTTTTGGAGTCCCAGGTGTTCCCTTGCTACACTGGGTTTGACTTCAGGCATTCGTAGCCGAGTTCTACCACTGTGTTGGAATTTTTTGCTCTGTTTGTGTCATTTCTCCTCATTAGGAAAGGGAATTATTACCTTCCCCATAACAGCCTGGCTACTTTAAGTGATTTTAGATATTTTAAGTGATTTTATCTTTCTCTGGTGCTCTTGGTGTTTATTTAAACCACTACAATAATATTTAAGTACAGCACTCAGGTCATGTTTGCACAGTGTGACGTGCAAGTGCTGGAACTACGCAGGTCTCTCCACATGGGTCATTTTTGTCTTGCAGCCACGACTGCTGTGGCAGCACCTGAAGCCATCCAAGCACCTGGAATGTTTCCATCTGTCCTGATTCCACTCCCCTCTGCTCTGTTTTGGGGTTTTAAATGGGCTTGAAGGGAAGGGCTTGGAAAAGAGAGCCAGTGCACACAGTAAAGAGAAATCTCTGTATAAATGGTGTGGTTTCATGTCTCCTTGCTGTGTTTCCCTGGCAGGTTACCCCAGTCTCAGTCAGAATGGGCCCAGCTGCTGGAGTCCCAGCAGAAGTACCACGACTCAGAGCTGCAGAAGTGGCGCGAGATCATCAAATCCTCAGTGATGCTTCTGGACCAGGTGAGGCTGCACAGCTCCAGGCAGGGCTGTGGCCAGGGGCTCACTGTGTCCTCCCAGCCCTGCTCCCCATCCTTCAGCATCTCCTGCTTCCACCACAGGCCCTCAGGTGTGCCAGCCCCTTTAGATCCATCCCCTGGTGCTGGTGGGTACCACAAGCTCTCTCATGGGGTGCCACAGCTTCTCTCTCTCATCAGAGGGGTCCGTGCATGGCAATGAGAGAGCCCTGCAGGGCCAAAAATCTCATGTTGGCACATCTGGTGTCTAATCTGTCACCCCAGTTTGGAGAGCAAACTGGTTGTACCTGAACCCTGGATTTTACCTGAACCCTGGATTTACATGCAGCTCTCATGCAGGAGGGGACACATTCCCGTAGCACAAAGCCAGGAATTTTGGGGTGTGCTCCCTAAAAAGCAGAGAGCACAGTCCAGAGATGAGAGTTGCTTCCTCCTAAGTCCCTAAATGAGAGAATTCCCAGTGCTCTGCTCAGCCCTTCTCTTGGAGAATGGTGCCCCACATCCCCAGTCCTCATTTGCACATCCCAGCCCTGATTCCCCGCTCCTAAACCCACAATTACAGTGTCAATACAGGAAGAAAGGAAATCCCAGAGTTTTCTCCTCTAAATCTCTTTGTCTTTGCAGATGAAGGACTCACTAATAAACCTCCAGAATGGCATCGGGTCCCGGGACTTCGGGTCAGACCCAGAGGAGAAAAGGAAACGTTTCCATTGACAGGCAGGAATGCAGGAGGCCAGAGGACGGTGTGCNTTCCTGGCTGGCTGTCTGTCTGTCTGTTCTGTTTTTGTTGTCTCAAAGGGAAGCATCAGCGTGAGTGCCCCCCCTGCCCGTCCCCGTCCCCCTCCCTGCGCATGGAGGTCCCTGGCTCTCTCTGGTTATGTCTCTGAGGGGACACTGTCACCTCCCTTAACCTTGCTGGCTTCAGGGCACTGAGGTTTTGGCAATCACAGTCGATCCCTTGCAGAATTTGGAGAGGAGGGGGAGTTGCTGTGGGTCTGTGCAGGGCAGATCCCCCTGGCACTGAGGTTTTGGCAATCACAGTCGATCCCTTGCAGAATTTGGAGAGGAGGGGGAGTTGCTGTGGGTCTGTGGAGGGCAGATCCCCCTGGCAGGGCCCTCCCAGAGCAGAAATTGGCTGTCAGGGTGGCTCAGAGAGCAAAGCTCAGAGTGTGACCGAGCTGCCATCCCTTCCAAAAACACCAATTTGCTGCCTCCTGTGGTGGCTGCTGCAGTGAGAGCCAGGGGAGTGTCTGCCTGCAAGGTGTGTGGGAGAGGGAGAGCCACACCTGTGACAGTGTCCCCTGTACCTGTCCCCTGCTTTCCCTGTGCTTGGGCCCCTGCCACTGAGCCATCCCTGTGCTGCAGGTCTGCATCCGTGCTGGAATCACCAGGGTGGGAGCACCCAGACCTAAACAGAAAACCAAAATCAGGATTGATTTGCAACCACTCCCACTACCCAGCTCGGCAAATCTCTCTCCTGTTCCTTCACCCAGCCCTTGTCTTGTAAAATTTGTTGGAAAACAGGGAAAAAAAGCTCCTTTTCCTTGCCTGGGGTAGATTTACATAATCACATCTATGCAGCAACAGCCATCACTGTGGATATTTTTATGTGACTGCATCTGTAGAGCAACAAGGCTTTAAAAAACCCTAGAGAGGTCAAGAAGGGTCACAGGGACCAAGAGAGGAAAGGAAAAAGGGCCCATCAGAGGGTGGCAGGACAGAGCTGGGTATGAGGCAGCTCCCATCAGCTGGGCAGTGCAGCCCTGGGAGGCAGCCAGGTGACAGAGCTGCACTGAAAACCAGCCAGTGTGCATTTTCAGNAATAATATAATAATAATTCCCCACACAAGGCTCACGTTTGCAGGAGCAGGGATGAAGCCAGGTTATCAAAAAGGCATTTCAGACTGTGAAAGCAAGGTCCAGCTGGGGAAAACCAGAGAGTAATGTGTATTTATGATTATTTATTTAATTTAATGCTGCNTGAGGCAGCTCCCATCAGCTGGGCAGTGCAGCCCTGGGAGGCAGCCAGGTGACAGAGCTGCACTGAAAACCAGCCAGTGTGCATTTTCAGCTGTCCTGGGGGCATTTTCAGCTGTCCTGGGGGCATTTGCAGCTGTCCTGGGGGGTAATTGCAGGCTCCATTTGCAGTCAGAGGGGGAAGAGGGGCAGCTGGGCTGTGCTGGGCTGTGCACAAACTCCACGGGCATTGCCTGGGATTCAAGGCTGCTTCTCGGAGTGCTGAATAAACGCTTTGGCCTCTTACCCAGCCAGGTGGATCAGGGCAATGTGAGGTCCCTTTTGTCCAGCACTGGGGTTTTTCCACTCCTGGCTGGCAGGAGGGAGGCAGCTGCTCGTTCCCAGTTTGGAAATGGTGCAGTTGTAGCTCCTCTGTTGCCTCCAGGGTGAATTATTTGTCTCACATAATTGTGTAGCACAGAATATCCTCAGTGCAGTCTGAGGAAAAACCCTCTCAAGCTCCCACTTTCCAANCTTGCAGGGAGGCTGCTGAAATGGCTGCTGGACCATGAAATTGAGGTGCTAGGGCCTGGGAAGGGCTTTCTGTGGCTCCTTTTCCCCACTGTGACCTGCCAGACTGTCCCAGATCCCCCCCCTTTCCCCCATTATTCACTCCCACAATTACTAAGCACACAAAATTCCCCTGCTGCTGGAATTTCCCTCTTCTGGAATTTAATTTCAAGCACCAGGCAGGACGACCCAGAGGAATTCAGCCTGCCCATGCCAGAGAAGGGGAAGGACAGGCTGTGAGAGAGGAGCCTGGAATGGGGGCTCTCCTCCCCCTGGGGACAGGAAATCAGCCAGGGTCACAGAGAAAAGCTGCTGATCAGTATTTCTTGCTCACCAATGTCACATTCTCTTTGTTAGGGAGGTCAAGGAACCTTTTTGCTCATCCTGAATCCTTTTTCTGTGCAGATTTTCAGCTGCAGGCTCAGGGTGTTCCCTCAGGCCGGGCCCCAGAGACAGAACTGCTCAAATTCTGTTAAATCAGTGTCAGGCCAGGCAGCTGGAGCAATCTCAACACTAATATTTCTTCTACCTGCACATTTAGCTGGATTTTTAAGCTGTTTGACACCTATCCTGACACTCAGCAATGTTCATTAAGAGCACAAGGGTTGTGGGCACCGAGCAGAGCCTGGTGCTGCAGTGTCCCTCACTCTGAGGGAGGTTTCTCTTTGAGGCCTTAGGGTTTTGTTTATTTCCAGTTATTTCTCTTTCCCACTTGCCAGCCAGTCTGGCTTGGAGTTGGATGGGATTCACAAGCTTTTATTGCCTCCTAATCTCTCACGGGGGTAGTAAAAAGGGGAAAAGCAAGGTCTTGAGGCACTAAAGGGAACAGGTTCAACAAAACCTTGGAGTGTTCCTCCTCCTCTGGAGAGCTGGGTTGGGAATCAGCTGACTCTGATCAGTCCCAGCTGACAGGTGAATTCCTTCTGGAGCCAGAGACAACTTTGGATGACATTTCCTGGAGGGATCAGGAACACTTTCTAGGAGTGAGAGGTCTGAATGTTGTTCCAGAGGGTGGTGCTTCCCTCAGCACTCACAGCCAAGCCTTGTCAGGGTTCTGCTTCTCCCCTGGGCCAGAAATCCCTCTGGATTCCTCTCACAGCAGCTGCAGTTCCCCTCCCAGTCTGACCCTTCCACCTGCACACCTGCTGGGGATTGATTTGCAGGATCTGAACAATGAAAAAAACAGGGATTTGCTTTTTTTGAAAAAAAAAGGCATTTCTCCAGCCAAGCATGCAGAAGTGATGCCAACAGCTTGTAGCCCAATTCCTGCCAAGGCAGGAGGGAGAAGGGGGAGCAGGAGGCCCTGATCCAGCAGTTTGTGACACCCTCACTGATCTGATCTTGGCACAACCTCACCTCTGATCAATGCACACCTTCCTGTGCTTACCTGAGAGCAGCTGGGATGGGTGGGTTTGAGTCCTGGATCTCTGCTGTGCAACCAGGCACTCCCAGAGTAGATACCAGATGTATCTAGAGCAGCACCTGCCTGTCAGGTCTGTGAAGGACCAAAAACCAGGTTATTCCAGGGCAGGGGCACTGCTGGGCCTGCACATTCCAGATAGAAAATATGGGGAAATAAAAGATAGAAAGGAACCTCCAGTGGAAGGAGGGGAATGAGCTGTGGATTAAAAGGATAATGAGCTTTTTGGGTGCTCTGCACTGTTCAGTCAGAAAACTTTGCTATCAGCTCATACCTACTGATGTTAACTTGTGTCTGAAACCTTCCTGGCTCCCTCAAGTCCTTTGGGAGAAGAGAAGAAGGGCTTTGATCTCTCCTGAGCTGCCTGTTCTGCTGGGACACCTCTGGCTGCTGTCCCTGCCTGCTTGGTGGCACCTGACCCTGCTTGGAAGCTTCTGCTCTTAAAAACTCCTAGAAATGAATCGGGTCAGTGTTCATTGGTCTGGAGTTGAGCAACCCCCAAAATTCAGTTTCCCATTGGATCTGAATCCCCTCGTCTCTGATGTTAATTAGATCTTCATTCTTTGATTTTCTTATCAGTCTTTTCTGAAAGAGATGTCTCCAACTCTGCCAGAGGCAGAGTCTGAGGTGGATGTTCTGTTGATGTTCCATTAATTGCTTTTTATTTTTCTGGGTCTCTGTGGGCTGCTCCCAACCTTTTGAGATGTTAAATCCACCAAACCTCACCTAGAGGAGCAATCCCCTGGAGAGAAACTTTACTCCCTTCCCCCCGGGGAAAGGTGAACAAACCTGGCTGAAGTGATATAAAAACAGAAACCTCAGGAACAGGAAATGTCTTTAGTGTAATATGACCCTGAATTGGAAGAGGGAAGGTTTCAAAGCACAAGGATTTGCATTTGGAGCCCTGAAGGCACGAAACTGCCTCTGAGATAACAGGGCATGTATTGGGAGATCCTTTCTGGGAATGCTGATCCTGGAGTGCTCATCCATGTCCTTGTCAGGCACTTCCAGCAGCTCACCTGGGTGTAGGTGAGGACAGATTTTCAGCCTCCTTGGCTCCTCAGCACTGTCTTGGTAGCCACATAGGAGCTTTTTCTTACCTTTATGCAAGAAGGTAGAAATTTCTTTTTCCAGAGAGTGTCTGTAGAGACTTTTGGTCTGGGTACTTGGAAGGAGGTGTTTTGGATTTGCTGGGGAGTGCTGCAGCAGCTGCTCTCTCCAGGAGCACAGAAACCAACTCCTCCCTGATTTACAGCTGGAACTGTCTGGTTCCACATCATGCACAGAATCAGTCTGAAAAATCACTGTTTGAAGCAGCAGTGCCTGGCTCAGGGGAGGCAGCTCTGTCCTGCCTGCCCAGGCAGCTGCTGCCACCCCCAGCTGGTGGCAGATCAGAGCTCTGTGCACTGCCTGCCCAGCTCCAAGGGGCTCTGCCACGGATCCCTGCCAGCCTGCCACTGGCACCACCCATGGCACGGCCACCTGGACTCTGGCTTTGACTTTTCAGCCTCAGCACCACTTAAAATAACCTGGCAGGGGCTTGCTTAAAACACAGCTCAGAACAGAGAGTCTGGAACCAAAGCCCCTGAGGGAAATGGCTCATGGGACCCTTGTGCCAGCGTGGTTCCTGTGCTGATTTTCAGCCATTCCCCACTGGGCACACTTTGATTTCTGTGGCTCACAGAGCAGCTGTGCCAGTGTGGTTCCTGTGCTGATTTTCAGCCCATTCTCCACTGGACACACTTTGATTTCTGTGGCTCACAGAGCAGCTGTGCCAGTGATGTTTCTGTGCTGGATTTCCAGCCCATTCTTCACTGGACACACTGATTTCTGTGGCTCACAGATCACCTGTGCCAGCGTGGTTCCTGTGCTGAATTTCAGCTCATTTTTCACTGGACACACTCTGATCTCTGCTTTGCAGTCTCTCCCCAGCACGAGTCTCTCTGTGCCATAAAACCTCTCTTTTTCTAGATGTGCACTCTGGCCAAATAATCTCCTCGTGTCTTGGGTGACTGCTGATGGAGGCCATTCCCTGATCTAGGCAGACAGCATGGGCTTCTCTTAGCATGGATCTGTGGCATGCCGTGCCCTCCTCCTCTCCCACACCTTTTGCAGTGCTTGCTATGGCTTTTCCCTGTCCCCTCCCACTTCTGCTGCTGGACAATCATTCCCTGTGTCATAGATGGTCTGACCTGGTGCTGTCCCTGCCTGCCTTCCCCTCCCGCAGTCTGTATGCTCTTCAAGTGAATGTGGTTTATTTTATTTTATTTTATTTTATTTTTAATTTTTTTTTTCAGTAGGGAAAAGGACTTCCTTCTGCTGAAGGAATTATATTTGCACATGGCTCGGGGAGGTCCCTCCTCTGGCCGTTTCTGTTACCTCACTCATTTAGGCCAATTCCATTGCTAATGTTAAAGGCCACCTTCCCCCTGACCCAAATCCTGAGAGTAGGTAGGGAATGGACCCCAATGTGCAGCTCAGCTTCTGGAGCCGCCTGGAATTAAGGATTTGGGAGAGCAGCTGCCACAGCTCCATCCAGCAGGGAGGTGGAGGCACATCATCCCCATCCCCACCATCCCAGCTCCTGGGAATTGGCCCCTGGAGAGCAGGGATGGAAGCACCGAGCTGGCTCTGGGCTGGGCGTGGAGGGAGGCAAGAGCAGCAGAGCAATGGCAGCGTCACAACCTCCCACGAGGTGCGGCCGTGGCACCTCTGGGACATCCCCATTCCCATGGGATCCATCTCCCACCACGTGCTGTGGGGCTGCAGAAAGCTGCCATAACCCTGGGGCGTGTTCTCCCCACATGGATCAGCAATTTCAGCTGCTGATGGACGAGGGTCTGCTCTCCTCAGCACGGCACAGCAGCGGCTCCTGCAGCCACCACAGGCACGTGCTTCCCTCCTGGAGTGCCCTCCAGAACCTGGGAAGTGTGGGGCTGATGGCTGAGGTGACTCTGGGGTGNAGAAACTTTGCGCTGTGCGCAAAAAAAAAAAAAACCAAACAAACAAAAAGTACAAAAAAAACAAAACCCGCGGTTAAAAAACGATACTGGAACTGTAGGAACTGTACAGGCTCTGCAGCCAAACTCCGTGTAAGTAGTTAGTACCATGGAAGTACGGTATCAATTAAAAAAATCTATCCAACAACCAGCTTGTTGTGGCTCTCTGTTCTTTTTATTATCCTGCCTGTTCCGGAGTCTCCTCTCTTATTCCTACACACACACACAGAAAGTCTTTGCCAGGATCATCTCTTCCAGGTCTTGAAAAAAATCACCAATTTTTAGAATTTTTATTCTTTTTTTTCCCTACGAGATTCTTGAGCAGAACTTTGCACCCCGTTTTCCTCCTGCTTGGAACAGCCCATGTGGGAATGGTCACCTCTGTCTGCAGGAACTGGAAAAGTGAGAGGTTTGTCCCAAAAAAAGAGCATCTGCAGAAGATGCCTGTGGGATATGGGGAGGTGCAGGACAAGGGGATGGCCCTTCTTTACCACCTGAGGTAGCTCTCAAGAAGTTCTTGGGTTCACTCCTTTTTTTGATTGAACAGCATGACACCAGAGGGTTCTCCGTGGTTCACAGGGACTGAGGAGCAGAGCTGGAGTGGGAGAGAGGTGTCCTAAAAATCACCATGGGCTCAATGCTGTGGGCAGTGCTGGGAGCTCCAGAGTTACAGCCCAGTTTAGGATTCTGCCAGGCAAACTGGGATAGGGGAAAAGATGACACTCAGGTGAATTCAAAGAGGAGCTGCTTGGATATTCTTTTGGATATCCCTTTTGGGTATCAGGTTTTTGGGAGCTGGTGCCCAGACTACGAGTGTGCTTCATCTGGGGAATGTGCTCCCCTGGCCAGGCTTGCCTCTGGCTTTGGGAGCAATCCTACTACCGAGGCTGCACTGGAGTAGTTTAGTAAAAGTTGACACCCACTCTAAAAAAAGGGTTTTGAACAAGTGCCAGTTGGAAACCTGGCCTGGGCCTGACTTACAAATGGGTAATTTGTGTGATTTTAGCAAACACATGAAAAGCAGCAGGATAAAGCAGAGGGGATTCCGTGGGTGGGGAGCATGCCTGGAGTCACGAGCACTTGGGAACGACTCACGAGAGGTCAGGGGAGCAGAATTTGTCACCTCTGGCACAGCAGCAAAGGCTCCATTGCAGCAGGGACATCACAACCTCTGCTGTGCAACAAACCCAAACCTTCCCCCCTTCTTTTATGGCACAACTCCAGTGTTTGTGCCTTTCCCCCCTTCCAATCCCGGCTGTTGAGCTCAACTGATCTACACTGAAAGACAGAAAATAATTTTTACTCTGCTTAACCCTCACAAACGGTGAGTCTGCATAGGAAAGATGGAATTTCCAGGGTGGTTCCTGGGCAGCAGGGGATCATTTAGGATGAACCCAGGCTATTTATACTGGTGATTAATTACCACAAGAGAGAATTAGGATTAACTGTGAAAAACGGGTGTTTTCTGTGTGTCCCTCTAGATGGTGCTGCTACAGCACCAGAGAACCGTCAGAGTTACAAAAACTTCAACCATTTCACTCGGCTGCCATCCTGTGAGAGCTTTTCATGCCATTTGTTTCTCCTGCCTGCCAGCATGAGGCTGCCTTCCTTCTGGGGCTTTCCCAGGGAAAGGTGGATCCTGTGCCTTGCCAGCTGCTGCAGGATGTGGCTCTGCAGGTTCTTCTCTCACGGTGTACTCCAGGAACAAACCTGCTGTGCCAGGGAGGGGGTCAGGGTTTTAACACTTGATAAATGAGAGGGACACGGGAGATTCTTGTATTTACATCATCCTGCTTCCCAAAGCAAGGATAGTTCAGGATCTGAGTTCTCAGTTTCCTCCAGAAAAAGAATGTGTGAATGTGGCATGGGAACCTGTCCTTCCTACTGTACATTTTACAATTTTAGTGCATTACAGTCCTCACCCTACTCTGCCTGTGCATGGACAGCCCAAAATCCAGAGTGACTTCATTAATAAATTAAATTCTTCCTGTTTTAACACCAAGAAAACTGCTTGGGCCACAGTACAAGGTGGAATAACCCCGTGAGAGAGCCTCTCTGGCAGTCCTGCAGCCCAGAGCAGCGTGCCATACATACCCTTAACCTCTGCAATGGAGAAGGAGCGCACTTAGCAAATAAAGGTGGTGGTGGGAGCAGCAGAGGAGTGACAGGTAACATTTACAAAGCCATTGAGGTGATGATGGAGCTGAGAGTCAGAAGGAGCCGTGCTGCCCACGCCCCTGTGCCTTTGCTCAGCGTGCTTCCACACAGGAGTCCTTCAGCACTGGGCTGGCAGCTCCGGTGGGGTCACGGCACCAGAGTGGAGGCTGTACAGAGTCCAGGGCAAATGGAAGAGAATTGACACTTCCCCGTGTTGCTCCCGACGGCGCAGAGCTCCCCCTCAAGCCTGGCTGGCGTGGCATGGTCCTCCTGCCTTCAGAGCCCCTGCAAGGGAGACAATTCCTCTTGGAGCTCACAGGAGGGAGCATCGCGACAGAGCGAGCGTGGGAGGGGAACGAGAGAGTGAAAGATCCACGTTTTAATCTTTGGCACACCAATTCCTCCCTAGGAGATGTTTCGTTTGGAGACAGAGCCCTGGCAGTCCTCATGGGCACAGCTGCCCTTGTGCAGGGGGCAATGAACATTCCCAGCTCCACAGCAACAGGCAAAGGAGGCACAAACACATCACAGCCTGTGTTGTTTTGGGGTTCAAATAATCCAAGTACACCTCACACCTAAAGGCACCTGTGTTGCTACTAAGGTTGCTGGGGAAGCTCCAGAGGAGCAGAGGCACACTCCAGGAGTCTCCAGCCCCACACAGGGAGGCTGAGGAGTGGACAGGCACGAGCAGTGAGCATCCCCTCATCACCCACCTCGGTGCTGTTGGCTCTGCTGGCTCCTCCCTGCTACTCCTCCACAGGCACAGGGCAGTTCTCCTTGTTCTCTGATGGAATCGCCAGATAGTCTGTCCTGTGGTTGGAGGGAAGCAGGAAAGCACTCGGTGTAAAGCCCAGTTTGGGTGAACTCCCCTTTGCTGAATGCCTGGAAGCATCTCTGAGGTAACAAATGTCACCTGAGGAAGGTGCTCATGGCAGGAAACTCCTTGGCATAGGCAGGAGCAAAAACAAAGTCCTCCGTGCTCTGAAATCCTGCACACCCACCCAGCCCTCCTATGTACAAAGAGTGCTCTGATCCAAGCCAAGTGTGTGGAAAGATGGGAGTGGGCCAGTGTTGCACTGCTGGCAACAGAAGAAACACGCAGGTTCCAGAGCAGCAGTTGAACCACAGGCAGGACCAACCAAAATGGGCCTGCCCTTCTTTATTCTCTCCTTTATATGTTTCTAAACACAATCATGGATTGGTGAAAGAGGTCAACACCTCTATACGTTCACAGGACAAAGACATGGTCAATCATCTTTCTCCACCCCAGGGGAAAGGAATGAAAAACAATCTACAAGTGCAAAACAATCTTGGCCAGTTAGGAAAACAAGGACTGTGTTTATAGAAAATGCATGGGAACTTCTACTGCAAAATTACAAACATGAAACCCTGCAAAAAGCAGGGTGACAGCCCAGGATGAAACCAGGCCTTCCAGGAGAGCATCTCCACGTGGCCTAAACCAGGCCACCCTGGAATAATGTTCACTCCCTGCCTGGTGTGTGGGGCAATCACAGTCTTGTTGTTCCTGAACACTGCAAGAGCTTTGGGCAGAGCAAGCACCAGCCAGGCCATGCCATAGCAAAGCTCAGTCTGCTCTGGGACACGTGGAGAACCCTGGCAGGACAGAGCTCATCTCCAGGGCTCCCACACTTACGCGTTTTCCTGAGCAGCCTCCTCTGCCTTGGACACCTTCCTGTAGCAATAGACCATCTCAATCAGCAGCCACAGCGTGAGGAACACCAGCAGAATGTACATCATGATTTCTGAGATGACAGAGGTGAAGTCTTCTCCAGCTGGGGATAAAATGAAATAACCCCTGATCATTTCCATGCAGCTCCAGGGACCCTTCCCATCCTTATGCCATCCTTCCTAATCTGCCTTCCCAGGATCTCCAGGTGCCTTTAGGCTGTGAGGGGACAAAAGAGAGGGAGCTGCCATAGGCAGGGATGGCAGGGAGTGTCTCCCGCGGGATCAAACACGCACAGCCCTGTCTGTGCCTCGCATCCTGTGCCGCCCCCACATCCTCACGGATTGCTCACCTCTCTCATCTTCACGCTCTGTTTCCTCCCCGTGTCCTACTCGCAGGTGTTACTGGGCTCTGATTTGTAAGGGATCAAAACACCGAGGTGTTTGCGGGGAGAGGGAGGGGAACAGGGCAGACAAAGGGGCTGAAAGCTCCCACCCCTCTCTGAAGAGCAGCAGAATCCCCGCCGCTCTGTAACACGCCGGGATTTCAGCACTGAGCCCAGCGACACCAAGAGGAACGGAGAGGCTCATGAGCACCACAGAGGGAAGGAGGAGAGGTAGAGACTGGTATCAAAATGGAGAACGAGTGGTTGTTCAGGAGGGAGGGGGCGGCAGCGGGGAGAGGCTGCGGCTCTCTGGGGAAGCGCTGCTGTGACATCCCCGAGCCTCCGCGGGAGGAGCTGGGAACCTCTGCCCGCCCCTGCCCAGCTGTGCCCAGCTGTGCCCGGCTCACCGTGCCTTCCCACACTCACACACAACCAGCCTGTGCCTGAAAATCCTCCAGCCATCAAAAAGCGACAGGTCCGTCCCCCTGAGTCACTGACAAACTCCAAACCCTCTCCTGCGGCGCGGTGACAAACTCTACCCCCGGGTGGCAACACCCACGGCCAGCGACAGCACAGAGCAGCCTCTGGCAGCCCCTCCTACCCTCCTCCACCACGGTGAGGTGGATCAGCCTGGAGCTCTGGAAGAGGGGCCGGTGGATCTCGAACTCGAACTCGCGGGTGATGTTGCAGGTGTAGATGCCCGAGTCGTTCAGGGTGACATTCAGCACGGTGATGGACACGTCCTGCATGTCTTTGCTCCCATTCCACTGGATCCGGCCACTAAAGCGGCTTGGGAACTCGTGGTTTGTTTTCCTGTACTCGTAGATCTGTGAGGAAGTGGGAGAGGGTGTTGTGGTTAATCGCTGCCTCGGGCAGCAGCACGGCACGGGGCAGGGACAGCATCCCCCTCCAGGCACACCCGGGGATGCTCTGAGCTCCCTTGGTAACAGCAGCTATTCATATTCCATCATGCCTTGCCTCAAAATATCAGGTGACTTCATAAAAGACAGGAAAATGAGTGATCAGGAATCCAATATCTCCATCAGAGGGAGAAAACCCAAGGCACAGCAGAACACAGATGCACGTGGAAAATGACACAAAAAAAATCAGCCATGGAGCTAAAAACTGGGATTCTTCATGCCTAGCAAAGTGCCTGTCAGTCAGAGTGTGCAAGATTACCTGAGGAAGAACCACAGAATATACACAGTGAGGACAAACAGCCCTTTTTGGGAAGCCCTGGGATGTTCAGCTGAGATGGAAGTGACAAATATGACAAATATTCTGGCTGGCCACAGTCCCCATCCCAGCCCTGCCCTCCCCAGCTCACTTTGGTTGCTGTTCTTTGGGTTGCCACTGGCAAATGGATCCCCCAGGACGCTGGAAGTGAATTCCCCTCTCATTGCTCAGCCTGGCCCCTTTCGTTCTCAGGCAGAAGGAGAATATTTGTCATCCTGCCTGGCCCTGCTCAGTCACAGCCACTGATTTAATGCTCCATACTCAGATGGAATAGCTAGAAATGTGTACTCAGCCTTTATCTTGTTCTCCATTTCAGCATTCTCTCTTGAATTCCAGCTGCCCCTCATCTGTCCAATTTCCATTTTGATTCACTCTGAGAATCAATTTTACCTTTTCCTTGCAGGGATCCAAAGCAGCTCCCAGAGATCCTCCCACAGTTGGGATAACACTGCTTTTTCTGAGGCAAAAAGAAGTAAATCCTGCCCTGCAGATTTACTGGAGGCCAATTTCATCTCCCAAAGAACAGCTTGGGGATTCAGAACTGATTCAGACAAGGATACCAAATGTCATATTTGGTCATATTTGATATCCTTAGATGAAGTATTGAAGGAATGGGACTGGAAATTGGCATTGATAAATCTACAGCCCAAATGTTTGAACTCAACAGCTGATTCCAGCTTTTCCTGCCAGGAGTTCATGCTGTGCCCAGGTGTGGAAATGGGATAAGCAAGGAAAGAAACAGGAAGATGCCAGCCATACATACAGGCTCATCCTTTCCCCCCTCGGGTCTGTAGAACCATTCCACCACCGTGCTGGCCGTCACCTCTTCCCTCTTCATGCAGGAGATGCAGAGCAGCTTCATGTCGGTGCCTTGGACAGCCTCTGTCTCAGAGGGGACTTCCACACACACTGAGGAGCAAAATCCAGCTGGGGAAAAGGAGCAGCAGTGAAAAGAAGCGTCAAGACAGAATTAGAGAAACATCAGTTATTCACATCTTGGCATTAATGTCCCCAGTGGAAAATGGTTTGATTTATTACTAGCGCTGTCTGATAACAGATTAAGTCTCAAACGTCAAATTTTACCAAGCTTTCTTCTCTGAGATATTAATAATTCACGATAATTAACAGAGGGTGATCACTTCACACAGATTCACCTCTCCAGCATCTGCTTTGCCACAACTTTCATCTCTCCCTGATAATTAATGCCACTTTAAAGGCATTGTTCATTCCCTCCCATGCGTGCTGGGCATGCTCCTGTTCCAGCAGCAATTACAGGCTGGGATGAGGGGAAGAGGGAAAGCCCAGAATTCCAGCGTGGAAGAACAGCTCGCTATTTGTGCTAAGTTGGAAGGTCTGGATGCTTTAATTCAGCAAAAGCTGGGAGGGTCCAGCACCCTTCCTGTCTCCATGGGCACGACTGGGAACCAAGGGGCTTGGACGGGAGTGAATTTGGCAGCAGGAGGAGTTATTGATTTCCCAGGCATTCCTGCTCAAAGCGCTTCCAATCAGAGCTGTGCTAACGCTGGCAACTCTCAAATGCTGCTCTTGCAAAGAGGGCAGAGCTCGTTGCATGTGAAGCCACACGCTGGAGCAGGAAGGGATCGTTTCAGCACGACATCTCCGACCAAATCCCTGCTGACATTTGTCCCCTGGGCTAAACAATCCCAGGCTCTGTCCGTCCAGGGCTGTCTCCAGAGCCCAGACGCTGACTTTGCTGGCTGCTCCCTCCTCCCCAGCCTCTGAGGCACCATTAACCCACTCTCTCAAGCAACGTATTATCCCGGGACTATTCCTGGAAGCAGCCTGGTTCCAGTTCTCCCGTGCTACCAGCAGCTTTCAGGGAGAAATACGGAAAAGCTCCTGGATTACTCTGAGAAACGAGATCTGCACACACAGACAGGCACCCACACACGGGGCTGAAGGCACACGCACATCGAATGTGGCTAAACCACCCAACCTTTTCTCGTGGCAGGAATCAAACTGCAGCTGCAATCGATTGATTAACTTCAGTTTACACAGAGACTGCACGGGAAACCGGCACTAAAACCCCGCTTAATGGGCTGCACACCCTCCCCGAGGCAACCCGACGTTAAATTACGCTGCAAACCCCAGAGCAACAGCGAACGGTGAGGCACCAGCACATGCTTTGTGCTCGGCACCGAGGTGTTTTCCCCGCTCTCATTCACTCCCTCACACTCACACCAACTCTGCACGAGCGTCATTCCCTTCTCCCGACAACAAAAATCCCGCTTGGAGGGCAGCCCTGAAGGGAGCATCCTCCCTTCTTGCATCCTGCCAGAGGTGCAGGGCTGGGGGAGAGAGGGAACGGCAGCACCTACCCCAGAGCAGCAGGGCGAGCGCGGACACGCCGAGCAGCCGCGGCAGCAGCGCAGCCATTGTTCCCAGCCGCCTTCCTCGGCACGATGCTCTTCCCCCGCTCGCAGCGCTCCCGGCGCAACAGGAGGAGCCGGGCGAGGAGCGGGCGCGGTCCGGGGGCTGCGCTCGGCCGCGGGGGCGGCAGCACCACGGACAGAGCCAGAGCCCGAGCCCGAGC
>VZTZ01027862.1:25530-48378 GCA_013400955.1 Drymodes brunneopygia | reverse complement strand
TGTTTACCATATGTATTGCTTTTATCATTCAGCTGAAGTTTCTCTCCAATTTGATGTTGCTCTCAACTTCAAATATATTTTTCTTTTCAAATATTCCACATCTATTAGCCTGCTTATCACTGTAGATTGATATGACAACTATGATACATAGCTTCCAAAGACAAAGATATGTTTAGTTTCACAAAAAAATATAAGATGAACGATTCTGTTCCATACGTGGCTGTACAATGTGTGGAAAAACATTGATGTGGACCCTGAAAGCAGCTGCTTGCCTTTTCCTGAAAGCAGAGGTAGAATTCCGTGTGAAAGGCTTTGTCAGGTAATCAGTTGTAATATGAGAAAAAAGCAAACCATAAAATTTTAAATACGCAGCATTTATATAATGTAATACAAATCTGATTAAATGCATTTTCATCTTAGTCAAGGGTCAGACTCCCCTGAGGCCAATGTAATTTTTGCCTTTAAACTAAAGACATGGTTTTTACCTGCTGTGAAATACATATTCTGAAATAATGAGAAGTAGACATTTAATGTTCTTTTATAGCTTGGTTTTTACTTTCAGTTACCTGTTTCAAAAAGAAACCCTTCAGAGTGATAAAATAAGTTTCTAAAAAAAAATTGTTCAAACTAGGCCGAATAACTGAATGACAGTTAGTTGAATTTATACTGCATGAAGCAGAATAAAATTCATGAGTCTGTGTTGATAGACATACAAGATGAAATTTGTCTAACATGACACATTGAAGGAAAGGAAATAATCAAAGCATCGAGACAGTAGACTGTCACCTTTTTTCCCTGTTTGATTATTTCATCTTAAGTGTCAGGTAATATTTGAATGATCAGAGATTGCTCACATGGTTGTTTCTGTTTCTGTCAGAAGATGCAAAGGGCACACTTGTGATGCTTCCAGAATTTAAAATAAGAGAGAGGATGTTGCTACGAGCTTTAAATCGCTATGGCGTAAATCATGAAGGTTGTACCAAAGGATGGCTCAACATTCCTCGCTCCTTGCGCATACTCTATGTCCATGCTTATTGCAGTAAAATTTGGAATGAAGCAGCATCATATAGGCTGAAGACCTATGGCTCAAAAGTGGTAGAAGGTGATCTTGTCCTCTTGGAAGAAAGTGATGAGAGCATTTCCCTGATTGACAAGGTAAGTCTTCTCAAAGTAGTTCTTGTAAAAAGGAAACAGCAACAACAAAAATCCTCAAATAACTTAATGCACTTGAACACATAAGCAGACATACTCTAATGCCTTTATTTTGGTTCATTCCTTAAAATATTTAGTATTTGTGACAAAGTTAAAAATATGGTGTAGGATTTTTTTTTTGTTTCACCATAAATAGACCTAGGAGCTAAACATATAATCAGGAGTTTTAATCTGTTTTGGCTGTTCATTTTATTCAAGTGAGAGGAACAAACAGAAGGTCAGAAAACAGATGTGAAAATTTAGTCTTCATGGTATATAATGCTCTTCTTAGGATCTGACTGAGGAAAACCTTCAGAGTGGACTCTGGGTGTGCCCCTATTACCAGTCAGTGCAGATCTGAGTCTTGCTCATCAGGCCTTTTGTATATACATTGCTGAGTCTAAGTCTGGGGTGAAAGGTGACCTCAGACTGAACTGATCATCTCTTGCAGCTACAGAGGCAAAGCATATTTAGCATAATTCCACTGATTCTGGGTCTAAACTGGTAGCAGCTGTTCAAAAAATGCAGCAGTCTTCTTGGTAAAGTAGTAAACAGCAAGAGAGTGCTTCTGCTTGCCTGTAGCTCAGCCTGGGAGCTGTGCATGGAGCCATAGATGAGCCAGTGAGCAGAATATGGTAGTGGAGTGTCTGGTCCCAGATTTTGACATGCTGAACTCCATTCTGAAGTGCTCTCTTCTTTTAGGGTTAGCATACCTTATTATGAAGACAGTTGCTAAGTAGCAAGTGGTAGGACAAGAGGAAATAGCCTCAAGTTGTGCCAGAAAATTTTAGATTGTGTATTAGAAAATATTCTTCACCAAAAGGGTTATCAAGCACTGGAACAAGCTGCACAGAGAAGTGGTTGAGACACCATCCCTGGAGGTATGTGATGAGGGTTTAGTGGTGGACTTGGCAAAGTTAGGTTTGCAGCTGGACTCAGTCTTTTCCAACCTAGATGATTTTATGATTCTATCTTTCTCCTGATCAGATAAATCAAACTGTGCAATGTTTTACTGGAGAACAAATAGGTGTGTGCAGAGGCAGAATGTAATTAATTTGTTTTGGGTGAATCTCATACAAATTTTAAGGCAAGAGCATTTGAAAGGTTGCCTCCAGTCCCTATGGAGTGGCTTGTGTTTCAACTGAGAATTTTCTTTATCAGTATTTTTGAATGTTAATGAAACAATTAGATCAAATAAAATTAAAAGATGTATTAAATCCAGTATTGATTTACTGAGTTTTATGTAGATATATTCCTTCTTAATATAAAACATTTTTCTTTGTATTTTTACATTTACAGATGTAACACAAGATGGCATTGACTTTGTTAACTTCAGACTCAAAGAATAATAGTGGTAGCTAGCATCAGTAAATGTTTAATGCAATGCCATCCACCAGTAAACTGATTAATTTAAATTAAGCATATCTTAAGATTTTTTCGTACTTGAGTTTATTGCCCCTGCACTAGTCAAATAACCTTAATATTCTTCTCAAATTTGTGAGTAGAGTGCAAAATTCCTAAAATAAAGCATGTATTTTTGCTTTTTAAAAGGTTGGTGTTTTTTTCTTCTTAAATGTCTTGTCAGGTTCATGTAGTCACCGCTTCAGAAGAATCAGCTAACAAATATTCTATATACCAAGTAAGTCTGTATGAAAAACTCTGAGTTGTTCATCTTTTTATTTGATTAAAATGTTTTGTTTTAAATAATGTGATTAATTTTACTGGTGCAGTCTTCTTCCCTTCCAAAATGCTCATTGAAGAAAACACATATGAATTAATCTCCACGGTCATAACAAATTTCCTTGGTAGTGGAAATAAGTACAGTGTCATTTGCAGTATGGCAATATTTATCCTGAAGCTGAATACTTCAGGAAAGATTTCAGTCTACTGGGAAAAACTTTCAAAAGCAGTTGACATTTTCGTTTTTGAAGGTTTCAGAGTGTAGTTGTGAAGTCTTGCATGGCAACTGAATATATGGCAACTGAAATGTCTTTACTGCTGAATGCTGCTTTGTTTTAGGAATCCTGATACACTGATTATTTTTTCTGCTTTAATTGCATTCAACATACCTGCCATGCACAGCTTCATTTCACAAGAGGAACTGCTGGTGTACTCTTTCAGACCCCAAAACACAAGGTTTAAATGCATTTTAAATGATAACATTTATTTAAAGGGGAATGGGTGAGCATTACCTCAAATATGTTTGTTTTTTTTCTTTGAAGGTGGTTCTTCCAATGGTGGGACATAGTATCAAGTATCCCAGTAATAAAGTTGGACAATGGTACCATGAAAGACTTTCTAAGGATGAGCTGGAGTTGTGCAAATTCAGAGTTTCTTCATTACAGCTGAATATACCTGGATGCTACAGACTCATTTCGAAAAATGTTCGGAATCTGTCATACTTTTTGGAAAGTAGTGAAAAAGAGATCAAAATTGAGAACAACCATCTGAATGATTTAAAAGTCTCTCTTCATATATCATTTGACCTTGATCCTTCATGTTATGCAACAGTCTGTCTGAGAGAAATAATGAAATGTGACTTTTAAGATTCCACTTAATGAAAGATTGCAGCAATATTGTACAATGTTGTTATGTTACATGTAATGCCAAGAACATAAGGGAGAATAATAGGTTCAAATCATGAACAGGAAAAATTTGTAGATTGAGATTCATACAGATTAGGAAAAAAAACTTTACCAAAATCCTTTGGAATGTTTCAAAATAATTCCAAAGTCTAAATGCATTGAATGCATTGAGGTAAAACTCTCTTACACTAGGAGGGTCTGACAGAACTTAAAGAAACCGTGGGCAGCCAGTATGAATTTCCTGTTTGCATAGACTTCTGGCTTGCAAAGTTAAGTCCTGGAAAAGTACTTGCAGCAAACAAATGTATCTTGTTATTCATAGTATTTTTTAAAGATGTTTTATACTAAATGCTGTTCAAGCAATAATGTTACAAGTTTACAGCCTAAAGGTTTCTAACTGAAAAGTTGTTGTACTGAGGTTTCCTAAATATATTGTGTTTTCATTGTGTTCAGGTACTTAGTGTTAAAAGGTAAAAGTCCTGAGTCAGCAGTGACAAGTTGTTGGTTGCTTTATGAGACATTTGATGAATGCCCCAAATTAAGTTAATGCTGATGATTCCAGCGTTCAGTAGTGCATAGGTGGGAGTGCCTATTTCAGTGAGCTCTTCAAGATCAGATGAGTACTTGATATCACTGAAGAAACTTCTATAATAAAACCAAAACCATGTAACATTGTTTACAAGATGAAGACTCTGTTCCTATTACTGTGAAGCCTTATGGTAGCACAAAAAATATCAACCAACTTTGGAAAAAACCCTTTTTTATTCTCTTTTTGATTAAGAAAAAAATAAGGCAGTTAACTGTGATAAAATGAGTGGATTTGTGAAAAAGGGGAGAACAAAAAAACATCATTTGCCACTGTACCCTAATATTTGTGAGACCAAGTTAGGACATTGTGGTTTGGAAGGGTGGACAATAAGATGAATGAAAATGTGATTGGATGGTGAGGCTCAGAGAGTAGTGGTTAAGGGGTCACACCCTCCCTGGAATGAGTGTCATTGGGGTGACTTCTGGGCTCCAGTCTGTTACGGTGCCGCTGGCTCTGGCCGGACAGCTGCCCACCAGGGTTTTGGGCAGCAGCCGAGCAGCATTGTAACACTCGAGCGGCCTGACCAACCCAGACCAGGCGGGTCCCGGACCCGGTGCAGCACCGACTCGTAGTCGGTGCCCCACGAAGTGTCCTGATGGGTGTCCCCAGTACAGGTCGTCGGCGCCGGGACCTTCTGTCCCTCACCGTCGGCAGCGCCTTCCCTATATGATAGACACTGTTTCCGTTAGAGCCGGAGTTGGTTGGGAGGGATCCTTAGCCCCGGAATAATAGAGACACCAGACACAGCGAGGTAGCACTCTGGGCATCTGGGCACTAAGAACCCGGAGCGACGGTAGCACCAGACTTTTATTGGAGGGCAAGAACCAATCACGTACAAGCCAGGGGCGGAACAAGGGAGGGACAAGGGGATAAGGACCAACCGGGAAGGGAAAGGGGTGGAGAAGGGAATACAGGCAGGGACATAAATCAATCAGCAACCAAGTAACACAGAACAATCTAGAAACTGAGGATGACAGACAGGAGATGGGCAGGTGGCAGGACGAATGGGAAAAGGGCAACAAACCTTTGGGAGACCCGACCCCCTTCTGGGGTATACCACTACAAACTCCACCCCAGGGGTGGCCTCCCAACACTTCAAAGGGGTAAGGGGGGAAAATAGGGTTTTTAGGGGCCAGAACCACTGCCACACCAGCCTGCTTCGTGTCTGTGTCAGTGGCTGGAGGAGTGGATGGAATTCACCTGCATTGAATCTCCAGATGACAGCAAATAAAGGGAACAGATGGATATTCTAGAGGGTCAGGCTGCTGTTCAGGGCAGATACGCTGAAAGAAGAGGCCAAGGGGAATGGTATGACACTCCACAAGGACAAATGCCAAGTGCTACCTGTGGGAAGGAAGTGCCTGTGCAGCAGCCCAGCTCTGCAGGGACCTGGTGGGCAACTGAACATAGGCCCTGTTCAGCTCTGGTCATTGGCAGCAAGAATGACAAACAGCCTCCTGCCAGAGGTTAGCGGGGACACAGCCAATAGATCACGGGAGGGTATTACATCCCAATTTTCAGCACTTCTTTGACCTCATTTAACTTTTACATTCAGTTTTGGTCTCCAGCACAAACTAAACATACAAGAACTGGACCAAGTTCAGCAGAAGGCCTCTGAACTATTAGGGCACTAGAGCCCTTGTCATTTGAGGAGGTGCTGAAGGAACTGGGCTTCATAAACTTGGGGAAGGCATAGTTTGGGGGGGAATCAACAGCAGCTCACCAGTACCTATGAGAAGATTAGCAAGAAGGTGGAGCCAGGTGTGTGGCAAGAGAACAAGAGACAGCAAGCCTAAATTGAAATGACAGATTTAGAATGGTTGAAAAGGAGGATTTTTACCTGTGAGGACGGTCATGCAGTGGAACAGGTTGCCCAGAGGCAGTGCAGCCTTCACCTGAGGAGGTTTGTAAGACTAAATGGGATAAAGCTCTTAGCACCTGTCCGGGTTTCAGCTAGGATAGAGTTAATTCCTTCTTAGTAGCTGTTAACAGCACTGTGTTTTGGGTTCATAACAAGAATGGTGTTGGTAACACTGATGTTTTGGTTTTTTGCTAAGTTGTATTTATCCTGAGTCAAGGACCTTTTTCTTGTCTACTCTGCCAGTGAGGAGGTACACAAAGGAAACTGGGAGAGAGTGTAGCTGGGACAGGTGACCCCAATATCCAAAGGGGTATTCCACGTCACAGAATGTCATGCCTAATAAATAAACTGAGGGAAGTTACCTGGAAGAGGAGCTGATCTGGGTTTGGGGAGGGAGGTTTGGCATCAAATAGAGGGTAGTGAGCAATTGCATTGAGCATCACATACTTTTTCCCTTTTTATTCACTACTATTANGAAAAGGAGGATTTTTACCTGTGAGGACGGTCATGCAGTGGAACAGGTTGCCCAGAGGCAGTGCAGCCTTCACCTGAGGAGGTTTGTAAGACTAAATGGGATAAAGCTCTTAGCACCTGTCCGGGTTTCAGCTAGGATAGAGTTAATTCCTTCTTAGTAGCTGTTAACAGCACTGTGTTTTGGGTTCATAACAAGAATGGTGTTGGTAACACTGATGTTTTGGTTTTTTGCTAAGTTGTATTTATCCTGAGTCAAGGACCTTTTTCTTGTCTACTCTGCCAGTGAGGAGGTACACAAAGGAAACTGGGAGAGAGTGTAGCTGGGACAGGTGACCCCAATATCCAAAGGGGTATTCCACGTCACAGAATGTCATGCCTAATAAATAAACTGAGGGAAGTTACCTGGAAGAGGAGCTGATCTGGGTTTGGGGAGGGAGGTTTGGCATCAAATAGAGGGTAGTGAGCAATTGCATTGAGCATCACATACTTTTTCCCTTTTTATTCACTACTATTATCATTGTTTTGTGGAGACAGTTAAACTATTTGAGGCCGGAGACCTCTTCCAACCTGGATTGCCTGTAGATGGCAGCATAACTTAAAAGCTAAAGTGGGAATGTGTACTCATTTTAACTGAGCAAGAATTAATAATATAAATTGATTTCTGTTTATTGCAGCAGTTGATGAAATAATTTTTCAGATGATGCTAACAGCTGAGTACGATACATTTCCCAAGTTTGAGACTTACAGGAATAGGAAAAATAGAAATAAAACTCACAAAATTTCAGTGCTTGTATAAAACTGTGCAGTAATGAAGGATCCAGATAATTGTATGCCTTAAAGTAGACAATTACTCTGTAAGTTTGTATCAGTAATTCAAAATTTGATCCTTAGCTTTTATATGAGGAAATAGATTGTCATGCAAACAATAGCTACAGAGTCACTGCAGGTGTCTTACAATGCTTATTCTATTGCAATGCTTACTCCACACCTCAAGTTTATGGTATACAGGCAAAATGATGAAAAATCCATTTCCCTGCCATGACCCAACTGAGACAGGTTTCTTACATCTTTGCTTTTCAGTATCACCTATTCTGTCTTCCACCTGCCCTTAAAAATCCCCCCCTTCTTGAAAGTTATTTTTAACCCAAGTAATTTTGATACAGCACAGTTCAAAAAGAGTTGTCGTGGCAGCACAGGCATGGTAAAGTGCTCCAGTGCAGACAGGAAGCTGCATGCAGTTACAATGACCAGAAGAAATAAACCAGCACTGAAGTTCTATTTAAGGAGACTATTGTGGTCTTCGTCCATGTGGGTGAAAAGAGACTTGAAAACCATCTCATCACATACACGATTTGAATACAGAAGGTATTAAAAGGGGAGCGTTGATTTGGAAAAACATAAAAGGTCAGATTAAAAGGTTTTTGACTGAAAGGCATGCTATTTCAAAATAAAAGATCAGAAGATAGTGTTGAAAGAGTTCCCCTATAATCATTTTAGGATCATTTGTCAGTACTTCTATTGAACACTAAAAAAGCCTAATCTTCTTAAGCAAATCATTCTTTCAGCAACTTTAAGGTGAAAGAGCTAATTATGTGTGCCCATAGGTTAAATTCCTAAAGTAGAAATGTTCTACTGGGAAGGTCAGGTTAGCTGTTAGAGTGTTTATATGATAAACATCCTTTTTACTTTATTTTATTTATTTATAATTCATTCTCTTAATCCTAGCAGCTATTTTGCAGAGTTGTGTACCTGAGCAGCTGAATTCAGAGAGTTTTGTATGAGTGCAATACTCAGCTTCCTAAGTATAATCTATATAAGCAAAACATCTGCACCCCTGCATTTAGAAAAGAAGATTATCATTATGCACTGATCTGAATTTAATGAAAAGATTCATGTGTTAGCCATCTCTCATTTTACTAAGCACTTCTATTGCTATCATCCTTTTCTGAAAATACTTAAAGCAATTTGCTCGTACTAATGAAGAGGAGTTCCTGATTCTATTCCTAACAAAAGGGGTTTTAAGTTCAGTGACCAGTTGATTTTTTTCAGCATAGCTGATAGATAATTGGGAATTTGAATGGGAGAAATGCAAATGTTCTTAATCTGTGAAATCCTGTTACTTTTAATTCCCCACAAATTTGACAACTAGTATGATCCTCAGTGAGAATGTACAAATTTTCAGATCTTTCAGAAAGAGATGGCTTGAAATTACATTCCTATCATGAAGGCAGTTCAGAAGCCAGGTAGATGTGTGATTATTGGCCGAGCTCACTCATTAAAACTCTATTAACTCCTCTTAGTGCCAGTTCCTGTCTGCTGGTGATTTGACCTCCTACATCCTGCTGATGAGCACAGCCCTCCTCTTCTTTCTCTTGCAGAGCTTCTGTCCATAATAGGTACTCAAGAGAACAAGCTGAGAAACTATTAACACTTTCCTTTCTGACAGTCTGAGGTCATGCCTTGTGGCGTATTGGCTCAGATCTACATTCCTTCTGGAGGAAATAAAACCAGAAGGTGAGCTGCAGCTGCAGACCAAGCATATTCATGTCCACATGGAGAAATGGGGATCCAAATGAGAGTTGGTTATTTGAAGAGTCTCAAATCATGCACATGAGTGTGTTCTGTTGAGTAGCCTGGACAACATTTAGTCCAGAGTGAAAAAACCATTGAACTAGATGTGTAAGTGCAGGGAGGGGTTTCAATGCTCCCATATGTCCATCTGTTTCTGTCACACCAAAAAGCTTTCTCATGTAGACATCATCTGGGAATGTTGTGTTTGCAAGGAAGGCAGAATCAATGGAGTCAGATGTTCACACCATCTGAAGCTACTTTATTCTGCTTAGCAGAAGTCAAGTCTTTTATATTACAGCAGTTTAAATGTATTTTCAGCTTATGTAAAAGTGCTTCTTCCTGCTCAGAACAGTAAGGTTTTTAATGACCTTTATAAAAAACCGATTTAAAAATTTGATTCTGTCTTCCAGAATGTTCCTGCACTTAAAAACCTAAAACTGTTTCCTTCTGACTTCATGTGATCATCCTTGGTTCCTACATTTCAGTTCAGGGAATAATAAGGAGTTCATCCCTATCCATCCCCTTGGTACCCAGCTGTATGTACATGAATACATATGGGTGTGCTTCCCAAATGTACCTCCTAAACGAGGTGCTTAGCACAACTGTGCAGCTGTGCAGTCTCTGCTCCTGTGGAGGCTATTCCATACTTACAATGTTCGTTGTCCTTCTGTTAGCTTTTACTGGTTTTGAATATATCCTTTTGGAGATGAGTGACCTACAACAGCACATAGTTAAGGATGTATTTTATGTAATCCTAATTTTGCTCCTAAAAGTCCGAAAAATCTTGCCAAAACACCTGAAGTTGCTCCTTGGAGCAATGTGCACACCTTCCATCCACCCTCAGCACAGGTTGAAATTCCTGGGGAAGGCAATACCTACCTTCTCCGTAACCTGCCAGTAGATACATCAGATGCTGTGTTAAGCCAGGCACTTTTGGTCAGGTCATCTAGCATCTTCCCTGGGATACATAGGCCATATGACAGCTATCCCACAAAGGCAGCTAAAAAGGCATGGTTTTTTTTCCTGTGGGAAAGGAGTTTCAGGAAGGAGATATGGAGTCTTTCTTCTAGGAGTCGGAATTGTGCTTCAGATTGAGCACTGAATTTCTCTGAGTCCTGAGGGCACCTGCAACCCTGATTGTTCCTGACACTCCTTGTGCCAGATTCCCCCTCTCCTGCCCGTGGTGTCCTGCCTGATGCCTGGAGCTGGGCCTGGCCCAGTGCTCCCTGGCCACCCTGCCCCTGTCTGGGGCAGTGGAACAGGTGCTGGCCATGGCATGATTGCCTGACAGACAAAAGATTTTCTTCTTCATAAAACTCAAGTTCCAACATGCATCATTTATGATATATGCTGCAACCAGTCCATATAATTAATCCCAACACTTCCTTTGTTAAACCACTTTCTGTTACATGTTGCAAATAATGCTTTTTACCTAAATGTTTGACAAGTTATTAAACTGTGTTACTTTAAAAATCCTGGGAAACTACAGGGCAGAGTTCACCATTTCACACTGTCCATAAGCCCTAAATCTTGGCTAGACACCTGATACAGATAGTACTTATCTCCTACCAGCATGTTCAAGGTAAAGAGTAGTTTTGTGTTTCACAACATTTTCACATAAACACACACCCAGGCATTTTAGTAATGCCTCAAGCAGTCCATCAGTTACTTGTTGTCCCAGAATGATGTTACTGTGAATGAATTCTTGTATATTTGTTTTTCCCAAGGGGAAAAAACAATATACTCTATCAAATTACAAAGCTCTCTTAGAGATTGAGAGTCCTCTACCTCTCCTTTACTCAGAGAGCTTCTCACAGCAAAGCTAGGGAAGTACATCTTGGGATGTGTAGAGCAAAAGAAAATTTTCCAGATAAAAAGAAACATTTGGGCTGGATGCTTTCAACACCTGTTTCAAGAGAAGTGTGAAGGAGAGATGGTTTTGAAGGATGAGATGACTGCTATATGAGAAGGGGTTATTGCTAAGATTGATACTCTGTGGAGTGGTGTTGGGAAAGGCAGAAATGGAGAGAGGGAGATGATCCGAGAAGGAAACAGTGCTCGTAAAAAAAATTGTATTGGGAAATTAATAATACAGGGGAGAAAGTCAGTAAGAAATAAACTATATCTGTGTAAATTGTCATCGCCCCGTTTCACTCAACATTTCTCAGCATATTTGCAGTGTATCAGTTTAGAGTGTGACTTGTATCCTCTGTTACATTTGCTTGAAAGAAGGAAATCAGTCAGTTTCTGAAATAGCAGTTCTCTTAAAAGCTGGGTGGAGATCCTTGTCAGCTTGACTGGCAGGAGCCAGCTGAGATACTTCAGGGAATATGTAGTACCGTGGGGTGTGGGCTGACAAGGAACATGCTGATTAAAGGGAAGTTTAAAATACAAGACAATCTAATGGAGAAAAAGCATGATTCGGATCTCTCTCACAGCAAGTGCAAACTCAGTGTGATTGTAGTATTCAAACTGGCTCTAAGATTTTATTTTATGCACCTTGTTTTCAAATGAAGCCAAAGGATGTATTCTGCTATTAATTTATAGCTGTTTTTAGTATTTTTTAATCAGTGAATAGGAGAAAAACATTATATCAACCTTCCCCCTTCTCTCTATTTTGTTAATTTACTCTTTTATTTTACCCTGTCTTCTTAATTTCACCTTTTATTTGAAGCCATTCCTCTCTCTGATGCTGAGAGCCATCCTATGCAGCAAATAACTTGTGCTCCACTAAGCCAGAACTGTGACCTTTTAATGTTAACCATTGCAGTCACAGGACCTGCCATGGTCCTTCAGTGCCCATCCCTGCCTGTCCCGGCCCTGGGGACTGTCATTCAGCTTTGCATAGCTGTACTGGCATTTCTTTCCCATCTTGCTGGTGCAGAAAGAGCTCTGTAAACTGAGGACAGAGGTCCAGTTTCACTGTAGGGACATAGCTTCAGAAAGTCACTGCCTCATTTTTTGATTGAGCTCAGCCCTTCAATGCTTGAGAGCTCTCCAATATGGGCTCAAGAGTGTCAGTCAGAGCAAGAAGAGACCCAGTTGTGCCCAGAGCTTGTTCTACTTGAATTTACCCAACAAAGACCTTAACAAAAGGAAGAAAAATAAGTTTGCAGAAGACTGGAATATTTTCTTTGGCAAAGCAGCTGGCCTACAGCTGATACTTTTTCCTCTGAGGACCTTTTTGATGCGGAATCTGTTCAGGAACTGTGAAGTGATTTGTTATCTTCAAAGCACAGGTTCGTCTTTAGTGCTTTTAAGGCTTAGTTGAGCAAACAGATGAAGTGCTATTCCTAAAATGCAGTAAAAAGTGGTGCTCTGTTCAGAATCTAAAAAATTCTAATGAATTGAAAAATGACAATCAGGTGAATGAGAGTTTTCATCCTTGAAAATTTCTCCCTCCTGCTCCATATATTAAAGCAATGCAGATGTAGAAGGTAAATCGCTTATTGTGTGGTACAACTATGTTTTATGCTGTGGTCTCTTAATCTAACATCAGGAAATAATTGTAAAAATACTATATCAAAGGTCTTTGCTTTGTCTCATGCAGTGTTTGCTTTTTAACGTCATTTTCTGCCAATGTTATAATGCTGAGAAATGATATGTGGAAAGAACTGAATAGCATTTCTACTGTCAGAACTTCAGCTGTCACTGGTATTTACTAGCCTCTTTTATGTTCTTCACTGTAATATATGAGCAATTTTCTGTGCCTTATAACACTCCTGTGTTACATTTGTGCAGGTAGAACAATTCATAATTCAGTTTGTTATCAGCATAATTGCCCATCTGAGGTAAGAACATCACAAGAAATTTGATTCGAGGATTTAAACTGCTTTTAGGCATTAGATTCCCAGCCTGTCATATTTTTAACAATTGAGTAAAGAATAAAATAGCATATTGTGCTGAGGTTCTTATTGAAAGACCGTCATGTGGCTGTGAAGGAATGTTGAGGTAAAATCAGAGCCAGACAGACAAATTCATAAAAAGTATGTGTGTGGGAAGGACATTTGATTTTACATGCCACAGAGTCTGACCTCAGAGATTATCAGAGAGATCCCTGTAGGCATGAAGTGCACTGAAACAAGGTGTTGAGCCAAAGAATTGCTGCTTTCCAGAGATACACATACGGAGGAGAAACTGTGAAAATTGTGTCACATTCCTGGTGTTCTGTGTTTTAAAAAGCACATTGGCCCATGCTTGGTATAAAATAATATGATATGCATTCCTTATTCCTAGAACATCAGGTTGATAGAATTAATACTAATCAGATTCCAGCAGAGGCTGCACATACAGGCACACATGTACCTGCACACTTCAGAGGGTCTCTCTGGCCTATCCCTTGTTACCCAGAACATCTGAGGCAGAAGGACTTTTCCAGGGCTCTTTGCTAGCTCTTCGTGGAAAGATCTCTGTATTGGATCCCTACATTCATGTGGAGCTGCTTATCTCAGCTACAGACAGATCATTCTACTGTACTGTAACAATTTGCATGACAATACTAATAGGAATCAGAATGTGGGCATAATTTACTGCAGTTTATTTCCTTTTAATGGCTTAATTATCTATAGAAACACAGTCACACAGAGTTGAAATAAAAACAAATCTATATTAATAGACTCTTGAAATGAACATGCTTCTTTTCAGGGTTCACAATTAGCACATCATACAACTTTCTTCCATAGATGTTTCTTGTGTATCTCTTAGTAAGCACAGTAGGCTAAACAGAATTTACTAGATGCACTGGATTTACTAGATTATTCTGGTACATTTGAGTGGGAAATGTGTGAAAGACTATCTTACGGGGTTTTAGCTATGATAAAATTTAATGGATAAAGGGTGAGTTTCCAGGGCAAGAACCTAGTAGGAATAGCAATAGACAAAATAGTGAATACTTCCCTGTAAAAGCTGAGGCATTCCTGATACTTCAGAACTGCTTATGCTTATGCCTTCAGGCCTGCCTGAAATCTGTACATGAAGCTGACTGCAGAGACCTCCTAAAAGAAAAGGAGGCTTGGATGTTCTGGATGCTTTAGAGTTGAGCCAAGCTCTCTATTACCCACTTCATCAGGGTCAGGATATTGTGAGCCAAGCACACTTACAGCCCAATCCACCAGCAGATACCCTGAGGCTGGCTTTTTCTAAACAGTTTTAATGTTCTCAGCCAAGCTACAACAGAGTCCACAGTAAATAATGTGGGCAGTCCAGGCGTGGCTTTCCCAGCCTTCAGCCTGCTCTTAATCCTGCTATGTATGTAGAGAGGTTATGTGTGGACATAATTTGCAATTCCATATCAAAGAATTTTTGGAGTCTATGCCTCCTTTTCTTAAAAGTCTAGGAAATTGCTGGCTAGAAAGTGCATAAAAGAATATTATGGTAGCAAGAAGAAAGATACTGAAACTGAGATTCCCTGAGCAGCCTCAATTCAATCTTTCTCTATGTTGCTGTTATTATACAGCCCTTTATTAATTATTTTCCCACAGGAAATGTGAAGGATGGATAGAGTTCTGAGGAAGACTTAAGTATTGTGTAGTGAAAGAGGCTTTGTGTTGTGATCTGTTCTTATGATGGAGGGATCCCTAGAGAAAGGAAAAATGGTCTTTTGTTTCAGACAGTTGAATACAGAATTGTAAAATGTGGAATTGCAGCAGCTGAATTCTGTGGGACTAGATTCTGTCCTTGCCTCCAGTATAAAATTTCTGTGTAGTATTTGTCAAGGCGTTTACCCACAGATTTTTTACAAATGTGTCCTCACTTTTAAAGAAAGGTTTCTTGAGACCCTGCCTTCTGCAGTCTGAGCCATGAACTGAAATTGAAAGTAACAATACACTGAATTTCTTTTTTTTTGAAAATTCAATGGTAAGATCAGATTCTTCACCTAAATCAAATAGAGAATGTTTCCTTTAGTTTCTGCCTCCCCAATTTGGAGATAAATGATTCTTTCATTTTCTAAAGTGCTTGAGAAAAAATTATTTTGTGTTTGTCAGGTATGTATGGTACTATAATATAATGAAATGTTCATAAGGAAATCAAAACATCTCTTCAGAGCAGGGTTTGAGCTCTTACGTGTAGCCTAGAGCTGTGCACTGAATGCTAAATGTCAAAGGATGCTTTCCATAGCTGCCTGTCTGATGTTAGTGGCTGTTCTATCTCTGGGTGAGACTACAGATCCATGGGAAAGAGTATATAACAATACTATTAAAGTTATTTCCTAACACATGGTCACAATGGTATTTGGTGGCATTTTCTAACTGTGAATGCTTGACCTTGAGATTTCTGATCTTCTGAATAAGCACTGATAGTCACAGTTCCTTAACTTATAAATAAAATATCCTGAGGTGTCTAAACAGTGCAACTCTTCTGCATATATGATCTCTTTGCAGCAGTAACCCCAAAGGAGTAATTTATTTTGATTGAACAAGCATTTGTTGTTCAGAAATACTCTGAGAACCTGATCTAATCACCACTGATGTCAGTGATAAGTATCACATTTGTTCACAAAAGGTGATGGAGCTGACTGTTATGAAGTGGCCCTCAGGTCAGTTTGTCTGAATGTATACAGTAATTATCTCAGACAAAGAAATATGCAGTGATAAGATGGTAACTTCATTTGCTGCCAATTTGAGCACAAAATCCAACACATACACTGAAATTTCTGTGTTTTTCTATTGTTCCATAATTTTATAGCCACCTGCAATACCTGTTTAGATGTGCTTTAAATTGTGAGCAATAATTGAATGAAAGTGACAGAAGCAATTAGAGCTAAATGCAGAGTTTTGAAGGTAAAAACACTCTGCTGTTGCCCTTTTCATCAAAAATGTGTCAAGCAGAAGGTGATTCAAGAGGATAAGAACTTCTGATTTAACTATATTACAAGATAAAATGAAACAGCAGGTGTGGAAACCTCCATCATTACAGAAACAATGCCATTCCTTGTATGTACACTACAGCTGTCTAAATCTCCAGAGAAGGTATTAACTCAGATCAAAGATATCCATATAAATGGAAAGGGAAGGCCAAATCTCAAAGTAATAAAGCAGGTAACTACAGGCAGTGACAGCACAATGGTTTGCATTTAAATTAGCAATAGCACTGGTATCCTGTTTCTGGGGGCTATAGCACCTTTCTTTCAAAAGGATTTTCTGAAATATTGAGAAAGGAGTAATTTCAAGTGGTTGAACCACTGGAAGGCAAGACTGCAGCAGGGTATCAGCCTGCCCTGATGTTGGCTTCTTTGAAACCCATCCTCTTCTGTGAGAAACACAAAGGATGAGCAGCAGGCTCATTGGGACTTAGCAGATGCATGCTCCTGAGCATTACTGCTGTGACCTTTGGCAGCTCTCCTAAATATCTCTCAGTGCCCAGCATTTAATTTTTAGCACCTGTGTTTCCTTCTCTTCTTCTGTGATTTGGAGGTAAGCCTCCAAAAAAACAAAAAAAAAAATCCCCCAAAAAACAAACAAACAAACAAAAAAAAAACCCAAATCAAAAAACAAACAAAAAACCAAACCCAAAACAAAACAAAAAAATGAGAAGAAGCCTGTTCTCTTCACAATGAGGAAAAGATGGAATATAGAATCAATATGCAGCTTCAGTCCATTTAGCATTAAGAACTGCTCAGGCCAAAACCTCCCTATTTTGCCAAAGGTGAAGAGGAAAGTCAAACTAACAGTAACTGCCAGTGAAAAGAAAGAAAAAGGAGAGAAAAGGCAGACAAAATATTCAATAGCAGCCTGATGGTCAATGAACATGTTGTCAGTTCTCTGGTTTTTGTGCAGCTAGATCTGCAGATAACACTGCAGCTTTTTGAAGGAGAAGGAAATCATGGCCCAACTGCTCAAGCCCGTGATGCAAAAGTGAATGATGCCATGAACTGTGCAACTTAATGTAGGTGACTCAGAAGATAAGGATTGACTGGTGCTTGACAATAGCAGAGAATTTACTTTGTTAATGCCAAGTATTTCTTATGGGATGGATAGCCTTGAATTCATTTGATAATGCATTGATACTATTTTCAATTTTTAATTATTAAGATTAATACAGATGATACTGAGCAGTGTGGGACTGCACAACACAGAGAAGATGTGCCTGAGAGAGCTCTTGGAGCACCATATGCCCTGCCTGAGGACAATCAAGTACCTCAAAATGAAGTCCATGGAATGTAAAACTAGAGGTGTTTCAAAGATCCATGTTCTTTGGTACTTTGGTACCTGATTTGGGGCTGTAGGGTGGCACGTGCTGGGCTGGAATTTCTTGTCTGTACTCTGTGTAACTTCTTCTATCACGGTTGCTACATGCTTTCTTTAAAACTCATGGATCAGCCATTCCTTTCCTTAACACACTTGCAGAAGACAAAGAACTGACCTGACATATTTGTCCTCAACTTGAGAGCATTCTGCTCCAGAATTCCCCTCTCCTAATTACTGTGGGGTGGATTTGTCCTCTATTTCTTTGTGAAACAGTGCCACTCTGCTAATAAAGAGTTCACAATTCATTGTTGTAATAGATGGCAGCAAGAGTGAGCACAGTTTTGTAGACTGATGACAAGATATTCCTCTGGAAGAGAGGATACCTGCTAAAAAGATTGCTTATGAATTTCACTCACGGATTATTTAATTACAAACAAATTTCTTATCTTATGGACAGTGTGGGAAATGAAGCAAGGGGATGAGAGCTATCAGACTAAGTGCAGGTCACTCATTTGATGACTTAGTTGCAATGACGGGAATGGATTGGTTGGTTTATCATCCAAGAGGATTAAAAAGAGACAAAATAAAGCAAAAGAAAATGTAGAAAGTAAACTTAGGAATAACAAATAAATCATTGTCTGGTCAGAAAGATGTTAGAAGTCAGTTTTCTTTGGCATTTACTTAATGTGAACCCATTGCTTGGTGGAGGGAGTAGGTGTAGGTTAAAGGCTAGTAAGTTCTATTCCCATGTAAACCTAAAGCAAGATAATAGAAATTCCATGTTACGACTTTTTTACTAGCACAAAACCCTTCTTAATTTTATGACAATGGCCATGGCGTTGCATTTTTGGGAGAATTATTCTTTTTAAGGATTGGGCTTCCAGTGCCTGGCAGTCCAGTATCAGGGCATCAGGGCACCCTGCCAAAGCATCAGCACACTTCAGCCTGACTCAGCCTGAATCAAAGACACACTTCAACAGAAGCTCTTTGGACCCTGTCTTCCTGCCAGTGCTGCAGTAGGTGGTTGATAAAAGGTCTGGCTTCATAGTTAAAGTCAGCCTTCAGCTTTGTATCAGCTTTGGTGTCACCATTATCCAGGCAGTTTCAGAAACTGTTAGGAAGTCATCCCAGCATCCATCCATCAGCAGTCTGAGAACTTGAACACAACAAAGACGATTATACCTTCTTATGTCTGAATTTGAATTCTAGGATCTGGCTCTGAAAGACTACATTTGCATCTGAGGTTTTGCACTGTGAAGTGCAAAGGTTCCTGGAGAAGATATTCAAACAAGAAATGGCAGTAAAAATGTATGGTAGGAATACATAGCAAAAGACTGATACTGCTGAAATGATAAATAGATACAGGGATGTTACACTGCTGCTGAGGACATGGAATGAGATTTCTAGATTGCAAGATACAGCAAGTATGTACTTCAAACAACCACCCACGGAGCTGCGATGTTTGTGCAGAACGTGACCTGCTTGTGAGGCAATTTCTTGTAACAGTTTTGGATTTAATTAGGAGTGCAAAGAGCAGCTGAAAGATCTGCACACACAAAGTACTCCCGCAGAAATAGAATGGAAAATAAAATTCAAATTATTTTGAAACCGTGGCAATCTTGGAAAGGTTAAAACTATGGGATAGCAGAGATCATGAACAAATATCGCAGACAATTGCAAAAAAAAGGATTTCTAAATCAGAAACTGGGGAAATGAATTCTAATTCTGCAGAACTGGAGAGAGTTTCAGTCAGTTTACCTTCATGATGTCAAGATTAATATATTTTTTTAATCTATAAAATCTCATGAAAACTGCCCATTTTGGTAGCTCAGATGCTGTATGGTCTCCTCCATTACAACAGATGTCTGCACTGGGGCAGAAAGTTATGCTTGACTTTTATCTCTGATAGAGAGGGTTGTTCTTGGCTTAAGTCTTGATTTGCTCTCATGGCAGTAATCTTAATGTCACTGTGGACTTAGACCACTTTTTTTCTCTCCAAAACCCTCCCTTTGAATGAATTTCCTCTCTCATAAACTTCAGAGAGTTGATTAAATATAATAACCCTTCTGTGTCTCTTTCCTTACAGTAACATTATTTTTCTTTATTTACAGTTACATTATTTTTGTCCCATTATTTTTTCTTTATGTTCTCAAATCCTTTGTCTGTAAATGGAGGTGGATTAAGAATGCTGAAAGGAGAGAGTTTTATGCTTTCAGATTTTTTTTATCTACTGAGAAAGCACAGAATTGCCTTCCTCACTAAAATGTATGAAAGAGGACAATGAATTTTTCAGAATATTTATATATTCCTATAGTGTAAACTCTTTAGATTGCATGTGTAATGTCTTTTGAGAGAAAATGAGGTTGTCCCTAATCAGCACCTCTAATTTGCAAAATCTTTTTGAGAAGGGCCAACACCTGGGAACATGATCAGCCTTGGATGCCCAAGCGTGCCCTTAACTCCTGCTGCAGGTGTTTGCCTGCATCATACCTGTGATTGCTTTTCTCTTCCAGGCCTTCCACATGGGAATGTGCTCCATCTTCTTCCAGTTCTTCATGCTACAGCAGGAAAAGTTGCACAAGATGTGCTGCCACATAATTTAGTTGAGAGCTATGGTACCAAAATGGTGAAAGATGCTGCCCATGTACCCACACTGCCATAATCACTGAAAACTGGTGACAGTTGCTCTTCCTAGGTAAGGTGAAGGAAAACAAGAAAAAAGGTGGTTTTTTTTTTCTCAGACAGAATGACTTTGCTAGATTTAATTTTCTTTTATATGTAATGCCTTTCTAATAAAATGTATTTTTTCTACAGCTCTCTCTCTAAAATCTCAAGGATTTTTTGCTCTTTAAAACTTTTCTCTGGATTTTTAATTTTAGTAAAATATTATGGAAAGGAGATTATATCAGAAGAGAAATCAAAGTTCCAGAAACTGGGCATACAGATTTGTTGATAAAAATATTTCATAATTGTATCAGAAACCTGATGAAAATTTTCTTAAATGACCACTATTAATGCTTTTTTCAATGGCCAGTATATTCAAGATGCCAAAATCAGTGGAAGAATGCTTTCAGTTATTTTAATGATAAAAAAAATTAGAACATCTATGTTTTCCCTACTGTGACTGATTATGTTAGTGACTGAAACAACAGCAAATATTCATGATGAAATTATATTAAATGATCTTATGGGAACTACATTTTCTGCTGTAATATAGTTCTTGCAAAACTACTTTTTAATAAATTGTGACTTTGGCATATTAAGCCTTAGAAGATCTATTGGTTCTATTAAATCAGTTTCTGAAGTTCCCCTAAAAGTTCTCTCCAATTTAGGAAAAATGTCATCTAGAAATTTTGCATTTATCTTACACTCTGTTTAGAAAGACACTGAAAAAGATCTGACATGAGCAAGCTACTTTTTAAAATCTGCCTTCTTTTCTATATGAGGCCATTGGATGGTAAAAGATAATCGCATATCAATCATCTTTGCTTACTCAAGAGGTCAGAACAATAATTCAGCATACATTTAAGGCCAGGAGGAGTGACCAAGGCTCCACACTTGGCATCTAGAACATTCATAGGGCAGTAAAGGCGCTGTGGATTCTCTTCCTGTTGCAAAGAACAGTACACAGCTTTCATTCACAAAAGCACTGAAACGATGACAAACTAGACCCCAGACTCATCTAGACTCATATCCCACCTCCAACAGTAGCAGGTGCCCAAGGAGATTAGAAACAGGCTAGGAATGCAGTAGAAACTCCCCAAATATTTTCCTGCCTGCCACAAATTTGTGGGTCGGGAGATCACTTGTCAAAGAGACCTTTTTCTTCATTTGCCTCAACTGAGATGTGTTTCCTTTGTTCACTGTCCCTGGAGAAGTTGGAGACTTTTATCAGCAGCAACATCTTGTGGCAGCAAGTCCTCCAGCTCCAGAGAGCTGTGAGCAGTGGGAAGAATGAACTCCTTGTTTGCTGGGAGCCTCTCTCCCTCATTTGAGGCCTCATAGTTATGTGCTAGAAAAAGCAGCAGTCATTCCCTGTTCACCTTATCCAGGCCTCTCAAAGTTTTGTAGTCCACATCCATTTCACTCCTTGGTCATATCCAGTCTGAAAGTTTTTGTCTGCCTAGTTGTTTCCCATAGGAAAGTTGTTCAACGACTTTGAAGATCTTTGTTATTCTTCTATGACCTTTTTATTTCAGTTTAGTCTGAGCAGAGCTAATTGTCTTTGGTTCATCAAGAAAACAAAAAAATTAGCTGTTGTTATTCACTGTAGATCTAAATATCTAAGAAGAAGGGAGTTCTGCTCCCTTTTCCTGCCTTCCGTATAGGCTTTCAGCTTTCATTGTTGTTATAAAAAAAAATCAGTTTCTTTCTAACCAGTAAAAAAAAAATACAGTTGGTTTTTACAACTGCATCTCAGTTATCCATTCCAGAAGAAGTCAGCTGTTGCCAACAATAAAACATAGTAATTTATTTTTATTATGTTTCAAGTTATATATTTTACTTTCTTGCAATGACATTTACTAATCAGCCTTAAAATAGAAATTTAATACATTAATGCAGTATACAATAGCAGAAGTGAAACTAATTTTTCCAATGTCCTTCTTGAAAGGCAGTAACCCATCATTTTCAAGAGTCTGCATCAGGATGCCATATAAAAGGCCATGTACCTCCTCCTTGTGGCTTTATTTTTTTTAATTCTTAAAAAAAGCATTCCTCTTCCCTACTTTAAGCATCAGAAGTACCAGAGTGGTGTCTGTGGAGTGTCCAATGTGCAGCCAGGACTGAGGGCAGGAGTGGGATGGGGGCAGGCACCACTTTGCAGGTTTTGATGCTGCTCTGCGTTGTCTCCAAGAAGACCAAGGGCCCAACTCACCACCCTGAGTTACACTCAGCAAGGGAGCAGATGCTGAAACCTGCCATGGCAAAGTCAAGAGCTGAGTAGTTTTCACATAGTTCAGTGCTCAAGTTGGTTTTTGGGTCTATCTCTCTCTGAGCATGTAGGGTGCAGGGTAACAGCTACCACATTCATCCACAGAAGCTTTGATGTGTGTCTTGCATCCTGCTTAGCAAAGGATAGGGAGTGGGAGGCTGCCTGGCCTTAAAGCCTTTTGAACCATCTCCATGTTCAACTCTTTTTTTTTGTAAATGTTCCTGATAGGAAACAAACCAAACCAACCAACNCCAAAAAAAACCAAAAACCAAAAAGCAGAACAGCAACCACCCCCACCCAAATAGCAATTTATTATTTCAACAAGCGAAGAATTTTGGAAATCAAAGAACACACTCAGTGGTGAGTACTATTAATGTCCTTTTCCTCTGATACTGCCTTTAACTCTTGATATATCATGCCTCTGAGGAAAGGTGGTATTGCAGCTGCTGGTAGTAATT
>VZTZ01027862.1:0-25452 GCA_013400955.1 Drymodes brunneopygia | reverse complement strand
CCAAAAGGGTCTGATTGTTAAAACATTCTCTGAAGAAGCTGTTTCAAGCTTTTCTACTATGCTAGACTTCATCCGTGGTGATTAGCAGCCTCTTTCCTTTGAAGATTTAGTGCAAGCAAACTATACTTCTGTGACCTTTCATTTATGTTCTGAACTCTGAAAATTCTTGCTTGGCACTAAAGAAGAAATCCACGTGCCAGCCTGACAAAAGGAAAAGAGCTTTCTCAAACAGAAAAATATAAGTCAGGAAGCAATTCTTGACTCTGACCTATTTAGAGATTCACTTTTTCTTGCCCAGGGAATATAATTTATCTTTAGAAATTGCCATTCAGAGTTTGCCCTCACAGTTGAGCCTTGGGAAATTTGTTTTCTGTTTGTGGTTCTGATTTAGCTGTGCTGTACAGCATTGTCAACTGACCAGTGACAAGAGTAATCGGTCCTAACAGAGGTCAAAAGATTGACTTTTAAATCTGAGTGAGTCACTGTCAGGATGCTAGTCTGAACTGGACACTCTTTATAGATATAGATTCATTTTCTCACTATACAGACAGCTAGAATAGGTCAGATGAGTTGCCTTGTGTCAGTACTTATTTATCTACAGCCTATATTCCCCATGGAGGGACTCCAAGGTGACAGGGTCCTACTTGGTATTGGCCTCTTAAAAATAAACCTTTTTGGTGAAGACTCCTACTTAAAATCTCTCTGGTGCTACCAGTAAAAATTATGATAGTACCTTTCTATTCTTTATTTGTTTTTTCTTTTCAAATAGGACTATATTGGCAAAAAATGAATGCTTTATCATGTGAATTTGTGGTGCCTACCATGGTTGGAGGGTGGAGGGGAAACCCTGATTCAGCCAGGGTTCTTACATCTCAAAAAATACAAGTAATGAGCCATGGCCACAGACTTTAATGGAAATGATATTTTCAAATTTGATGCACAACAAAAACTTTTGTAGTATTTTTAAAGGGTACCAGGAAAGACCACAACACTCCAGGAAACAATTCTTGTGGCTGAGAACTTTACACACTGAACCTTTGGGAAGCATAGAAGTTCACCAGTAAAATCTGTGTCCTTTTGGTTTTCTGAAGTCAGAAAGTTGACTTAACACCAAATGCATCACTGGAGAGTGGTTGCTGAAATTAGATTTTTGATTTCCAGGATGAAATTACTGGAAAGGTAAGGGAATTAGCTGACTGAAATGAGCTGTTTGCCATAAGTAATCCATGTCCAGCTCTCTGAAAATGCTCAGCCACCTCTGATGGATAACCAAAGTTATTCAGTTGTTATTTTCATTTTGGCAGAGCTTTTTTTTATGGCAAAATATTTACAAATATCTACTTTGCTTTTCTAATGCCTTGTTCATGTGCCATTAAATGACACATATATTGAATCTTTTTCTGGTGACTTTGTATAGCTGTTAGTTAATAATTCTTTCCATTAACCTGAATAAGTCGTGTTTCCAATCTCCAGTGTTGGAATGAATTTAATTTTTCGCAAGTACTTGTCAAAATAGTTTTATTTTCTATCCTCTCTGGTGGTTTATAAATATTTCACAACTGCCTGGTGTATGCCTGTTGCTATCTACATTTTTCCTTATGGAGAACCAGCAGTACGCTACAGTTAATCAGTTTTCTTTGACACTATTCATAAATGGATAAATCATATAAATTAATTCCATCTGACTGTTCTCTCATCTAAGAGAGAGCATAAGGCATAACTCAGAATATTTCTAGACATTTAAGAGTGTGAAGTTACTGAAGTTCAAACACTTCTGCTGTTTGTCTCCATTACAGAATTGAGTTTAACTGGTCCAGGCCAGTCCTGGCAGAACTGGTGCGTGAGAACATGCAGAGAGGATGGTTAGTGTGGTTTGATAGATAATATGCCTTCCTCTCAACGGCAGACATTCTTCACTCTCAAAAAATCAAATGCTGTGGAATAATAGTTCTGATCCAGCTGGAAATGCTTGCTGCTGAAGCAGTCATTTTGACAAAAGAAGAGCTCTGGAAAAAGAATTTCACCTGGTAAGGTGGAAGAAGTTTTTTTAAAAAGTGAAAAACAAAACCATGAGATAGAACTGGAGAAAGAGTGTATAGAGTAAAAAATCACCACTAATGTTCAGGAGTGGAGCAACATAGAAAAGAAAGAAACAGAGAATTAGCTAAAGGGAGAGCAGGATATAAAAGTTAACGTGGAAATGTTTTGAAAGGCTTTTCAGAGGGGAGACATGAAAAGTAAAAATACAAATGAATAAAGGAGATTGAACAACGTGTCCTGAGGTATTTGGAGATCAGTTTCATGCAACATGATGAAGACCTTTTATTTATAACAGCACACTCTGCCAACACTTAAATAAGTCTGAGCTGATTCCATTATCATCAGCAGCGTTCCATGTAACAGTTTTCAAATTAAAAAAAGCAGAAAAGTCAGATGACTCCCCTGGAATTCATGGGATATGCAGCCATATAAACTAAAATCAGAATTCAGCAAAGTAAGTTGAGTCAGTGCCAGTAATAATAATTTTCTGTGCTATGGTGGGCTAAGTGTCATAAAGACATGAGGTTTGTTCAAACCTTACTTTCATCAGCCTGAGAGGTATATTAAAAAAAATTGTAAAAATACAAAAACTAAATCCAAGTCTGACAATTTATTTTAATTATGTTAGTAAAACAATCCAACATGCACTTAGTAGATAAACATTTATGAATCAATTCTCACTCAGCTAGTTATATACACTCATATTTGAAGATATAAGCTACTTTTTTCTTCACATTTTATTAAAAATACTACTCATAAAAGATTTTCATGTGTGCTTTTTCCATGTTTTCCTTTTGGGATCAATAGTGCCCTGAGGGTTACTCTGCTCAATTTGTCTTTCTTGCTGGAGGTTGCTGCAGGTCTTAGAGACCATCCCTCTGAAGTGGGAACAAAGGCAACACTTGAGCATATCCTTTCTAATTGAAGCAAAACAGTGGGAAAGAAAATTCCAGGCTCTGGGACTGGGATGAGAGGCTGGAGTGTAGAAAGAGTGTTAACTTCTCTTCATACTCTTTGATACACAACAGAGATAAATAAAGAGCAGCTATTGTCCAACAGATGTACTCTGAGCTAAGCCTCTATCAATCCAATCATCATTGCATTAATCAAGTGGGATAAAGAGATTGCCCCGAAAAAAGGGACATAAGTCACTTTTCCCAGCTCCCTAATAATTTCCTTCCTTGGTTTCCTTTTATTGCGGTGTCCCTGTTATTGGATGCCAGAAGTTCAGAGGATTTGGCAGGCTGCTGCTATCATGTGGCAACCCCCTTTGGTGCGCAGTAGATACGTTGTGGGTTTACATTGTGGATGTCCTTTGACATGCTTGAATCAGAGCACTCTTTTCATCCCGCACAATGCTGAAACTCTGCCACAAAGCTGCAGCTGGAGCTGTATAGAACACCATCAGCTTGAAGGCCAGCCCTCAGAGCAACTTTATTGGGCAACAAGGTTAGATTTTAAAAAGAAAGGAACCCAAGAAAGGCCACAAGCATAGCAGGCTTTTTAATTCTGTTTATCAAAAGTGAAGTTTTGCAGTGGGGTTGCAGATTTCACTCACCAGTGGGTTGTAATATTTTGCCAATGGTAAGTACCTGAAATACCTCTGATGTGACTATTAGAAGTTCTATTCAGTATATGTCAGATTCTATTATTGTAAGAGAAGATGAAATCAGCTGTTCTCCAGATCCTGCTTGGAGGGATGATATAACTGCAGCAAATCACATCCATTAAATGTAAGATCTTCAAGTGAGGGATCTTCCATCTTACAATATATCTGTTAAAAAAGAAAGGAAACTAATAAAGGAGACCATTAAGAAAATGACAAAAACCTCATATTTAGTAATAGAAGTACTTAAAAAGCTGAGGGCAGCAGAGTGTATGGATCCTTCTTTGAAAGACAATGTATTTACACTTTAAATGAAGTTGGTTGACAAATCCAGCTGTGGGCATGGGTAGATTTTTATTTATTCTATTATCATCCAGAGAACAAGATCGTTTGTGTCAGAATTAATTTCATGTATGACTGGAATCCTCTATTTTTTTCTTTACAGTTACTATGAATTTGATCTTTCTTAAGATTAAAAATAAATCTGTCTGCAGCTTTGTTGTACTGAAAGAGAACTTTAGAAAAAGTGATTTTTACCTAAATTAAAGAGTTTCTTGTTCTTACCATGTCCTTATATCTCTTTAGTCTTGTTCTCATCATACTTGAGTAAATTCAGTTTCCCATAGGCATGAAATCTGTTAACGAGTTGGCTGTAGCACAGTCAGGCATTGCATTCTCTGAGTTTCTTTCTGACTGGAAGAAACAGCAACTAAGGCAGACTGCAAATTTGAATACAGGCTGAAGGTGTACGATGTCAGATTTTAAGGGGAAAAGTATAAATTAAAATGCAATGCTATAATTGCTATAATACAAACTGTAATATGATGTTAAAAAGTATTTCTGAACACTCCCAGTGATTGAATCAACTTGACTCAGCAAAATTTTCAGTGGCACGACCAAGCATTTGACACTGGCAAATATTTCTGCAAGAGGAGTTATTATGTCAGATCTATTTTTGAGGTGCTCATGTCACAGAACTCAACTGTACCTCTGTAAATGTTCTATAAAGGATATACGTGCATCAGTAAATACCAAACAGACTTCATTCTGTCTGGTTTTTTTCTGAATCCTGTTTATCCTGAGGATACACAGAACTTACTGCTTTACAGACTTTTACAAAATACTCAGTTTTAAATTCTATCACAGCTAAAATATGGTCAAATTTTATGAGTAAATGTTTCTCTCTTCCCTTTAAACAAAGATGAATTGAAGAGGCCGTGCCTGCAATGTGCTAGTAGCCTTCAACTCTCTCTGAAGTTGAGAGAAGTCTCACTTTGAAGGAGTGGAGTCAGAAGAGCTGAGTATAAGCTCTGGAAGGACAGTCTAAGAAGATGATGGGGTGGACTTTGACCTTCATGAAACTAGTGTTGTCCTTTACAGAGTCATGACTGAGATCAGAGTCTGACCTGCAGACCAAGGTAAACACCGTCTCTCATGGTGGGAGCTGCTTGGCTGGAGGGAAGTTGTCAACATTGGCAATAAAAGGCAAAAGGCCAAAAACCCACATAGTTGCCAGGATGAAAAAGATTTAAGAAAGGTGTAGAAAAGCCCGTGGAGTAGAGGGATGTCAAGATAAAGCCAAAATGTGCCTCAGTGTGTCCTCTTATAGTATGAGATAATGTGGGTCTAGAGTCTGACTAAAGGAGTGCCTGAAGAAGCTGGACTTGAACCACTTATATTCACACAGTAGGAGAGGATCCCACCCAAGCAGGAGAACTCTGTGGGCTTTTGTTCTTTCTCCTCAGTTGCCATAATAGAGATTCAAAGGATGATGTGACCCTTCTTCTCCTCACACCTAGAAGGACCTTGTGTTTGTGGTGGACATACAAGCGAAAGTGGATTTTCTTCTTCCTTTTCCTAGAGAGGATTGTAGATTTGCTTCCAAGATGATGAAAGAAACGCAAATTGCTATTCACAGAAAAGCTGAAGAACATCAGGGTATCACCTACAAAATATTGAACCACAAGAATGCTGTAAAAATGCTGAAGGAGATCTGGAGGCACTTTTCAAAGTGATCATATTTTATTTTTCTTCTGCTTTAGGAAAGAGAGAGCTTAAAATTCCAGGCTTCTACATTCCCTCCTTTCAAGTCACTCTAAGACTCCCAGACTTTTGGCTAACCTGGACACCTTGTAGGGAGGGAAGTCCAGGATGGTAGGGTGCCCAAAACCAGCATGGATCATTGTGGGGAAAAAAAAAAAAAAAGAAAAATTAATTAAAATACAATGGAGGCTTAAGGAGACCAGCAAGAACTATGAGTGCATGACCCAAAATGCTCCTTACCTTGGCTGAAGTCACCAACAGAACAGCACAATTTATATTTTCAGCACTAACAGATGCCTGTCGAGATTTTAACTTATAAAAGTTTTAGTTCACCTTAAGAGTAAAGTTAAACATAGAGAACTGCATTATGACAGTCAAGAAAAAGACCACAAAATGACAGAATTATTTGCTCTGTGAAGTACACCGTAACAGATCAATAGGAAAATATCTATCTGAGTACCTATCAAAGCCCTTCGAAGACCCCAAAATAAGGAGCCAGCCTAAACCATTTCCGGAAATTGAAATTCCCTTGTATCTGACTTGCCATCTGACTCTACAGAAGTTCAGCCAGAATAAAAGTAGATTCTGATGTTTATATTGCATGGTGTCTCTTTGAGTTCACTATGAATTAGTTCTCATTTTTTACTTTCAGTGCAAGCTTAGATGGTAATGTGAAACATATTGAGGGTAAAACCTGCATGAATTGAACAAGCATAGGAGCTATTTAGAAGCTTGGAGACCAGATTTAAAATCAAGTTCAGCACATCACGTATTATGTCCTTGATTTATTTGGACTCTATTATTGTTAGTGTTAGTATTACTTATTTGAAAGGCTAACCGCATGCTTGCTATTGCAGAAAACATAAATTGAATATTAGTAAGGGATGTGACACTGAAAATGCATTTCCTAATTTTTTCCTGATGTTATATTCTTTTGGTATTTGAAATAGTCATTTTTATGCCTTTGGAAAGGACATACCTCAATAGTCCTACAGATAGTGAATTAATGTTGTTTTTTGCTGACAATAACCACCAAATTTCAAAAGGATGCTCACTGGTAACATTGTGTATTCTGGTATCTCATTCACTAGGCTACTGTTTTTAAAATGCCAAATTACAGCATTGTGGAGGCAAAAGTTCCACTAATCACCTATTTATAGAAACATTAATAGAGAATTAATTGGAACTAGGTATTTTCTGGACCTGAATGGTAGAAGGAGGAGTCTAGAGCCTTGTGTGCTGGAATAAGGGAGTTTGGGAACAAACTGTGTGAGACAGAACCAGTAGTTGAGGATAAAATAAAGGAGGTGAAGGAGAGGGAGAAGGACTGGAGAAGGAATCTCTCAGAGCAAAGCTGGAAGGAAGATGGTTGGAATAGTAGGAAATGACTGGGAGTCTTGGAATTGTTCTTCAGTCAGCTCTTCAACAAGAAGATCCCAGAAAAGCCCCTCCTGAAGATCTCCAAGAAGTAGGCACAGGAAATTTCCAAACAAACAAAATCTCCCTCAAACTATCCATCTGGAAGGTGGCTATAAGTCACGGGTGTGTTCCAGAGTGATCCTCAGGATGGATCTTGTTCATTTTGTGTCAAAATCCAGTCTGGTCCCTTTCAATTCACCAGGACATTTCTGCCCTCAGGTTTTGAAGACACAGTGAAAACAGCAATTGCTCTGGATTTGTTTCCTCAGTCACTGTTGGGCACAGACATATACAAAAGGAGATTATTTGGTTTGTGATCTTGTCAGAGCTGCATCCTTGGGTCCACTCATGCTCCTCCTCACTGGTCCTGATTGACCTTCTAGAAGTGGGGAGCTTGTGCAGTGTGGCGACCAAATGCACATAGAGCACAACATGTGCAAAGCCATGCAATTCCTCAGTGTAACCTCCCTGAAAAAAATGTAATAATCTGTGTACCAATAAATATTTTAGGTCACATCCTGGCCTTGTTGAAAAGACAAAATCCCTGGTGAATTCATGAAAGCAGAAATTTTCATCCTTGTGTTCCCTTATGGGTGCGTTATATAAGGAGAATTAATTAACTGCCATAGAGTTTAGAGTAGGTCTTTTTGTGATTCCAGTTAAAATTATTGAAAGAAAGGGAAAGGAATTGTTCCTTTTTTTTTCTTACATTTTTAACTGATCTGGCAATTTGATAAGCCAGTTCATTTTGATTTAAGAAAATAATCTGTTTTAAATAACAGCTCATCTCATTTTTTAATAATAAATGGGGTAATTTACCATCTGAAGACACTAAAAATACACTGTGAAGTCTGACAAATGGAATGACCCAAACCTCCAGAAGTCTGGAAACTGTTGTTAGCATGCAAAGCTGTGTTCATGAAAGTATTTTTCATACTTTCCTGGAGTTATAGTATATGAAATACTCATCCATGGAACAATAAAGAATTTTATTAACAATTTGTATTAAATTGAAACAACCTGTATTTAAAAAACTTGCTCACTCACTAAGAAATACAGCCATCCACTTTCAAAAACTCGCGTTTCAGTCATACTTGGAGTTTAAAGTTTGGAAACTGTTTCAGGTGTCTTGTGTGCAGTGCCATTCTTCACTAATAGTTTGGCTCTGTTTCACTGTAGCAGATCTGCTCAGGGTGAAGAACTGATTGGCACTGATTTACATTACCTATAGAACACATGGAGCAAGGGAGTGCTGAATGTGAACAATTTGGAGCAGAATTGGATCAGTATTTGAAAACCAACTAGGGTGAAATGTATGGAAACTTTTGTTACTGTGTGCAGCATATTTTGCCATTTCATTGTAATCAGCTGTACAACCTTTTTCATTTTTCCTTGAAAGACTTGGTAAAAAATACAAATAAAGAAGACTATCTCTGCTTAAAAAAATAAGGCATGAAACAGAATAATTAAAAGACACCTGAGAACATAAAAGAGTAAAAAGGAAAATTGTCAGAGTAGATCAAACGCTGTTGCATTTTACTTCATGTAAAAGATCTGTGTCCTGTTCAGTGAGAGCTGCTGTCTTTGAAGTTACAGCCCACTGTTATCCTACGCCTCACACAGGTTTTGGTTCATAACCAAACTCTTCAGACACAGGCAAACATTAAAAATGCATAATCTCTTGCTATCAATAGCACTTGCTAGCTTGCTATCTCATTGACTCAGGCCTATAATGACATTTACATATATTTCCCCATAGTATGTAAGTGAGTATCAAACCACTGAGACAAGTGAATACCTTAAGAAGAGTTGTACGACTCTCTTGCAAGACACAATCAATTGCTTCTGCCATAACATCGTCTCCCATGCTTTAAAATCTGTTTCAGAAGGGTTTTGTTCTTCCACAAAAATGCAATGCTAACACTGACAGCAAGAAATAGGAATTCTGGTGATATCTTCTTGGCTCACCTTTTCTGGATCTTTTGACAGCAATAGAGACTTGCAGTAGAAGCACAAATAGTGTTTGTCACCTTCTTTGCATATGCTGTTAGAGCTGAATAATTTCAGATGAGAACAGAAGATAATCTAAATCTGTCAGAGGAATGAAAGACTGAGCTGTCAAAACTGAATGACGTGACAGCTGTGAAGTTCAGTAAGCACCATGAAAATAAACTGTTCTAAGGGAGTACTAAGTACTGTTTCCAGAAATTAGTACTATTAGACTATGCCAACATACCAATCTAAATTCTTTTAGGTCAGGAATAAAAAGAGATGCCAGAATAAATCAAAATAATACTAGCAGAACTGAAACTGATGTCACCAGAAGCAGAGCTGCCTGCATTTGTTAGAAGCTGCAGAGATTAGTGAAAGCTGGGGATAAGAAGGACAGTTTCTTGGAAATGGTAGCACTAAAGACAGCTACAGCCAAGAGGCAGCAGATTTGGTAACCTATCAGAAAAGGGACCCTGCTCTGTCCCCTGATTTTCTTTGCAAACTGGATTGCAGTGTAATGGATCAAAGTGTCTGTTGCACTGTAGCTTCACTCAACCAGAAACATGAAGGGCAGCTCCTGTGCCAGTACAAGTCCCAACTACTGCAGAGCCAAGAGCTGCTTTTTAGCCTAACAACTTCCAAAAGCTTTTCAGGAGCAAGGCTGGCTGCAGCAAAACATGCTTTCTCCTCTGTGGAACAGTGTGTGTCCAGCTGTGTGATCAAGCTCAGACTGCAATTCGGTAAGTTAGATAAAGTTTGGAAAGAACATGCATTTTTCTGAACATCCAGACAGCTCTACTACACTAAAGTATTGCATTAGAGAATGAGTGAACGCAGAGGAATGATGGAAGGAAATCACACTTCTTCAGCACACACATGCCTCTCTTATCAACAGACAAACCCATTTTCATTCACTTCTGCACAGCCTGGGTTTACACACTTTTTTCACTGCAACTTTAAATGTTATGCATATTTTAAGCATTTTCACCTAGAGGATTAAAAAATGTTTTCACTTTCCTGCTGTAACTCAATTAGCATATGCAAGTTGCTTTGACAGTCCTGAAGAATGAGTTCTGATCATCTCCACAACAGGTACAGCACAGTCAGAAATGCCACATTTTTTTTTCTGCATTGCTGTACCAATAAGTTCGAGCTGTTGTTTAAACAGAGTACTTCTAGGAACAAAAGGACAGTTTAATCTCCATGTTCATTCAGTTTTTGGCCTCTGTAAAGAGAGTGCCAAAAAAGTTGCCAATTAGTGCTAATTGTGGAGAAGGTTTTTGTGATGTGTGATGTGCGATGTGCACCCTTCTCCACTGAAAATTGGATTACAACCATCAAACTCATTTCCTATGCTGCTGATATATTTTATTTAGGTCATCAGCATTTCTGCCGTTAGCCTTTTTAAAAGTAGTGCCTGATCAGACACAAAGAGAACAGAGGTTCAAAACTCATCATTATACCTAACTCTCTTTTCTCTCAATATGTTAGACGTATTTGGGGAGGTTACGTTAGTTGAATTTTCTTAACCACAATACACAAAAACAAAATAAGACTTCAAGAGTCTTTTGGTTCTCATGTGGTTATGTAATAATACATTAATATAAAGGATTTCCATTTTTGGACATCAAGCCCCTGACAGATGTTTTTGGATCTACTTGCATTTAGTTAGTCTTCATTATTATGGCACACTTTGATCTGGAGAATTCCTTGTCTGTGATCAAATGTAAAATGAATTTAGATTCATTCCCTTTCATCTCATGTGAGCAAGATGTGTGAACCATTTACTTAGCCCTGCGACTCTGTATGATGAGTATTGTCTTTTTCACTGGTTCCTGGTGAGATTTTTTTTCTTTTTCTCGTAGATGAACCAGCTCCTTTATATGATCTCACAAAAGACACAGGCAGAATGTCACTTCACATTTGTCAAGAGCAAGCCCCGCAATCTCTTTAACAAGTGATGTTTTACAATGTCTTGCAGGAGATTTTTACAAACTGATGTTAATTAGCTCAGAAAAAAAAAAAGATAGCAATTAAGGCATCAAAACTGTCTTTGGAAAATCTGAAAGGTTTTACTCAACCTTGGAGAGGTAGATATTATGAAGGCTAGCACAACAAAAGACCCCTTAACTCACATCCCTATAACTAAGCATTGTAGTAATCAGACAAGAAAGTTGACCCTTGCTTAGGAGTCTTTGCTGCCACTATTAAGGCTCCACAGAGTGTGCTGAAAGAGTTTCTCAGTAATATTAGTTTATTTGTTTTCACAGGTTTGCATCATGTCATTATCATAGCTGTGTGCATTTCCTATACCTAAAGTTGCTAGTACAAGGAATATGGAAAAGGCAAACTGGCAAAAGAAAAGTACTTTTCCACTCACACTTTTACCATCAGTAGTTTAAAATAAAATGTTATTATATGTATTAGACACTATATGTCAACCATTAAAATTCTGAACTCTCAATTAATCCTTAATATTTTCTTTAACTTTACAAAAAACTAATGCTTATGGAAGCTTTGCAGAACAGGTTCTTATGTATTTATTCTGTGCATATGATATTTGCCACCCATTTATTTGTAAACTATAATACAACAGAATCTTGTGCCTTAAGCCAACATCTTTAAAAGTGAGATAATATCGACTGGAATTGTCCAAGCATTTAAGCATGCATGTAATTTAGTGATTTAAATAGCCCCCTACACAATACAAGGGGTGCATGCACAGCACTTGCAGGAGAGATACCTTGAGACAGAACAGGATAGTTTTAAATGTGTGATCCTAGCTCCTGTGAGTGGTTCAGCTTCAGCTGAGATTGATTTCAGTAGCCCAAACTGAGCCTGGCTCTGCTCGACACCTCTGTCATTGTGGCTTTCCCAAGGGGGTTTGGTTATATTCTTTCTGTGTTTGTCTTGGTTACAAGGTCCTCAGCTTCCTTGGGCATGGGCTGCCAGCCCAGTTCTCAACTCTGCAGTGCTACCTTGAAGTCAGCATCTCTGCCAAACCTGTTGAGTGTCAATGGCAAGAACAAAGGCCCCACATCTGCCCATCCCCAGGCACCCACATGCCCCTGGTTCATGCTCACATTTGAGCTGAAACTCTTAAACTGAGCTTTAGATGACCTTAGATTGTTGGAATTGTATTTTGCACACCTGGGACTGAGCTATGGCAATATGCCAAATGTCAGTATAAAAATGGGGTATAATTTCAACATTAAGACATATTTTTTCCCAAATGATTAACCCTTAACTTAGAAGTATCAGATAAAAAGGATGACCTTCTTTATAACAGCAGCTGTTATTTACTTGAACACCCATATTTATGATATCTTTGCTTGTTTTTAGTATCAGTTTACTTCTTCAAGGAAAGTTACTTTAATGCCACATTATATTGTAGGTTAGGAAGGAGAAGTAAGGTTTATTAAATTCTTGGAGAGGTCAGTGAAATCAATAATTGCTGAAGTGATGCAGTAGAATAAGCCTGTGAAAGGCTAACTTCATCTTTTCAGCCCCTTTATATCTGTGTGGGGCCTGCTTCTGAAAGAACAGAGAAATTGCTGGGCAGTTTTTTAGAGTGAAGAGATTTAAAAAGCAATTATCATAGCTGACTGGACAGCACAAGCAGAGGCCAGGGGTGCATTGTGAGGGTGAAGAGGCAGTTTCTATAAATACATTAATAAATAGCAAAAGGTGAGTTTTGTTTCACAAGTGGAAAGATAAAATATTATAAGCTCCCTGTTGCTGTTCTTTTGGTTGATTAGAAAGTGCAAACGAACTTCCAGTCTGAGTGAGAAGAGACAGTAAGAATGCATAACTCTGTAAACTTTTGAATTTCTGTTGTTTTTCAAAATAGACGGTTAAAAATACAATGTGAAGGAGCTGATAAAATCACTGTCTTGTCTGATACAGTCCAAGAAAGCACCCACACTTTATTGCTGAGCTTACATAGAAATATATCAAGCCATGGTGGCTGAGTCCCTTGCAAATGCATGGGATTCCAGTACCTGTCCAAGGCAAAGCTGTATTTTCTCTTTCTTACTACTTTATAAAACTTCCTTCTTTTTTTGGCAGGAATTCAACTCAGTGAGCTCTTCTCCCCAAGCTAAAATTTCAGCAGCACACATTATACATAGGGTAATATGCAGCTATTAATAAAGGCAATACTTAAATATAAAGGAATAAAAAGATACATGTGGTATGAATGACCTGAAGCTTATTGGCATATGATTGAAATACCTTTCATAGACTCTTTTTACTTCAGTTATGTGAGCTGGAAAAATCTTTATATCAAACCACCTTAATCTTATCATTGCCTTTTTAGCCATTTTCTGTTGTAATGAAAATTCCATATGTCCAACTCATTCCATCATTTCTATTTGCTTTCTGATTGGCTGAAAAGCCTTAGCCAATTTTTTTCTTCAAACATTTTCTGTCTCTAAGGTGTTGCTTACAAGTAATTAATCTTATTATTAATATTAGTATTTATTAATGTTGGGTAATTTATTCATGCCTCTGGATGGCAGTAAAGAGGCTATTAGGGGAGTTTTTTCACATGGGATATTTGTAAGCCACATTGTGTTGAACATGATGTTAGGCACTTTGAATTCTCAAATGTTGCAGTTCTGGGATGATAGGAAGGCAGGGAATCTCAGTCTCAAACTGAAATGTTCCAGTCTTCAAGAAATATTTCTGGCCCCAATTTTCTCCCAATAAATCACAACCTTTCTGGCTTGCACACAATTCCGTAGGTTATGGCCAAAAAATTGAAATCATTTAAATGTCATGCATGCTTTCACAGCATATGTACAGAATAAATTTAAACAATGTGAAAATTAGTTCCTGAAATGGTGGATATGCCTGCTATATCTTATTGCTTAGGTAACTGATGGGATATTTCAACAGTCAAATTAATGGTCCAAAAACTCAATCATTTAAATTAAAAACGAATTCTGCATTTTGAGTAGCATTACATCCTGGAGCAATGAATACACAAAGGCAACTTTGCAGCTGCGGAAAAGATTGCAAATAGTTTTGTTCTGCCAGCAACTGCCAGCCAGAAAGGGCATGCAGTGTTACGGGTTCTTGTTCTGCATGGCCATGGTGAAATTTTTTGTGCATAACAATAAAGCATTATGCTTGTAGACAAATTTCATTCAAAATAGTAGGGCCCACAGAGGGCCCATAGTTTTAGCTCATAAAGGGGGATAACAAGAACTGTGGGGCAGGAAGACAAGGAGCCTTTTGGTGCTCATGAGCAGGTTGGAATTAGTTTGCTATTTTCTTTCACTGGCAGGATGTTGGGATTTCCCCTTCCTTGCATTTTATGGGGAAGAAGGAAGTTCAGTGACTGTCAAATGTTACCATCTCAGGCAAGGAGACCCCCAGAGAGCATCAGGGTGGTTGTGTTGAGCCTAGTAACAGTGATGTGTGCAGCTTCTTCAGAGATACCTGCAAGAGGCAGTGTCAAAGGCCTCTCGGGGCTAAGATTGAAGAGAGAGTTGTAGCACGCAGGCATCTTTTATTTCTCTGTTATACGTCTCTAACAGCAAACCTCTGTTCCCAAAGGAAGGGGTGATGCACCAGTTACTGCCAGTGTGTAATTGTCTGATGACATCAGCCATCCATGCACCCACTGCACTGCACAGCGTAGGCATCCAAGAGGCACTTTGGGATCTTGCTCAATGCTGGTATTGAAGTAATTTCTAGCCAGGAGAAACAACTGGAGAGTTTGAATTCTTCCAAAGAGCACATCTCAGAGAAATCTCAAAATTCATACGAATAGTATGCAGAACTAGAGCTGTCTTCTACTTAGAATTACAGCTAGGCAACCCTTCACTTCTTCTGTCAGTTGACTTGGGAGAGCTTGCCTTTCAGAGGAAACTCAAATCAGACTGGGGAGAAACACATGTAAATTGATTAAACTCTCTGAAACTAATTTTTGCATATCTGTTTATGTTACTGTGAAATCCTAGCAGCCGTTCTTCAGAGTCTTGCTAAAAGGCCCTATGGAAGAAGGTTATTGTCTCTGTCTTTAGGCCTGGTCTGGTTACACCTGTGATTGATGTATGTGTTCATGTATGTATGTCTTTAACTTCCACATTTGGAGAAAGTAACTATATTTGCACCCATCATGCTGGAACACAGAGCTACAGCCATAAAATCAGGAGTTTGGATCTCACTGAAGCCCATTCCTCTCCACTGTGCATCCAAAAAGGGGCATGGAAGTGGTCTCACTCAGGCTGGAAGTACAAACTCATATATCTCTAAAGAATGTACAGCCACATACCTCACTCTCTCTTCACTTTAACACCATTTCTGAGAGATCCATGCACACTGTGGTAAGTGATATAATAACAAGGTGCTGATGATTTAGCTAAAGACATTTGTGGGAAAGGTATGTTCCTCTTAAGTTCAAACAAAGTCTCCAACTATGTGAACAGTGTTTTCCTGCAGGCCACGTAGCATACAAATGGTAAGGCTTCAAAATGGGAGTTTAAATTAAGTTTGAAGTTCTGGACAAAGATCAAATGCAAAAGCATGTTACATTTAAAGTGTAAGACTTTGAACTGACAGTTTAAAACGTGAAGTCCTCATATCTAGACACATTTCATGGCTCTACTACAGGTTTCTTGAGTGAAGCTAAGCAAGTAATTTAAATCATGAAGTGTTACAGTGTTTTGATCTCTGAAATAAGGATAATGACACCTGTTCATCAGGAAGTTTGTGATGATTAATATTTCACTGGATCATTTTGGAATCTCTGGATGGAACTTGATATATAAATATGCAGTGTGATTACTGCTGCAACTGGGCAATCTATTTACTTTCAGGGGATGCTACAGTTAGAGTTTAGATACTACTTTACACCTTATGTCTTTGTCTGCCGTGGCTCTTCCTCACTATCTTGGCCTGCAAACCCTATCTACCTTAACAAGGAAGTTTGAAGGAATGCCATTCAACTGTTATCAGAATATTTTTTTAAAAAAATTCTTTCAGCTGTTAAAGAAACTGAGCAGGAGTATTTGGCACTTGGCTTCTAGTATGCATGTGCAGTAACTGCCAGCATGAACTGCTGCTTTGTTAAAGATAGTTTAAGATCCAAATTCAGTTATCTTTTTCACAAAGAAGAAGTATATTCTCCTTACAAGAGAAAACAGGAGTTGTTCAGGGCTTTTTTTTGGCTTGTATTCAAAAGCTGTTTCCACATCACAAGCTACAACAATGTAAGTTTGCTCACTAGCACAGTCTTTTTTTCACATATCCTACATCTACTCTGTTGCTTTGTGAGGCCTTAGCAGAGGAAGGTCAGTCCCAGCAGACAGACTGATATTCAAAGCTTTTCAGTGTCTTGTTCTTGACAGATTAAATCAGACTTTTGGTTTGTGAAGATGAAAAAAAAGACAGGTCTGACTTTTATGTCCTTTCATAAGAAGTGGAAAAGAACCAGCTAGCACAAGTTTAAGAAAAAAATACAGACAGCCATGTCTTTTTTTGTCTTTTTCCCTAGAGCTTCTGTCAGTCTAAAGTTCCAAAGTATCAAATACTTCCTTACTTACTTTCTGGTAACGTACATAGCTGTGGTAGGTAGACTTTCTATGACTACTTAGTGTTGAGACTCTACAAGGCAACCTTTGCAGGATCCTGCTGTCATTGTTCTTAAGTTTACCAGACTTTGGTCTGATTACATTTGAAAAATTTCAAATAAAGCATTGTAGCCGTATGTTGATTATGCAAATGATAAGTTGTTTTGCACCTGCTGAAAAAGGGCTGCTCACCTAAAATAAAGTTTCTTGGAGCAAAGAAATTTGATGTATCATTGTGGATTTGCCATTGCAGATTTGGGGAAATAAGAAACTTCTGAAAATTCAGAGCGCACTAGACTTCCACAATATACAAGCTAGATCCTTTATAGTCTTTTGTCAAATGGAATTTGTTTTATTTCTTTCCAGTTTCTGTGCTGATTAAATTGTATGTACACCATCCACACTTTTCCTAAAAGGATACTAGATAACTCCTTCTAGCATTTGTTTTACTAAAAATGCAAAATAAGTTGGAAAAAGCTTTTTTGCTTTTTTTTTTTTTAATAGCAGAAAAAACTCCAGGTCTGTTAAGACTAGATCTTTTAAAATAAGAGATATGCTTCAATAATCAAGTTCTAGCCACTTTGGAAGTACATTTTAAGCAATCGTAAAGTTATGTTCTGGCATTTCTTGAGGGTGCTTTGTTTCTTCTTGACAGTGTTTTATTTTACAGAAGTATAAATGAAGTGACAGGTTATTGTGTACGTAATCATGGCTAATTTTTAACTTCAAACACTCCTCTGTGATCTTAAAACTTTTCATTTGTTCATAGGCACAGGTTTGTACAAGCCCTGTGCAACATCAGTATACTGTTTCAACAAATAGCTATAGTGGTGGCTCTGGCCCCCAAAAAGTTTAGTTAGATCCAAAAAGTAGTTTAAGCTTTTACATTACTTTAACATGTATGAGCATCATCACAAACGTTCCTACTTTAAATTGCAAGGTGCTATGGCTTTCACAGAAAAATGTTGCAGCCCCAAATCCTGCTGAGATTGGTAAGGTTTCAAGGCAAATAGCATCTCAGGTGATACGGTCAGTTGAACTGGGAGTATCTGGGAACTTGGAAGTCTAAGTGGTAAACCCCGCATGCACTCTGGTGCACTTGGTGAATTTTGTGCTCAAACACTTTGCTGATATTTCAATGATATGTAGTCAGTAAGAATAGAGTTAATTTTTAAACAGTGATCAAAACTTACTGCTTCAGTAAAACTATACCTACTTATGTCAACTGGTAAATTCGATACTAATTCTGCTCAAGCTAAAATGCATTATCACTCTGAAAAACATGTTTCTGTTTTTAGGATTCTTGCCCACTTAATTCAATCCCATACTCCATAATGTTAGTTGTAGAACTGCTGTTCCTATGCCAGGAGCAGCACTGAGCCCACAAAATTTCTTTTTGTGTGGTTTCTTGTGTGGATCTGTCCCACTACCCAAAGCACAGAGCAAGGGGTGAGGCTTACAGTAACACCTATTTATAGCCCCTGCTTGCTCTGTGAGAGAACAAGCAGAGAGTGCAATGGGATACATCTGTCCGGTTTGCTGGTTGTAACCTTTAGAGGAGACAAAAAGTGACCACAGCCGGGCTACTGAGAGAGGGACACAGTTCTTGGGTCTTCAACAGACCACCTGAAATGAGGTGGGGACTCCTTGAAGTCCACCCCTGCCCACTGTCACTTGATGTTTGACATTTAATAAGTCTGGCTTTTGAGTTGGTTAGTGGATGGCAGTTTTTGATAATATGTTTAATTTTCAAGTTTCATCTTTCATCTCCTCTTATTAAAGTGCTTTCTGGCGCATCCCAAAAGGAGCAGTCTTGACTTACAGGTCAGATTTTGATACAGATGAGATACCTACCAAAGGTACAACAACTAAGATAATCCCTCTCCCTGCACTAAAAAGGCTAGGTAAAAATAGATAATTATAAAGCAGCTGGTTAATGTCTATTTTATATGGTACAGCTCTCTTGATTGAAAGTCTATAATTTAAAAAACCTAGCAGTGATGTAGGAAAATGTACTTATCCACCCTACATGACGACCATCTCATCAATATTTCTTCCTAGATGCTCAGACAAGTCTGCTGTCATTGATCTACAAGTGCTGTAGAGTATCTGAGGGAACTGTAAGCATGTTCTTTAGCTGTGCTGTGAGTCATAACGCTATGCACCAATCTAAAACTGACTTGGTTAAACAACATGTCCCCTTCTGGCGGCATCTCAGGGCTATTGCTCACTGTCACTGCTTTTAGCTGGCACCACAGCTGTCTGTCACACCTTTCTGTGCCCAGAGAGGAACATGCCACACTGCAATCCTTCTGGCTGCTGCTCTTTTTGGTGGCACCAGACTGGAGATACCCCAGCATTAGTGTTTTCCCCCTTCATTTTTGTGTATACAAGAGGATGTTTGAGAGAAGAACAAAGTCCTTCATTTTGGCATGACTGTAGGAATTAACTGCTCCCAGCAGAGACAGTTGCATTTCACTCCTCTATCCTGATATCTAAAGAGAGAACTTTCCTAGAGCCAGCAAGAGTTTTTCAGGCCAAAATAACTCTGAGTATATTCTTTGATGCGTGCTCATTGCTCCTTCACTTTGCATGAAGGATTTCACCACAAGAGACTTACCTTTCTGCATATTTCCCTGCAGCAAATCAAGGAAGTTCTAAATGAGAAAAAAGTACACACATTGATTTCAAGCATCTGAGAGTCTGGAAAGAAATTTTCACTGCATTCAGCCTGCTCTGCTTTCTATTAAGGGCAAAAACAGTATGCTGTCAACCTGCCTGGCCTCCTGCCCTCTTGTCTCTGATGTGGATGGCCAGTAGCTCTGTGCCTGACTTTCACCTCCACCCTGATGCCAATCTACCTTACCAGCCTTCTGTCAGGTCACTGGGGTAACTGCTGATCCCTCTAATCTCCTGCCAGGCTATTTTGTTGGCAAGAACCCATGTTGGATACATGACATTTGGTCTACTTTTACTTTTAGACTGCTCATAAAAGGACACTGCTTTCCAGTTCTCTAGGGCCTTTCTGTTTTATTCAGATCTGAAGCTTTCTCCTACAACTTCCATTTTTATGACACCCATTTACACAACAAGCACATTAACTGGGGTCCAGAGAACTTAATACAACAATGCTACCTGAGAAATACTCTCGTTTAAAAAGAAATTTCTCCTTATTTATTTCTTCATAACACTTTTTGTTTTATTTTATATTTTGATGAGTTACACAAGTCTAAAAACATTAAGATATAAAAAATTGGATATACATGGATATATAAATGGGTATACAAATGGATATATAAAAAAGTGGTGATTGCAACTTGCTAGTGTATTGGCGGAGACATTTTCAGAAACTGGAAGATTTTATAACAGAGAATAGAAAACTTCAGGGATAAGCTAAGCAAAGCTGAAGCAACATGATCCATAATACTATACTGCTGTGTGTATGATGAACAGTTCTTATTGATTATTACTATGCCATAAGAGATCTTCCCAGAAAATACAGATTTAGTATTTCAAGGATGTATCTGCTGCACTGTAGGTTTTTTCCCATGGTTACAGAGATCACATTCTAGCTATATTATTGCTTACAAGAAGGAATGACCCAAGTGAAGTAGATTTCTGATTGTCTAACAGTCCGTCACAGTCAGTCTTGGCAGCTAATAGTTTCCAGCTCTGAGATACTGTAATAAAGTTGCAGATAATTGCAAAATGTTCCTCTGCAAGGCATCAGATATCTGTCTGTAAATGAAGATGATATCAAACAAAGGTTTCTGAGCTCACTAGGCAGGTATGGAGCCATTCACAGAAAGATTTAGTCCTGGATGTTCTTTAAATGTGGAAGGAGATAATTATTTTCCAAATTGGAATAAGATGCAATAATAGTAGTAGTATTATGTAAGCAACACAGTTTAGTTTCTACTTCAAGACAGATAATGTGCTTGCCATATTCCTGAGTGAGTCTTAGCCACCCTAACTAGTTAAGTTACTAGTTACTAGCCACCCTAGCTAGTTAAGTTATTTTTGAAATGACTTACCAAAACACAAAGTGGAATTATATTTTTCTCTGTTAAACTTTCTGATGAGGACAATTTGCTTTTTATGAAAAGCCTGACTGATGCCAGCACCTGCTAACTTGGGATCATTGTATCAGATTATTTCCTTCTACCACCTGTTGTATGGAATAGTGATGGAACCCAGCTGATGTTTTGACATTCTGGTGACAAGATTGTAACTGTTTCTATAGCCTGTCTTTTAATCTATTTTCCCTTGGAATATTCTGGTAATTTTAATTAGTTCAGAATGCTGCAATTATGAATTTTAAAAATTGGAATATGGTGACTCTGGTTTTAAGAATTATGCTTTTCTTACTTATAATTCAATTTGGTTCCATACAACATCCAAATACTGAGTTTACTCTAGATCTTTTACTTATTTTACTCAATTCGTACTTGATTTGTACAGGGTTAATTACCAATAAGATGCCAAGGCATGGAGGATGGCATAGTATCTGTAACAACATCTCATTATGTACAAATTAGGATGTAGATTGTCCATGTCTGCTAGAAACAGAAAGAGGGAGCCATTCAGAAATTACCATAAGTACCATTTTTGCGTGAACAATTTCAAAGGAATGCAAACATGACAGGGCCATATGTAATTTCTCCCTGTAAGCCCTGATTTGATGTTGCCAGTTTTAAAGAATGGATAATTTCTAGGTAACTCACGGTATACACTTATCTATAGTTTCTTGCTTTATAGAAGCACTTTTCAGGAGAATATGAGCAAAGTACACATATTCCCCTCAGAGGTCTGAAGACCACTTATGTCCCTTTGAGGCCTCTAGGTTATGCTGTGCCTAGGGAACAGTCTTACAATTTTATTAAGTACCAAATAAAAGTGCTCCTTATTGCCTCAAAGTGTAATGAGAGATGTTATCTTTATGTATGTGTGGGAGATGTTAAAACTGCAGTGGAACTAAGGGTTTCTCTTTCTTTAGTAGTAAATGCATTATTGAGTACAGACATTTAATACTTTTCTGGTTTTAGAAATGAGAATGACTAAAAGAAAAGGGAATTAGTTCTGGAAAGAAAAAAAGAGGAAATGAAACTGTCTTGTTGACTCAAATTCAGAGTATTTTTGTTTAAATTACTGCTATTTAAATATTGTCCATTTTGTGACTCTCCAGGGTCTGAAATCAAATGAACAGATGATTTTGCTTCACTGTTTAGCAAACACGGTCTACAAAACAACATCCTTTGCTTGGCAGGAAAGTCTTAGGGTTGTTAAGAGTTATTTGAATTTCGCTAGTAACATTAAACTTCATGTCCTGGGTTACAGAAAACACACACATTCTTTCTCAATACTGGCTTTGGACAAATGCCTCAGTTTTGTACCTCTCACTGACTGGAAGTCACTTTATGAGACTTACGTAAAAGAAGACAGTAGCATCTCAGGAAAGCACTGCAAACTATTATTAAATCAGTTTTTAAAGCACTGCTGAAAGTATCCTTGGACTGCTATGCTGAATTCCCACAACTTATAAATTATTTCATGACCTGTCCATTCAGAAGTCTGAACTTCAAACCTGTTCAGGACAGTAAGTACTCAAGACATTTATTTTAGGACCTACTTGGCACTATATAAAGGTATTATCTTTTTGTTCAGTGGCTGAATCAATTTTTTATTTTAGTTCCTTTGTTCAAACCTAATCTAAATCTTTTCTTCCTAAAAACGTTTGACCAGAGGATATAAAAGAATTGGAAAAGCTTTCAGCTTGATGCCTTTCTTCCAAGCTTGTGAAAAAGAAGTTTTGCCCAAAAACTCTGACTTAGAGATCTCAAAAAGAATGATGTAGGATCCTTGCATTCATTTCCTTTTGGTGTCTTAATGAGATATGAAACCATGCAACAGAAAGCAGATCTAACTGCTATACAGGATAAATCTGTTATACAGATTTTCTGATAGTGAAATGGTGAGTTTTTAGTGTATGAGGAACATCGTCAAGAAAATGAGTAACAAGCATGCCCAGTTTACTCTATTGAACAGTTAATGAAAACACAAGATCAAATTTCCTTTGGAAGAAATAGAATTATTGGAAGAATAGAATTATTAATGGATTTTCTCCTGAATGAATTCTGTAACTGCTGGATGGGATAAAACAACTCTCCTTAATTAGTTTTGTAAATCTAAAACTAAATTCAGATGAAATAATCTCCTGAACTTGTATTTATTTATCAGAATAACAATTTCTCTGTAATCTACTTGGGTAGACAGGGAATCGCTATTTTCTGCAATGTCAGCATTTTCAATTTGGCTATCAGGAGACAATCTTTGAGAATTACTAAAGATGGAGACACAACACAGCTCTTAACATACAGCTTTGTATTGCTTTGCCAAGGAAGTCCTCATCCATCCATTGTCCTGGTGATCAGTTTGGTATTTTTCTTGTGAGTCTCCCTGCTGCGAAAAACAAAGTCTGAAGGAAGATAAAAATATCCCATATCTAAGAAAAACCCAGAATGAAGATGGTAGTTTCTGGTATGCTAATTCAGTGACTATCAGCTGGCAGAGAGCTGACAACTCTTTTCCTAGAAGTTTCTTGCAAGACATGAAGCATATACTCTCTCCAGGAAAGCCTGTTAGTACTATACACAATTTTCCTCTCCTTTTGACTTCAGCAATTTCATTGTCAGAGTAATGAATTTTAACACATGAATAGTATTCTAACAATGAATAACAATACTTGATCCAGTAAGATATTGCAATGATCCAGGAATTTGCAATGTTCCCACATTAGTGTGATATGCTTATGATGTCAGAACAGTGAAATTAATGCAAAACAAGCTTCTATCTGCTTTTGAAACACAGCATTGGGTTATGAGGATGTCTCATGATGCTAGTGTTGTGCTCTAAGTATTCCTTTCCATCATGCCATAGAGCCACACCTAGCAGAGTTTTTGGAGTTAAGATGCCTCTGGATTCTCCTAGTCTTTGTGCAGTTCACCACATGGACATATGCTTTAATGCAAATTGCTGGGTTTGAGAAGTCTAATTCATGCTAAAGCCAGCATTTCTAAATGGCAGAGTGTACCACTGGGCAAACACAGATTTGGGTTAGCACAATTAAGAACCATTTCACTTGCTATTAATAATTTGATCCCCAATTTTATGACTGCTGTTAGTGTCTTGGAATGTTAAATTTATATTCTCTTGTAGACTAATTTTAGGTACTAACCAGAGGGGGACTCTGAAAAAGGCTGGTAGCTAGGAGAGTGCTATGTGAGCCAAACTATCCTTGGCATAACTAACAGCGTTGATATGAAAGATGAATTGGGCTCTATGTCTCTTTACTTTCTACCCAGGCAGAGTAACAGCTGCAGTGTGCTTGTGACTTTAAAAAAAAAAAGGCATGCTTTTTGGCAGTGACTGCACATGCCTTTGTCTTCACACTACAGTAATTCTTATTTTTCTGAGTTACTTGTATGGAATCACTTGTACATGTTAGGATAGAGGTTTTTTTTCCTAGTGCATGCTTCTCTAGAATTTTGTGGTGACTTACATTTGCCTCTCCTTGAAATTTTCCCATCCAATACAACAGGTACTCTGTACTGATGCAGCACAAAGGGTGAAGTTCAGAGCAGGATTCCTAACCCAGGGTTAGCAGAAGGCACAAATCAGTCTGCTTCTGTCCTGGGTCACTGAGTGCCAGTACATCCATGGTACTTTCTTGCACAATGCTGGGTGTAATACTTTGTAGCTGGCATATGCATCTTGCCTTTCCCTCCCAGGGAATTTGTGATGATATCAGCCCTTGTCTTCACTTGTAACACAAAGAAATAATATTAATTAATCATAAGCTTCTTCAATTAGTAGTTATGGCTGCCTGGCATATATCTGTTTGCAAATAGTACTTCTTATCAGTAAGTTAGTATTTAATAGATGATGCTACAAAATTATTAAGATAAAATCATTCAGGATCTCAATAAAACTAAGTGAAGCAAGTTTAAATTACAAGGTATGGTGTTCAGGACCTCTCACTGTCTGTGTAAACCTATATTTTACAGGATAAAACTTGACAATTTCACATTAAATAATATAAAAGTTATGAACCTTCTGTTACTTTTGATGAAGGAAAAAATAAATTTACAGAGTAAATCAAAGTAAAATTAAAGTCACCACTGCTGCAGAACTACTATAGTGTGAATGCAGATAGTATCAGAAATGTATATATACTGTGGGGAAAAAATTAACTTTTTTTTCCTCAGCAGTATGTATCAAATTCACATGCCTGGTCATGCAGGAACAGCCCATCTGCTAACACACAGAGAACACTGACTGACCCAGCCAGCCAGGTCCCTCCAACAATCCCAGCTCCTGTGGCTCTCTGCAGGTGGAGCTATGCAGGAGGCACGGTGGGGCACAGATGGGAAGGGCTGTGGGGCAGGCAGAGAGCCAGGCTCACCGCAAGGCTCAGCGTCTGGACAGGGCCAGCCCGCTCCTGACAGCACTGGCCTTGGGCAACAGGGACTCGGGTCACTCTTGTCCCTGTGCCAGAGGTCAGGTGGCTCCATGGTGTGTACATACATACATACATACATATATATATATATGGTATTAATATCTCAGGATAAGTGTGAGACAAGTGGATGAATAAGAGAAGTGACTGCAAACTGGGCAGATCCATGCAATGTGCTTAGTGTCCTGTCAGAAACAGTAAATAGGGGCCTGAAGGTCTGATTTAAATTGTATTCCACAAGACAGAAAAATGCGAAG
>VZTZ01027859.1:0-13007 GCA_013400955.1 Drymodes brunneopygia | reverse complement strand
TTCCCGCAGGCCGTGCACGCCGCCATCCTCCGTCACCGGTTCCTCATTGTCCGCTCCAAGGAGCTGCGGTGCGGCCCGGAGCAGAGCCGCCGCTTCTACCGGGAGCACGCAGGTACGAGCGGGGCTCAGGGGCTGCTGGAGAGGGATGCTGACTCGGGCCGGTGCCCGTGGGCCGGTGCCGACTCTGGCCATGTCTCTCCGCAGGGCGTTTCTTCTACCAGCGGCTGGTGGAGTTCATGGCCAGGTACCTGGCGCGGGTGTGCGGGGCACGGGGAAGCCCCGCGCTGCAGGTGGCCCGTGTGTGAAGGGGCTCGCTGGGATGTGCGGAGGTGGGAGGCTCTGGCATCGGGGGGAGGATTGTTGGGATCCTGCCCTCCTGTGACAGCAGTGGTACCTGGTGGATGGCACCCCCGAAGGTGGTGGAGGTCATCATTTGGAGTAGGTCACCAGTGCCAACGCCGTGGCCTCGGTGCCGTGGCAGGACGGGGCCCCTCTCCATGGCCTGGCAGGGCAGGCCTGGGCCCAGCGTGGCAGCCGTACGTGCAGGTTTGTAAGGATGAATAACCTGTTCGTAACAAGCTCTTCTTAATCTTTTCTCCTGCTCTTCCTGGGCCCTTGTCCCAGTGGCCCCATGTGGGCTTACATCCTGGCCCATGAGAATGCTGTCCCTCTCTGGAGATCCCTGATGGGACCCACTAAAGTGTTCCGAGCCCGACACAGCGACCCAGACTCCATTCGAGGTGCCTACGGCCTCACAGACACCAGGAACACGACCCATGGCTCAGGTAGGTCTGCATTCTTGGATGGTTCTTGGGAAGGCAGGAGTGATGGTGCTTTGTCTGCTTTTGCTTTAGTTATGGGGCTCCAAGTGAGCAATTTGTTCCTTTCTGCAGACCCCATGCACACTTGGTGAGGTGCAGCTTAGCCAGGTGCCTTTGGAGGCCAACATGTGTTTGTGGTAGCAGACTGGCATCTCTCTCTCATTGCTTTTCCCTCTCTTTTGACAGACTCACCTGCCTCAGCCAGCAGAGAAATTGCCTTTTTCTTTCCCGAGTTTGATGAGCAGCGCTGGTACGAGCAGGACGAGCTGCAGCTCCGCCGCGGGCAGCTGTACTACAGCCCTGAGGAGCGCGTGCACCGTGTGCTCAGGGCACAGGAGGCAGAGGTGACCTGAGTTACCCATGCTAGAGCTTGGTTTGCTGACCCAGCAGCACCTGTGGGCACTCCCTTGGGGCACCAGACACAGAGCTGTGCTGTGTTTTAGGGAGTGTGGGACAGGGAAAACCTCGTGCGCATTGTGCTACCTGGGATCACATTATTGGTGTAACAGGCAGATGCTGGGATGCTGTAGGAGGCATTCCCCCAGCAGTGCTCGTGCTGACAGAGTCTGGCCATGCAGCTCACTGGCCCCCTGAGTGCGTTTGGGTGTGAACAGGACAGGTGAGTTGGTCAAGGGCCAACTGACAGGTGAAGGATGAGTTGCTTTTTCCAGAGGGGGTTGGCCTGGGATTGCTGATGGGAAGCCTCAGGTTCTCCCTGCTGGCTGTTCTCACAGTGCCTTAGGGAGAAAAGAAGGAAAAAGAGAATGAAGAAGGGCATCAGCAGGGCAAGATGAACTGTCCTGCCCTCTCTCACCTCCAGCTGGGCTGGGAAATGAGGAGCTTTGCCAATAGCTCTTCGTGTGAGACCCCTTGGAGCCCTCAGTGTCCATGGCCTCACTGAGTGCTGGGGCAGTTCTGTGTCCTTGGGAAATGGGATGGACAAAGCTATTGAATTACCCAGATATGTGATGGAATGATGGCAGGGTGTGCAGGAGGGCTTGGTTGGGAGGTACAGAGGCAGGTCCTGGCTGTCTGATCTGTGTTTCTCTCTGTGATGCCATGTGAGAAGTGTTCCTGGACAGGGTTTCAGTCCATTTACACTGTCTCCCAATGGGCTCCTTACAGTGCTGCCATTTTAGTTTACAGTGCCTTGTTGTACTGAGGGAATTTCCTTTGGGAAGTCCCAAATGCTCAGGCTGGGGAAGGTGTGCTGTGCTGTGCTCGGGGCAGGAAAGCTGAGCTGAGATTCACCAGTGCCCTGGTACATCACAGACCCAAGGCAGGGACTCTCTGGTGCTGTCAGAGCACTCTGAGGTGTTGGGTCATGACTGACAATACTCTGTTGTGAAAACACTGCCCAGAGCCGCCATGGTTAAACTTATCCGTTTTGTGTCCCTCCTCCTCCTGTCTGGGATCAAATGGTCGTTGTTCTGTTCCAGGTACAGATCCAGGGATCTGCGGGACATCACTGCTGTCCCTGTCCTCAGCAGTGTCCAGAGTGGATCTGCTCAGGATCCTGTGTGTCTTCCCACAGGTCTGAGGGCTGCTGTCCCCAGTGCTGTTGATACTTTATTGATATTTCATCCGCTGTTTTATTGATTCTCAGAGGTTTTGCACAGATTTGTATGTTTTTCTTGTAACTATTAAACTTTACTATTTTTCACCTTTCTTCTTTTATGTTGCACTTTCCTTTTTGGATATTTCTTGGGAATGTCATTAACTGATAATTCCTGGCTCATGCTTGCCATTTTTAAAGTTTTGGTGTTTTTCCCACTCACTTGCAATTGTTACGTTTGGGAAAAGGGCCCCTTTGAACATTGCCAGTGCAGAGAACTCTGACAGCAGGATTGCCTCAGAGTGACACCACTTCACAGCCACCGTGATTCAGGTACCTGCTGGCTGTCACCTTGACACTGCCCTGGCCCTGAGGCTGTACCTGAGCACAGCCCCTTGCCCCCAGACAGAGGGTTTATTGTGCAAATCTAAAACTGTCCAGCAAACTTTATCAGAGACCTGAGATTGAAACACTTGGTGTTTGATGCAGGAGACAGTGTCGAAACTGATTGTTGGTCTCCGAGGAAGCCTTATGGAATGTCACAGGCAACTCTGCTTTGAGGGCTCTTATCAGGGTGGGTTTGTTTTGTTCTGGGTTTTTTTCCATTTTCTTTTCCCCCTCATGTAAATACCCAGTAAGTGATTTTTCACTTTTCCAGTGGTGCTTTTCCCATCCCTGGCAGTTTCCTGGGCCGAGCTGGATGGGCCTGGAGCAGCTTGGTATAGTGGGTGATATCCCTGTTCATGGCAGGGGCCTGGAGCTGGGTGAGCTTTATGGTCCCTCCCAGCCCAAGCCGTTCTGTGACGATGGGTGTGGCCCAGGGCACCTGTGCCACGGCCACTGCTGGCTCTGGGGGCTGCTGGACTCGGCCGTGCACACCCTCCTGGCGGCCCAGCTCTCGTTCTGCGGGGTGGCCCAGCTCCAGCACATCTCCGATGTGCCACCACTGCTGGGGGCCACCTGCAGCAACGCCTGCCCCAGCGAGCTGGCCCTCCATGTCTCCAGCATCTCTGTGGGACTCAGTCCCTTCCTGCCTGTCATAATCTCCTACCTTTGCATCCTGGCCACCATCCTCAGGATGCCACTGGCCACCAGCCGGTGCAAGGCCTTCTCCACCTCCTCTGCCCACCTGCTCGTGGTCACTCTGTACTTTGTGACGGCCAACCTGAACTGCAGCTGGCCCAGCCTGGGCTACTCACCAGCAGCCGACACACTGGTCTCTGTGTTGTACTGCATTGTCACCCCCATGCTCAACCCCCTCATCTACAGCCCTGGCAACCAGGAGGTGTGGGGGCCCTGTGGAAGGTCATGCGGGGGAGTGGCACACCANATGCGGGTGAGTGGCACACCAGGCTCCCCAGGCAGCAATGCCTGAGCAGTGCCGGGGCTGCCACAGGTTCCGACACGGCGCTGGCAGTGCAGCGTCCATCCATGGGACATCCGTGACAGCACAGCGAGCCCAGGGCTCCCAGCCCATGCACATGGCACCCTGGCACATCACTGATGGCACAATGGCAAAATAAAGTCAGCAACAAGGCTACAGGTCCAGGATTCTGTCTTTATTTTCCAGATGGAATGTGCTGAGCTCAGCACAGAACCTGCTGCAGCTGTGCTACTGCCAGGGAACTCTGCAAAGGGCAAATTCATGTGGTGCCAGATGTGTGCTGGCCCTGAACATGGCCACGAGCTCTTCCTTAGGGCTGCCCAAGGTCTTGAGTCAGGCCCTCTGCAGAACAAGGGCAGGGCCTTGGACTGCAAAGCCTGGCCTGGGGAGAGGGGCTGTCACACCATCCACCATCCCCACATGCCTTGGCTTTAAATCTGATGTCTGCTGGGTTTCCCCAGGCTGCCAGGGAGGCTCTGCAGCACTTTGTACATAGGTACAGCAGCTTGCACAGGCCACCCATGGCCTCAGTGCTGCAGTCAGACAGGGAGGGCTCAGCACTGAGCTGTGAGCTGGTGGCACTGAACTCCTCACCAGAAATGCTTTGTGTTATGGCCATAAAAATTTCCCCATGCAGCTGTTGTGTATGGTGTGGCTCTGGGTGACAGTGGCTGAGGGCTGGCTAGGGATGTGGGGCTGCCTCAGCCACCTCTTCTGGCCAGGGGTCTGCAGCTGGGCCCAAGCTCAAATGATTGTGTGGGTGTGGGGGCAATGGCCAAATCTGCAGGTGTGTACATGAGGCACAGCAGTGTCCAGCATTGTGGCAGAGCCAGCAGGAGGTGCTCGCTGGGACAAGGGAGATGACACAGGCAGGTCACACCTGCAGTCACACAACCTACATTGGCTGGACGTCGGCTGGACCCAAACATGCTCATCTGTAGCTCAGTTACCAAGAGACACCCAGCAATATCCAATCTGTTCCCAAAGAAACCCACTGGAGAGCCACAACTGGGACTAGGAGGCACACAGCCTTGTTTGGAGCAGTTTGCCATTTCTTAGTGCACAACATATACTGATTTTACTCTTCAGGGAAAGAAATGTTTCTGTAATCCACCTGTTGGGTTGGGCTGTTGCTCCTACCCAGACAGGCTGCGAGCCCCTCAACCCTCCTTGCTATATGCCCTTCTGGATTCTAAGCAGTCCTTGAAACACCCTCAGTCCAGTGTCACTGGACACATCGGAGTCTGCCTAATGAACCCTTTTCTGAAGAGCCCCTGGAAAGCGACAATATGAAACACAGCAGGAACTGCACAAGGAAAAAGACTGGGGAAGTTACCTCAGAGAAACAAAAAACCCACAGCACTCCAAACAAAAACCCCAAAGCCAACCAAAGCGACAATATAACAAGAAACCTAAACAAGAAACCTCTGGAAAGTTACATTAAAATTGATAATTTTTAACCTGAATCCCAATGCACCTTTCCTGTGACAGACAGACACAGCCTGTGGATTTTCCCAGGATCAAACACTGAGCAGGAATGCCACATGCTTGCCCAGGTAGTACAGGCTTGGTCAACTGCTGGGTGGTCCAGAAGTCACCTGCGAACCACACTGAACTCTGAAGTTTTAGTGTCACAGTGGGACCTTCTGCACCCACCACTTGCAGTGGCTGGGATTTGCTCCCACAGCCCCTCAGGTGTCCTCACAGCTCTTCAGGTGCTGTTCTACGCAGCTGTCCCTGGTTTATTCCTGCTGTGCTGGTACCTGCATACCAGAGAGGAACAACTCCCACAGCCGAGCATCTACCTAAGATGTACTGGCTTGAGGGAGGGCTTTGCTTTGCATTTCTGAAAACTGTTTCAAACATTAGCAATAAAATTCCCGTCACTGTCCTGCTTCCCACCTGCCCAGCCTTTTCCCCACATCTGTGATGAATAATCAGGGGGCCTTTTCAGGAGCCTCCAGCAGGCACAGGGGACACGAGCTGTCACAGAATCACCGGGAAACAGTTTGAGCCAGGCCAGAGCAGAAGCTGTGAGGGAGGACAGACACACCTGTGCCCAATAGGGGCACACAGACCACACTCACATTTCTCTGCTCCACGCTGCAAACATGGCTCATCCTAAAAACAGAAACCCTTCCTTGGAATGAACGCAAATTTGGCTTTCCCAGTGCTCTTTTCCCCGATCTCTGACTAGGATGAGATCCAGGGTCACAGCAACTGACAAAGGTCTCACAGCTTATATCCCTTCTGCCTTGCGCAGACTAGATTTGGTATTTCTGCTCTGGGAATTGCCCCACTGGAAACAGGACACACTACTGCAGGCATGCTGGCTGACAGGTGGGGCAGCCTAGATAGAAGAGACGAGACACCTCATATTGCACTCATATGCTCTTAAACCATCCCATCTTTCCCACCTGGAAGTGGATGGGAATCAAAATCCTCTTGGTCATAAGACAAAACATTCCCTCCAACACTGCCAGTTTGCTCCTTGATATTTCTCTGAATGTACATATACCAAGCTGAGCCAAATGAAGCTGATAACATGGAAAAGGCTGAAGCAGAGAGAGGCTGTTGTGGTTTGATGCTGACCAAATGCCAGGCACCCACAAAAGTCCCTCACTCACCCTCCCCTGCCTCAGCTGGGCAGAGGAGGGAAAAAAATGAAACGAAGGGTTCCTCAGTTGAGATAAGGACTCGGAGACAACACTCCAAGGGCAAAACAGGCTCAACTTAGAAGTATAAAGGGAATTAATTGCTAACAAAGTTAGAGGCGGACAATGAGAAGCAGAATAAGCTGATAAAAACACCTCTTTTCCCCCAGCCCCTCCCTCCTTCCCACTGACAGTGCAGGGAGTGTTTTCTCCCAGTCCTTACCTCAACTCATGAACCCTTTGTTAAATTTTTCTCTCCTCTANGCGTTTTGTGCCTCTAATTGGAGAGGGGAAGTGACGCTTTTTTTTTTTTTACTGGGAGTATTAAACTGGAGAATACCATTCTTAAATCATGACAGTTCCCAAGCCAGGTCTCATTCTGCTTCCCAGGAAGAAGAATGTCACAATCTTTCCCTCCCTGCTGATGCGGTGAACGCCCACATCCCCCCACGTCCCCGTGTCCGAGCCCTGCCGGGCACAGCGCCTCCCCCAAAGCCCCGGGGTCCGACCCACCTCCCTGGTAATCGTAGAGAGCAACGGCGCAGGTCCCGAGGTTCTGCCCCTCATAAGCACTGTCCGTGTTCCCTGCCGAGCACAGCACAGACATGAGACAGAAGCTGAAGCAGCCACACAGTCCTGGTCAGTGCCACCCTCCAGCCCAGCTCTGGGGAAGCACACCCAAACCCTGTCAACACGGAGAGGTGCACCACAGCCCAAAGCAAGGTGTGACTTCCCTCCCCTTCTTCAAGGAGATAGCTGGGTCCTGATCTTTCATGCTCCTCTCCCAAGAAAAAGGCTGGGAATAACTCCAATCTCCTCACTGCCATCCCCAGTACCAGCAAAGCTGTGACGGAAGCACCGACAGCAGCCCATGCTGTTTGCTCCTGTGCTTGGACAGAGGCTACCTGCACTCCTCACATGAGGAGACCCCACCAGACAAGGACTTTAGGATAAAAATTCCCTTTGGACTTCGTCCCACACATCCAGTGAGGTGAGTGGACAGGTACAAACTCCCTGAGACTTGGGCTCTCAGTACTCACCAAGATGGAGCTGGCTCTGTCTGGGCTCCTGAGGAAGGATCACCTCATAGTCTTCACCCCCATCTCCTCCAAAGTCATAGATGGCATCCGGCTTTCCCAGCGGGGCTGGCAGCTCCTCATAGTCAGCACCTCCACTGGTACTGTCATAGTAGTCAGAGGGCTCTGGCAGCTCCTCATAGTCTCCACCGACATCCAAACTTACACTGTGGGCGGGCTGACCCTGGCTGGGGACCTTGCACAGCTCTGCATCCAGATCTGCTGGCCTTGGTGGCAAAGTGGGTGGTACTTCTTCATCCTCCCTTTTGGCCTCCTGCCATCAGGTGGGAAAGTGACAGGAAAGTCACCTGCAAAGCACTCACCACAGGCAGCTCTTCCCTGACTCCCAGCACTTGACACAAGGCAGCCCCTTTACTGCTGCCAGGGCACAAATGGAACATCATCCCCTGCACACCAGGGAAACACCTGAGCTACTCAAGCCATGCTGAACCAGCAGCTGGGATTGCTCTGAAGACCCTCATGACTCAGGTGTTTGAACTCTGTTCATACTTCACTACAGCCTGTGGTACTGCCACTGCACTGACCCACTCCCAGAGCTTGTCCCATGGGGTCAGGTGCTGTGCAGCCATGTCCCACCCCCATCTTAATGCTCTCCCTTATCCTTCCACAGCCTCTCACATGCTATGGCTGTGCTCCACATCTTCCTGCAGGGCTGCCCATAAAGTGCAGCCCCTCTCAGGTGCAATCCCTTCTGCCTGCTCCCCTCCCCAGCTCTCCCAGGCAGTCTTGGCACCTGTTCTCCTGGTGGCACGGGCTGGTCCCCAGCAGCGCTCCTGGGTATCCTTGATGGCATGGCTGGAGGGGCTGCCCCAGTGTGCTCCTTCTCTCTCGGTGGGATTTCCTGCTGAAGAAAAGCCATCAGACTGCTTAGTCCCTTTGAGCAATGGCTGTTCACATTCCCAACAGAGCAACTCAGAATATTTTCCTCCACGTACAAACCTGCTCTGGGCCTGGGCACTCACAGGCTGGTGACAACAGTGGGGCAGCTCTGAAGAGGAGCATATTGGGGGTGGGGGGACAGTTTCACTGTTAACACACCTCTGTCCTCTGACTGCAGGAACAGCACCAGGTGGGAAGGCATGTAAACATAGTTTACATGTGGGCTGGGTGCCATCTCCAGTTTGCTGGGACGCATCCCACATACAGACTGCTGTATGGGATAGCAGTGCTGGGGAGGAGTAACCACACTGTTTTCAGGCACCAAAGGCAACAGAAGCCGAGGTCAGAGCACAGGCACCATGGTTGGGTGCAGGTATGTCCTTATATGACTGTTTGGTGTACTGAAAAGGAAAGTCCAGTGACAGCTGTGAAGCTCAGTGGCCATTCTTGGCAGATGCAGGGAAGCAGTTTAGGCAGTAGGTTACCCTCAAGAGACCAGCCAGGACATGTAGCTGCATGGCTCTGAGGAAAAGGCTGGGTCATGAGTCTTGGAGGACACAGCAAGACAGCCCTGGCTCACCTGCTGCCGATCCACGCGGTGCTGCCGAGCCTCCCGCCTCACCCGCTCCTCCTCTGCCTGCCTTCTGCTCTTCTCCTCTGCTGACTTGGCCATGTGTTCAAACTGTGACCAAAGGCTGCTGGTGCCACTGGAAGCTCCTGTGAGGAGACAGCTGATTGACCCAGCCCTACGTCTTCCTTCCACCACACCAAGCATCCAGGAGAAACCCAGACCTCTGCCTCTTCCAGAGAAACTTGCAGTTCAGCCACCTTCTCCTGCCCTCCAGCACAGGTTAAACCCCCATCCCACCACAGCACACGCCTGCCAGCATGCCTCCACGAAGGGACTGTGAGGCCCACAGCTTATTAACCCCAGGGCTGGTACTCAGGTCTCACCTGCCTCCAGGGGTCTTGTTTTCTCTTAGGAGGAGGTGGGAGCTGCCGTCTCATCAAAGCCAGCAGCACTCTGCCAGAGGAAGTGAAAGAATTGTTCAGCTTGTTGGGCAATGCCAGTGCTGGGTTTGGGTACTGGTGATGGCAAGCTTTGTTCCCAGGTGTGTTTGTCCTCACCTGTACACCTGCCCTGGCCCAGGGGAGGCTGCTGGCTGCAGACCCCTCTTCTGACACCTCCCTGCCCTGGAGACGTGTCTGTTGCCCCCAGCCAAGGACACAGGTGTCCCTGCCCGAGAGGTGGCACTGAGAGCTGGAAAGGTGCTGAGGAGCCCAGCGGGGGAGGCTGAGCAGTTGCACAGGACAGCAGGGCTGGGGGCACTCCCTGTACCGTGGCAAGGAGCAGGAGGGATGCCTGGAGGGTGCCTGGCCATCTACCTCTTCCCCAGGCCCAGGGACACTACGCATCCGTCTCTGCACTCCCCGTGGCATGAGCCTGAAAGCACTTCTCTGCTGGGTGCACAGCTGCCTCACCTGCTGTGTGTGAGCAGTGGCACAGGCTGGAAACCAGCACCTGTGTGTGAACACCTGTGGCATCCCTGGCTTCAGGAGGTACGGAGAGAGGCTGAACTGGGGTTAGTATGGGTGGTGAGGGTGCAGGAAAACCAAAGTGAGATAGAGAGGGCTTAAGGGTTTATCTGCTTTCATGTGAAAACCACCTCGTGCAAAAAGGAACCAGCAGGTAGGGCTCACTTTTCAGCCTGACATTTTCCACCAGGTGCTGCCTGCAGGTGTCACAATAGGCTGGTGGCCAGCTGCCACTGCAGCCGTGGAGCCCTGACAGCAGCTCTGCTCTCCCTGCAGGAAACACACCTGAGCAGGCAAACCAGCCTGCAGGCTCAGAACTAGGCATCCACAGGTCACAGCAGAGGACTGGACATGCTGTGTATATGACAGCATTTGTATTTTGTGTGAGCCTTAGTCTGATACTGACTGTCCAGAACTTTACCAAAGGGGAGTTCAGGCTGCCTGAGGGTCTGTTATGCTCTGCTCTGGCACAGTGAATTCAGCATTTCTCCAGTGCTTGAGGACCAGGCAATCAGAAACTTAAGTTACTTGCCCAAATATCCTTATTTTTACCATGTTTGTTTCTGCTTCAGTATACTCAAAAGGCACAAATTCATGTTCACTTTGAGCCAAACAAGAACTGCTTATCTCCTCTCTGCATCCTGCTTTCCAAAGGACCCACAGCCCATTTACCGTCCTCATCTGCTTTTGCATGTTGTTTTTGACCACGTACAAGGTGTGCCTTCTGTCAATGCCCCTCCATTTGCTGTTGTTAAATTGTGCTACTAATATAGTGATAATTATATAATAATAATAGTGCTAATCTCTTCCGAGGGCAGGACAACATTCCCTCTCTGTTGCTGGCCCAGCCTACACAGGCAGCATGGACAGGACCATGTGGGCTGTTTCAGTGTGTTTATATCCTCCCCTGCTTCCTCGAGCTCCCGAGGACAGCAATGTTTGTGCCATACCAGGCACAGCACTGTGCCCCACGGAAGGGAAAGGAGGTTCCAGGGTTAACACCCTCACTGCCTCTTCCAACGCCCCAAATGCCCCAAAGCCCCAGGATTTGCATCTTCTAGGCTATCCACATCCATGCAGGTCATCACCCAGTGGCAGGACCCCTGCTCCTGACCAAGCCTTCAAGGCAGCCTGCCAAGCACAGAATTGATCCCAGTGCCTCAGTCTGAGATGTGACTGTAGATGAGGCTTTGCCTGGTGTCAGCCCAAACAGAAAACCTGAACCAGCCAACTGGGTGACCTCTTCTCATGCACAGCAGACTGATCTATGCCAATCCCATCCCTGCTGGGGTTTGTCAAGGTGTGCAGGAAGATTTAGCACCTGAACAGACCATGAGGCACTCCTTGATAGGAGTGAGGAACCTGCAGAAGGTAACAAACAGCAGAGAAGTGAGGAGTTACTGACAGTGCCATGAGGAATTCCCTGCATTACAGTCTCCCCAGGCTGCATCCCTTTGCACCCTCTGGTATTTTACACTTGGCCAGTTCCTTCTTGCCATAGCTGAGCACTGAGCACTGGGATCTCACCTCCACCTGGGGAATCTCTCCTCTTTCAGCTGGGCAAAAAGCAGTGATTAGGAGGAAGAATTGCAGGCTGCAGCAGTCTTACCTTACCCACTCTATCCTTCTGGACCCCATAACGGCCTCCAAACCCCTTGGCATAGTCTGTATGGAAAAAATGTTATTTTATAGTATTTTGTGTGCACCTCTGACTTCAGTATGCTCTGACCAGTGAAATGAGTTTGCATGTGTTATCTCTAGTTAGTTCCATGTGTGATGAGATACAGATAAAGCCAAAAGTGCTCTGGACAGTAGCTTTTAGGACTAATCTCTCCCTCCTTTCAGCTGAGGACACAGGTGTGCAGGGCTGTAGCTGCCAAGGCACCGGGGTGAGAGGCCAATCACTCCAGCTGAGAGGAGCGTGGCCTTGTTCAGTGAGGTCAGACATGCTGTACCATGAGGCATTCCTGGGATGTGCTCTGCCTCACTCCTCCGTGCTCACCCTTACCATGAGCTTACGGTTAGGAGCGTCCCTCACGGAAGAAGCACAGCAGAGTCTGGGAGTCCTGATTCAGGGACTCACATTTCATCTCCCCCGCTGATCCAAGCTCACACCTACTCTGCCCTTGTGCTTTGGGGTTCACTGTGTCTCAGCTGCTCTGCAACGTGCTAGACACATTCTGTGCTCAGCAGCTGGATCTCTTACTATGAACCACAAGCTCCAGGTCTGTGTGTGCTCCAAGGACACTGCTACCACCTCTGGCAACATTGCCTGACCTCTTTGGGATGTGTGGGGTTGCACTTCTTCCTAATGGTCCCAGTCAAGGGCATTCTTGTCCTGACGATCCCTCTGGACCCCAAACTTCCCACCAAAGCCCACAGAATAGTCTTCAGTCACAGGGATCCAGATCAGGNGTTACTGACAGTGCCATGAGGAATTCCCTGCATTACAGTCTCCCCAGGCTGCAACCCTCTGCACCCTCAGGTATTTTACACTTGGCCAGTTCCTTCTTGCCATAGCTGAGCACTGAGCACTGGGATCTCACCTCCACCTGGGGAATCTCTCCTCTTTCAGCTGGGCAAAAAGCAGTGATTAGGAGGAAGAATTGCAGGCTGCAGCAGTCTTACCTTACCCACTCTATCCTTCTGGACCCCATAACGGCCTCCAAACCCCTTGGCATAGTCTGTATGGAAAAAATGTTATTTTATAGTATTTTGTGTGCACCTCTGACTTCAGTATGCTCTGACCAGTGAAATGAGTTTGCATGTGTTATCTCTAGTTAGTTCCATGTGTGATGAGATACAGATAAAGCCAAAAGTGCTGTGGACAGTAGCTTTTAGGACTAATCTCTCCCTCCTTTCACCTGAGGGCACAGGTGTGCAGGGCTGTAGCTGCCAAGGCCCCGAGGTGAGAGGCCAGTCACTCCAGCTGAGAGGAGCGTGGCCCTGTTCAGTGAGGTCAGACACGCTGTACTCGAGGCACTCCTGGATGTGCTCTGCCTCACTCCCCTGTACTCACCCTTACCATGAGCTTATGGTTAGGAACGTCCCTCACGGGAGAAGCACAGCAGAGTCTGGGAG
>VZTZ01027852.1:343996-357968 GCA_013400955.1 Drymodes brunneopygia | reverse complement strand
TTTTCTTTGTTGTTGTTGTTGTTACTTGATTTTCCATTTCAGTGAAAACTGTTTGATACTTGGAACCAACAAAGAGGCATGCATCTGTTGAATAATGCTAATTCATATTCAAGCTGTGCTACCTAATTACAATGCATTTTTCATGGTACCATCACAGATTACCATGGATGATTCTTGGTCAGTCACGACTTACTTAATTAGCAGGAACTTAACTATTATATTTTTTGACTTTTCATGGATTAAATAGGGTATGCCTTCCAGCTCTCATGATCAAACATACTCCCTCCCCAAAAGATAGGATTAAAGCCATTAAACTGATCAAATCACAAGCAGGCATCTTTTTGCTTTGCTCCACAAATGTAAAAATGAAAGTAATATTCACAAACCAAATGTATTACAGTGAATAGAAGACTGACTCAGTCCTGGAAAAGCAAAACACAATGTATCTGAGGAATTTCACCCTAAAAAGTTTCATTCTTGAATAATTTTAAGAGTATTTTTAGATATTAGTGTGGGTGTTGGGGAAAAGCCCACATTGCTTTAAAGTCTGCCTTTTGTTTAAAACACCATTTTAAGAGATGATGTTATGCAATTAGAAAGAAGAAAGGAAAAGATTCTAAAACCAAGTGATTCAACCCAGTTATAATAATAGAATTTCACACAGTCTGTAGAAGGTTCTGTCTTAGAAAGCTTTAGAAATATTCAGGTGTATAGTTTAGTAGATCATTGAGATTTATATTCATATTAGATGAAAATATCAATATAAATCTTTCTTTCCAAACAGGTTTAGACCAGATTATTCTCTTTACAAGTAAGTCTCAATCCATATGCCTATATGATTGTCTTAAATACCAAGTCCTGAAATACAGGAATCTTAAATAAATGTTTTTGCTACCTGCCTTAGATTAACTGCAGTCCTTTGTGTCATGCAGTGGGCACTGTATCAAAGACAAAATTCATCTGTGTCTAGGAAAGAGGCTGAGCTGGTACTGGAAGGATACCCTCTACAAAAAAGGAATAATACAGCAAAGGGAACCAAACAATTTTTTCCACAAACCTTAAGGACAGAGACAGTGTCTGAGGGAGAAAAGACTATTTACTTTCAGTGCTGCTTGCACTCCTTAGCCCTCTGCTTAGGACTGCCAAAAAACTCATACATACCAGGTCACATCTATAGGACTTTCCAAAACAATGTCTTTTTTCTGAGGGCAGCCACTAGCAGATACTGGGTGGGAGTGGAAGGACAGAGAATGCACAGAATCATACTTTGTTCTCATATGCCCTCCTCACTTCTGGGAGTTTGGGGACTACCAAACAAGAACGTTACACCCACAACACAGGGTTTAATAGGCTGTCAGCCATCTTCTTCACATGAATCCCCTGGACTTTTAACCCAGTAATACTTTGTACACTGACGAACTCAGGCTTCAGTTTCTGGATGAATTCTTGGTGTGGTTTAAACAGCTTTCACTGAGTATCCCTTACTTCTGGACATATGAGAAGCAGTTAAGGGAGAAAGGGAAAGAGGGAGGACAGGATTGAAGGAGATGAAATTTCTGTCTCAATGGGCTTCAAATCACAGAGGCTTTCTGATCATATTGGAAAATTTTTCCACTCTTCTCTGTGTGTACTTACCTGGATACCATCATCTTTGTTATTTAAAGTCTGTGTAAAACAGGACTCTGTAAATTGTTGCCCTGGCTTTCAGCTGGAGCCTCTATCGCAATACATCACTCCCAAAACATGACCTTTATCTCTCAGGAAGGCATGACTTTGCAAAATTTTTGCTTTCTGTAGCATAGGTCTGTCAAGAAAAGAAAATTCCACAACTAAACTAGAGATTATTGGGAAATGACAATTCACTGGGAGCTTGGGGCTACTCACTAAACATGGCAAGGAGGCTACAAGTCAGATTTACTCCAGTGCAGCCCGCATAACCTGGTGTCACCAGGCAAATGCAAGATTTAATGTCTTCTCATGTATCCAGCCCAGAAATCTTCACACTACACCCCAGATACTCCTATCAACTCCTAAGGAGGTCTTTTAGAACAGCCAAACCTTAACAATGAGAAAAATAAGGCTTTTGAATTTTACTCTTTTAATTTTTTTTAAATCTGGCCAAAGAAGCTCAGTGTCTGTTATTTAGTTCCATTCCTCTGCAGCTCAGTAGAGGTAACAGAAATGACTGGGTGGCAGGCAGGCAGGTAGGTTGGCCACATTAGTTCACATTTGAAATAAATGCCAAAGGCCTTTCCTTTCAGCACTTTATGCACTGACAGGCCACTCTAGTGGCTGGCACACCTCTACTGAAGTCCAGAGTGCCACCTCTAAAGAATGCTTAACTATTAAGGATGCAAAGACCCAAAGCTCAAAATTAAAGACTAAAATATTTTAGGAAATGACAACAACATACATATTTAAACTTAGTTGCCAACACTACAGGGTAATTATTTACCTATGAAGTCCTAAGATCAGGTATTTTTTTTCTTTTGCTAGGAATACTAGGAGTTGTTGGAAGATGCCCAAGTATTTTCATGTTATTGGCTTGCCATATCTATTCACCTGTCAGGTGCTGCACCATATTTAGCAATTCCTGTCACCTCCATGACGACATTTGTCACTGGATTGCCATTTATGCCTATTCCTGAATACCCTGCAGCTGCTTCTCTGAAAGAGTGAGTCATCCAAAGCTGTTAAATCTGAAAGCCAGTCTCAGTTTGGCTCCCAGCAAAATCAACACATATGACAAACCATCTACACTTGTGTGGAGGTGTTCAAGGGACTTATAGTAGAACCCTGAAGTGTTGTGGGGAGGCAAAGATTCTAGCACCTGCACACTTTGCATGGTGTGGAAGCTCAGTAACTCCACTGTAATCTCCTGGGGGCTAAGCACCATGTCATGAGCTGCAATTCAGCTGTGGTGAGGCACCTATCCCTTAAAATAGGCTTGATTAGCAAGAAGAATCCCATGCCCTCACCCACTGCAAACTTGATGTGATCAGTGCTCAAGCTATGCAGATGTCACCATTCTCTTGTGCACAGACTTTACAGAATCACAGAATATGCCAGGCTAGAAGGGACCCACAAGGATGATCAAGTCCTGATCCCGCACAGGACCACCCCAGGAATCCCACCATGTGCCTCAGAGCATTGTCTAAATGCTTCTTGAACTCTGTCAGGATTGGTGCTGTGATCAGTTCCCTGGGGAGTTGTTCCAGGGCCCAACCACCTTCTGGGTGAAGAACCTTTTTCTAATATCCAACCTAAACCTCCTCTAACACAACTTCAGGCCATTCCCTCTGGTTATCACAGAGCAGAAATCGGTGACTGCCCTTCCTCTCATGAGGAAGTTGTAACTGCAATGATGTCTCCAGGCTGAGCAGACCAGGTGCCCTCAGCTGCTCCTCCTGTGTCTTCCCCTCTAGGCCCTTCACCATCCTCATGGCCTCCTTTGAACATTCTGTAACATTTTAATGTCTTTCTTATATTGTAGCATCCAAAACTGCCCCCAGAACTTGAGGTGAGGCTGCACCAGGGCAGAGCAGGGTGGGACAATCCCCTCCCTTGCCTGGCTGGTGATGCTCTGCCTGATGCACCCCAGGACACACTTGGCCCTCCAGGCTACCAGGGCACTGCTGGCTCATGTTTAACTTTCCATCAACCAGGACCCCCAGCTCCCTTTCTGTAGCGCTGTTTTCCAGCATCTGTCCATACATCCAGGGTTGCCCCGCCCCATGTGCAGAATCCAGCACTTGGCCTTGTTGAATTTCACGTGGTTGGTGATTTCCCAGTCCTCTGATTTATCAAGGTCTCTCTGCAGGGCCTTCCTGCCTTCCAGGGAGTCAACACTTTCTCCCAGTTTTGTAGATCTGCTTAGTGTCCCTTCTGGTTCTGTGTCCAAGCCATTTATGAAGATGTTGAAGAGCACAGGCCTGAGGATGGAGCCCTGTGGAACTGCACTAGTGACAGGCCACCAGTCTGATGTCACCCTATTCATTATAACCCTTTGTGACAGACCCATGAGCCAGTTGCTCGCCCATCCCATGATGTGTTTATCCAGCTGTGTGCTGAACATTTCGTCCAGAAGGATCCTGGGAGAGACAGTATTGAAAGTTTTACTGAAATCCAAAAAAATTACATTAACTGACTTCCCAAGGGAAATTACCTTGTCATGTAGTTATATTATACCAGAATCAAAGCCAAACTAGGACAAAACACTAAGCAGTTATGAATGCTACATACTTAAAATACTATATATGAAGACATATATATATATATATATGAAATCACATATTTATGCATATAAAGCTTCTAAGAAGGTGCCTTGTGATCAACAATAATATTAAGAATTATTTAATTTATTTCCAATTGATCTATCTTTATATCACTGAGAAAATATAAAATGGAGTTCAGCTGGACATAAATTGCTCACATTAGGCAGCCTCTTAAATGCTAACAGCAAAAAAACAGATATTTGGCTGCAGGAATTCTTTCAAACAGCAACAAGAAATAAACAGTAGCAATGCTTTTAGTTATACACACATGGGAACAAAATAGCAACATTATACGCTGACATTTCGTCAATTGTTCGCTGTAAAAGGTGCATTTTTAAGATTGCCAGAGAGTATCACCAACTGCCTGATGTTCAGTGCCTTCCCCTGCAATGATGTTCTCAGAGGCTATTTGAATTCTGCTTAGGGAGGTCCCAGGAGGTAATTTGATTTGGTTTCAAACTTTTCTCTCCTACAGAAAATATGATAGGATATTTTGAGTGGTAAATGCTGATGTTCTGTTATTACTTTACATATTCCAGGTTTATAACTGAACCACTGAGTGACATTAGACTATTTTGTATGTTTCCAGCTATTCCAATTCTTTGCTTCATAAACTTCTGAAAATAAAATTTTGTTTTGATGGTGCAGCTTCCAAACATGACCACACGGTAAAATACCAAAAGCAAACCTTCAGGCTGTTTATGTAAACACTAGGGGAGGGATCACAAACTAAAACGAAGAAGTCTCAGGAGTATATCAATCAGTGGCAACATTTTGTATTTATTTATTTTTTTATTTTAAAATATTTTAAAGAAAAAAATATTTAGAATGTATGTTTTAGGCTACCCAGTGGACACCACACTTTTACTTCTCCCCTACACAGACTTCATCTCTTTCCCTCCTCTCTCACAATTCTGATTTCAAAATTATTTTGTCATCTAGGCTTTTTTTTTTTATTGTACAAGAATAAGGGTAGGGAGCCAAAGATAACTTCAACATTTACATATTCAAATCTGCATTTTGCAAGCACTTCTGCTCTTTTGGCATTGTTACTGTTCCTCAGTTTCTGTTCTTCCTAAGATGAATTGTAGAGCCTTCCTGCAGCCTGGCCCTGGTCAGGCCTGATGAATGTCCCCTTGGGGTCCGGACGTGATCAGAGGAGACACATTCTCCCCTGTGAGATTCTTGTTGCAGAAATGGGGAATATAATACACCAAAGTCTTGAAAATCTAGAAGTGTTACATTACCAAGATGGTTAGGGCTCTGGATCATCTCTCTCATTAGGAGAGACTGAGGGAGTCTGTTTAATACGGAGAAGATTGAGAGGGGATGTCATTAATGCATACAAATATCTCAAAGATGGGTACCAAGAGGATAGTGCCAGACTCTTTTCAGTGCTGCCCAGCAACAGGACAAGAAGCAATGCCCACAAACTAAAACACAGGAAATTCCATCTCAACACGAGTAAAAACTTCTTTACTCTGAGGGTGGCAGAGCACTGGAACAGTCTGCCCAGGGAAATTGTGAAGTCTCTCTCTGCAGACATCCAAAATCCACCTGAACACATTCCTGTGTCACCTGCTCCTGGTGACCCCACCTTGGCTGGGAGTTGGATAGGACTGTCTCCAGAAGTTCCTTCCAACCCCAACAATTCTGTCACCACAAAGAAATGTATTTTAAAACTCATGGTATCTCAATATTCACTTGTGGGAGAGCTGTGTCAATGGCATCTGTCAGGGCACCACGGGCTCCCAGTCAACCGGGAACATGGAGGGCTCCCCATGCCAGGGAGAGCAGGGCAGGGCCTGCAGCCTGGCCCAGCCCAGATAGCAGCAGGGCAGCCACAGGAAAATGGAGCAGCCCCAGCACCAGGCATCTCTCTGAGGCTGGGGACAGGAATGGTCTGAGGCTGGGCTGGGATGAGGAGCTGCAGCTGTGGCTGGCTCAGAGCCCATGGCCAGGCAGGGCTATGGGGAGCTGAGGAATGGCTCTGCTGCAGCACCCCTGGGGCAGGGGCTGGCCTGGGGTCCGAGCCCTGGGCAGGGGACAGGGAGCCCTGAGGGGGCTGGGCTGGCACAGGCAAGACTGGAGGTGTCCTCAAGGCCCTGGCAGCACAGGGTATTATTTATACAGTTTTAGGCCAAGGATTAGGAAGTGAGGCACACTCTCTCCAAAGCTGACTGGTGACTGATGGGACACAGTGTGTCCAAATTAGATTTGCTGGTGAATGTTTGGGCTGTTTTCAGAGTAAGATTGATTTGATGTTTTCTGTTTTGCAGAGCCTTCTTTCCTCACTAGTGCACTGATGACAAAGCCAGCTCTAGGTGTGAGAACAGTGTTTCTAGTGTTTAGTGCTGAGGGGCCAGATTGCTCCAGCCAGCAAAACACATGGCCTTGTAGGATGGCTGGTGAGTCTGAGGAACATGGGTGTAGCAAAGCAGGTATTGCTGGGGAACAGTGGGTGGAAAGGCAGAGGAAATCTTCCTAAGAGCAGCCATCCTAAGACCTGCAGGAATACCCTTTCCCTGACAGCACAAAAGCAAAGCCCAGCTTGCCAGGGCTTTTCCTCCTTGCTCCTCAGCCAAGGTCATTGGATCAAAGATTCACCGGATGGATTGGGTTGGAAGGAACCTTTGAAGATCCCATAGTCCAACCTCCCTACCATGGCCAGGGACACATACCACTAGATGAGGTTTCTCAACGCCGCATCCAACCGGGGCTTGAGCACTACCAGTGCTGGGTGACTGTAAGAAGCAGTGCTGCCTGGCACAGATTCAGTTCTGGCTCTGGGTTGGTCTCTTCATGACTGCAAAGTTTACCTTTTAACTCAACTTCCTGGTGAAGTGTGAAGTTGTTGGAATTGCTCCAAACTTATGTTCTCCTACAGATTATCTTAATAAGTAGTATGATACAAAAAACAGTGGATCTACAATGAGAAACACGTTGTCTCCACTAGGAGACAGAAAATTATCCAACTGGATAGATTCTGAATAAACTACTGAGTTTGGACTTTTATAGAAGGAGTAAGAAGAAAATATACAGGAAAAACAAAGAAACACTGATGTCTGAAGAAACTTTAATGCTAAATTTGCATTCACTTTTCAGCAAGACTCCTACTGAGTCTTGAACATATCCTCTATCCTCATCTCTTTTGAAATTATGTTTGCAAGCATGAAATTCAATATAGCAATGGTGTCAAGCAAAGAAAGCAGTGTCTCCTTATGTGCTGTAAGATAGTTTACATGAAGCTCAAAGAGGTAAGAGATTCTCCCATTGTTCAATTAAATTTTTATTCTGGTGTTAAAAGTTCAAGCCTAGCCAACTTTTAAAAACAGTCAAGCTCCCTTCAATTCACTCTTCCTCTCAACTTTCTCCTAAATAACATGTTTTCCTCTTAAGCCTGATGGAATTTCAGAGCATTCAGAGTTGGGTTTTTTCCCCAAAAAAATGAGAGTGTTAAGCTGTGGGCACATTTTGTCAGATAGGTGTGTCGCCCTGTGATTCTGCCAGACAAGCAGAGCTATAAAATAATGTAGATCAATAACAGTACAGAAATCAGAAGGGGAGGACAGCACTTTTACATTTGGGTCTGGTTTGTTACAGGCATTTTATATTAAAGCCACAGAATTAGAAAAGAAGCAAGTGGCTACTTTAGGAATCTTTTTCAATTGTTAAAAGATCTGGATGAATTTACAAAAACAAAGTTTTCCACAGATAAGCACCCCACTTTTTATATACTTTTGCTGAACTACAGCAGTGTATCATGATACTCTTTCACAGACCTCTCTCCTCCTGAGGTTCCTAGGAAGGTTCCCAGGCACAGTTCCGTAACAGTGTCCAACTACATGCACAAAATTTGACATCTGTTAATTAATGTGTGCCTTTATCACAGGTTACCAGGAATTTCCTAACAAGATAAATTGAAGGTGAAACAGGACAAAGAAGTAATTGAGATTACCTGAGAATACCAAGAAACAAATCTGCTGATTGAGACTGCTTGTGCTGCAACAAACTTATTTTGTTTCCTGCAGAAATAAGATTACCATCATTCAGCCACAAAACACAAGCCTGCATTGACAATCTGCCTTAGTTTTCCTCTGTGTAACCTTTTGAACATTATCATTTTCAGCTTAAAAATACCTGAACCAAAGAGGCCCAAAATGCAGGCACCCTCCTGAATGCTTTTATCAGAGAGAACAGGTTTGAGATTAAAATAGTTCTAGAAACCTTAATTTTCACTCAGATACTCAGAGTAAATTTTTTATCTGCTCCCAGTTTTCCTAAAGAGAAATAGGTTGTTGCATGCAAGAGCCTTTCCCCCAACTTTTATGCACATTAAGTAAAAGCCAATTTTAAAATTTTGCATAGCAGAACACAAACACCAAAAGTCTACAGTCTAATCAAAAAGACGGGGAAGATTATTTTCAGAAGAATACTTCAAAATATTAAGAACTAACCAGAACTCATGGCTTTTCAAGTCCTTGGCCAAAAGAGACAGTTTCTGTATATTTTATATAGATATAAAAAGGAAAGGGAATTCTAATGTAAGAAGAGAGTCTGCTGAGAGGAAGGGACAGGTTGTTCTCAGCAGGCTTGAACATGAACAAACTCACAGGCAAGCTTTGAACCTTACCTTGTAATTGTTGTTGATATAAGAAGAGTGACTGTGTGCAAGAAAGGAAGATGATGCCCCCGTCCCTGAGGCATGCACTTCAAACCTGATTGAGAGAAATTTTTCCCTTGGTACAATCACTTCTACTTCAGTGAAACTCCAGCATAACGAGCATTTTATATGCACTGCAGAGGGACCAGAATACTAATTTCTAAACGGAAAATGATAAACATCTTTCTCTATTTAGGCTTGTGGCTATGACAGGGAAGGCAGGCATGGATGGAACTCCAAATAGAAATGCCTCTGCAGAGATGAAGGCATTCAATATCCAGTAAATACACAAGTCCTTTACAACAAGTAAATCCCAAACAACAATAGTTTCTGGTACCAGTACATTCATTCACAGAAGGATCTTTGAAAAGTCATCACATTTGATTTTGCTATTGGATATTTAAAAAGTTATTATATCCCAAAAGGCAGAACATATTTGAATAATAAACTCCTTAATGTAACAAGATGATTATGTATAAATATTTGCCTATCACAACAGTGTGCTTGAACTATTGCATCTTTAAAATTGTATTAGCTATCCACATATGTCAAACTGGAAGTGAGATTAATATAAGCAAGTGTCTCATTAACTTCCCTTCCTGCATTGGGAAAATGAGCCGTGAACAAATTTCAGAAGTTATGAGGGTTAATTTGGACAAGCAGACAAAGTGTTGATGTTTGCCTGATTTATCTCCTGAGTCTGAACCATAAACCTCATAAGCCTGAAACTCTACTTAATTTAAAAAGGTTTTTCCTATTTTTTAGCTCAGACAGAAATGAAGGGGAGTTCATGGCATTCTTCTGCCTCAGGCAGAGGATGTACAGGTCTTGCAAGTCTGGATTTTTTGTCAAAGCTGGTTTTTATCAGCAGAAGAAGTCACTTTTCTGCCTTGCCAGTGTTCAGGACAGAAAATCACATCTTTAGTGAGCCTTTTTTTAATTTTTAGAATGGTGGTATCATGAATGATATCTATTTCGCCTGACTATTTTGAAAGCCACAATCAACTGACAGACATGGAAGAACTGCTAGCCTCATCTTCTAGATCTTATATAATGACTGCTCCCCATGGTCTCAAAAAGTTGATCCTACACACCTCAGGTTATTGATAGACATAAGTTTCTCCTCCTTCTCTCCAGCTACATGGGAATGTTGACCATGAGACACATTGGTAGGTCTAGTGTGAGCATGCCATCCTTACTTTCATCTCAGGTAGGGGGGTCACAAGATAGTTGGGCAAGGCACAGCAGGAACCAATCTCTTCAGTTTGGGGAGGTAAAAGATGACTTTTAGGTCTGATCCTGAGAGAGGGAGGCAGAAAGACCCTCCCTTCAGGGATATGACCTACAGGGAGGGATGACAGCAACAGCAGAAAGAAAAACGATGAATGCAAAATTCACAAGAGACAGGACTGCAGCACGTCTACAGTACATTGGGGGCAATGGACAACACACAATTCAGGAACTGACTGTACTTTCAGACCGTGAAACCAGACTCATCTGACCCTCCTCAGTGTTCTGGCAATGATAGTAACTTTTCTCTGTGTTTGTTTCCAGAGACGTACAAGATTGTTTCCTTTATATTGTGTATGATCCTTGTAGACCATGAACAGTTCTGAACTGAAATACACCAATAAAATCACCACTGACAATTTAAAGACAGACGAGTTTTATCAACTGCAGTAAAAAAGAAACCTGTCCAGCTAAGTCTGTAAGGCTATGTTAGTACTAAAATAGATTGCAAGCTTACAGACTATTGAAGAAAACAGGATTGTCTCCAAAATACTATTTTTTCCTCAGAAGGAGCTCTTCACCATACAACCACATCTACTGGTAAAGGACAACTGGGAAGCAGTTACTGCTGATTGATTTACCTGAACTTTATATAGGTAATAACAGTTTCTCACAGAATGAGCTTTGCATCTAGCATTCACTTCTACCCTCACCTCTGTTCTAGGCTCAATAACTCTTTTGAACACAATGCAAAATGTATTTGACAGAAACTACTACTTTTATTTAAAGCCAACAGCCATCCATCCACTTCATGCCCATAGATACAAGGACTGTTAGCACATAAGTGACAGAGCAAATAAAATTATCCTATAAAATTCAGTCTTAAGTAGATGGTAATTATTTAAGATGTCCCAGGGCACTTTGTGGGCAATAAGCAAAAAATGAAAATATCATTGCTTCCTAAGGCATATATTTAAATTCCAGTATCTTGTCTTAAAACAAATAAACTAACCAAGCAACCAACCAGAGAACAAATCTGCTGAAAGGCAAATAGATTCCTCTGCCTTCCTATCAGGATGACATCTTCTTAAATGAAGAAGGTTCATCTCTTTTTGAGTAGAATTTAGTGTTTTTCTATCAGGTTATACATATAAGCTTGCACTTGAATGAACATACACTTTCCATCTTCATGATGAGTTATGCAGAAAGAAAAGACAGATTGTGCACATGTCTTTCCTAAAGAAAATTTTATATTTACATGAATCTGTTCATGGCTTAAGCCATTTCTTTCAGATGTCTTCAGTTAAACAGTCCTGTTGTCTCTTCATTCCTTTTGCAAATGAGGCTGTCACTAGGTCATGCCTTGCTGTTTAGTTATTTTTAGCCTTTCCATTACACCTGGAGATGTTTGCAGCTAAAGTGCTGCCATCTGGAGTTGTTAATGGCATGCTGGTGGAAGTGAATCACTGCATGACTTTGTTCTGCACTTCCCCAGGGTGCAGAAAAATGTGATACACTTTAATTTATGTTAGTTTGGGCCTACAGCTGCTCATCATCAAAAGTGGTAAGATATACAATTTGGTGTTCTCCTTCAATATCTTACCATCAAAAATTACCTTTGACATATCAACAGTTCCTACCATCATCAAAATACACCTGTACACACTAAAAATACCTTTAGATGAAACCTGTTTAATTTTTCTAGGAATTACAAATCTAGAAGCCTTAGAAGTCAAGATGCAATTATATTCATCTTAGTAGGAGGTTCCTCTCTTGTTTGTATTGCCACTGATTTTGGGATTGCAATTTATCTCTGCTTTTCACTCACTTTAAGCAGCAGAAAGGAGATTTTATCTGCATTATCTGATTTGTCTCTGCTATGTGATAGCAGAGAATGATGTATTATTGTCTTAGCTGTAGCAATTTATAAACCAAGAACCTAAATTCTGCCTTCCAGCCAGGGGCTGTTTAGGCTTGGGAAAGGACATTATCATGCAGGTACTTTGGTCTTTCGTTTGTTGTTATTTGTGGGCGTTTTTAACTACAGTATTTTACCAAGGAACAATCAAAATCATGTTCATATTCAAAACAAATGGAGTCTTTTTTTCCATATTAACACGTTATTCTGACTCAAAGAAGCCTTGGCCTCCTAACTGGAAAAAAAAATGAAGTCTGAATTACAGAAGAGGAAACAAGAAGAGCTTTAATAGGCATGTAACTGCATAAATAAACAACATATGCAGCATGGAACCTTTGTACAGAAGACCTATGCTCTGAGGTGCTGAGCAGCATTACCATTGCTCAGATGTATCCTGCCTAAGCTTCTCACTTCGGGAAAAAATCACTGATTTTCACATAGAGGTTTGACTTAATTCCACTGACTGTATTCCACTGAAGAATGTACCCCTAGCTGGGGCTCCATCCTCACAAGCTCTCTTCTTGGGCACCAAGCACCCCAAAATGTAAGTCAAGCCAGAGACAAGACTCTCCCACTGTCACTCTTATGTGGGAGGTCTGCACTGACTCTTCTCTCATGACAGTCTTGCAAAGAGCCCAGAGGTGGGAGGATTTGCTTGAGCGTTAATAAATACCAAGTATGGGGAAGGCTGATGTTTTACAGAATGGAAGGAGCCTTCTCATCCCAGATAGGGAGCAGGAGGATCTTTCTGAGCCAGCACGCTCACACAGATCCTCTCTCACATTCGTGTTGCCCAAGCAGGGGGCACGATAGCTCCGTGATGAGGCTGGGGCCTCCCTTTCAGTGCCACAGAGGCATCCAACTCTCAGTGATTTCAGTCTCTACACTTAGGAGGCAATGCCACACAGGTTTATGAGACTTCTTTTTCTCCCTCCTCATGCAAAGTATATTCACTTGAGAAGCACAATGGTGTAGAGGCAGCACTGAAGAGAAATCCCAATGCTTCAGTCTCACAGCAAACAACAGAAAACTCGGCTGAAATTAGACAGTTTTGAAAAGCAGGGCATGTTGTTAGGCAGCCAAGCTGGAATATTTTGACTTCTGACTTTTATACTAAATGTACTGTTTGACAAATAACAATTTGAGAATTTTACTTCGTGTGTAACCTATGTGTTTGAGTCACCCCTTCTCCAAAAAGTCAGACCTCACATAAAACTCTAAATATCAACCAATCTGAGGAACTGACAGTGGACATGAAGGGACATGTGCATTTTTCTAGATACTATGCTGATGCAGTTGCAAATTTCCATATTGCATTACAGCAAAAAGACTATAATTTGTCACAGTCACACAAAAAGAAATTTGGAAAGCTGTCTTGGCAGTATTTTTCCTAAACAAACTTCTAGTACCTCTCAAATCTGCTCTATATTTTCCATATTTGCCCAAATGCTTTAAGGTTTTGTTTCTATCACTATGTTCCTTACATATTTCTTTTTAATTACGTCCTATATACAAGTAAGATGAGACTACACTGGAAGAAAACAGAAAAAAATATTAATTTTTTGAAACAGATTGCTTCATTCAGACTGGTGGGAGGATAAAGGCTACTCTGAAGATCTGGTTGTCCACTGAGATGAAGGTGTTGAAAATGCAAGTGGAAATATAACTGATAATGTTAATTTTAATATTCTGCCAAGAGATATACAAGGAAACTGACTTATATTAGAGGATCTTACATCAGGAAAATGCCTGGAATGGACATGTGGAGGGAGCCTTTATATTTGGTTCAATATTTACATATCATAGTTTGAAAAAGGAGAAGGAGAAAGGAAAGGGAAAGGGAAAGGGAAAGGGAAAGGGAAAGGGAAAGGGAAAGGGAAAGGGAAA
>VZTZ01027852.1:157712-343911 GCA_013400955.1 Drymodes brunneopygia | reverse complement strand
GAAAAGAAAAGAAAAGAAAAGAAAAGAAAAGAGAAAAGAAAAGAAAAGGAGAAAAATTTTGAGGCTGCTCCTCTTACTAGCGTAGCAAGTTCTGAGGTAATGAAAAGAAACATCTGGCTGAACTTCGTTTTCCACATTTGCAAAACACACCCCTGTAAGTCTACTATCTTTGGACTGCAGCTGCTGTGCTTTGCAGTCCAGGCTTAGCTAAAAGAAAAGAAATGAAATGCTTCTTTCTGGGAAAAAAAGCAGTTACTGCCTCTTACCAGAACATGCCAGGGTAAGAACATTGTGCTACATGACCAGTGACAAACTTTGGCTTTATAAGTTCAATATGAAAACTTCTAGTTTGTTTTTTACTGTGTTCCTAGGTTTGTATTCTTGAAGGAGGGAAACCTATAGATTCCCTTCTAGGCATGATTTTGGACCAGCTGTAAAATTTGTCATACGTGAATTGTCAGCAGGATTGTTCTCCAGTGTGATCATATTGTTCACATGAACATGATGGCAGTGTGACCACTACAGCTTTATTAAAGTTTCTTAAATATATTTTTTTTTAATCTAAGCGCCTACCTAAGAAGGTGACAAATTGCTTCTACCATTCCTTAAAAAAACAGGGAAAAATTTTTATATGCCAGGTGGAAACAATGACCTTGTGAGAACTATTTACTAATATAAGAAGCCATCTGAGGGTAGAATATTCATAATAATTGGGATCTTAATTAGATATCTGGCAGTGCTTAAGCAACTAATTTATTTGAAAATAAAAAAAAAAGCCAGATCAACTAAGGTCACCTCTCCAATGAAGTAAGCGATAGCAATCTTTTCTTTAACGTGTATTCAACACTAAAGTCTTTAAGTATCATTTAGCTTTAAAAGAACCTTTTGACTAAAAAAAAGGAATTCCTTTTGGGCTAATTTACATCAAGATTTCAACTATGGTTGATTCTAAAGGAAATAAAGGAATGTCTCCAAAAATAATCTGCAGAAAAGAAAAAGCTAAATTATCAAAAATACTTTTAAAGCTTCCTTTAAAAAAAGAAAGACTAATTTATCTCAGAGTATGGGGTGCAGGTGCCCAGGTACGGTCAGGGGGAATGTCTTTGAGGAGCATCCAGAGCTTCCCCGTGCCAGGCACAGCAGCTTCCAGGCAGGAATGAAGGACTGAATTTCAGCCTGGAAAAGGCTGGGGAGAGGGCAAATGTTTTAATTTTGAATTTGTTTCTCATTACCCAAATCTGCTTTAATTGATGAAAAATCAAATTCATTTCCCTGCAGTCGAGTCAGTTTTGGCTGTGATGATAACTGGAGCAATCTTACTGTCTTTATATCCACCCAGAAGCTTTTTCAGCTAATTTTTTAACCCTGTCCTGTTGAGCAAAGGAGGGAGGGGTGGCTGGGTGGGCATCCAGGTGCTGGCCAAGGCATTGTAACCCACCACACTCAGGGTGGAGGAGCCAAAGAACACCTCTTGCTGTCACCTCCCAGCTGCCATCCTATCACACCACAACAGGGATGTCTTATCCTGTTAAGGCAGGCTGAGGTCACAACAAGCAGCAGAAGCCATTCCCATGGCTGGACACCTCCAAGGAAAGCAAATTCCACTTTATTAGCAAGAAACAGCTACTTTTTAGTTCTGCACCATGAGTACAACTGATAAGCTGAACTTTTTTAAACCACACAGAGGTTAGAGCAGCAGAAGTTAAAATTCAATACTTGTTTTACAAAGTTAGGGAGATACAAAAGAAAATAACTTCTATGATACAATAGAAGCAGCCTTTTCTACAAATAACTATAGTTTGAAATTCTATAAAGCACCAAATGGGGAACACGAAGCCTTCTACTTCCAGGCACGTGAGCTAACCTCAGTAAACAGACAAAAGGGTACTATCTCATTTGGGTCTAAGATAGGTGGACGTGCTACTACTACATAGTAGCAAATTAAAAATAAAAGTACTTCAAAAAACCTTGCAGCCCACAATCCTTTTTAGTTACTTTACATACCTTGAGGGAGCCCTAAGTTTTAACAGCAGAAGGACATCCAAATTGATTGAAACATGAGCAGAAACTGAGCAAGGTCAGCAAGGCAAGGTGGAAGGTAGATCTCTTAATTATTAGGGGAAAAATGTATTTTCTTCAGGAGAAGTTCTGTTTATATCTTGGTTATTTTATCCCAGTCCTTGCACTCTTCTTCACCTGAAACCATGTTTTTATTTATCTTTTAAGGTTGCTTAATCCAATTTCCTCTTGAAAAAATTTCTATTTATTGCTAATGCATACAGTTTGCCACAGTATTCCCTTAGGTGAACTCAAATGCTTCACTTCTATGCCTTGTCTACAAGTTTCCAAGTCTACTTGTCAACTTCATGGTATGTGACCTCACATTTTTGAAGCAACTAGTCTTAAACCACAGAGAGGTATCAATCTATAGCATTCCTGCAGTATATTTCATCCCACTGTGAGATGTCCTCTTAGCCTCAATTTATCTATGCTGTCTACTATACTACAGTCTGTAGCTAGGTCTGTCTAATCTGTCTTCATAACTCATATCTTCACAGTCCTAAGCACTTATACAATTCTTTGCTGCAGCCTCTTCAATCTTGACAGCAGGTTTTTCAATACGGGAAAGAATTTGCTCACAGCATTTAGAAGCTCGGCGAAACTCAGACTACATTATTATAGATTTTATCATAAACTACAGACTCATTGGAAATAGTTTGAATGACTCCCTTTTTTGCATATTGTTACAAAATTTAATAAAGATAAAACTATTAGAGTACAATTGATAGTATCTCTCAAGCATTTAAAGGCAAGTAAGGAACTTGTAATTACCACAAAAAATTATTTCTTCAGTAAGAACAATCAAGTGGATTTTTTCAAGTGGTTTTTACTCCATGTGGTATCCATTTGGGAATTTTTTCCAAAAAGACCTACAAAAAATACACATATAAGGCAGAATGAAACTCTTAGAAAATTGATTCATTTGTATTTCCAAGAACAGTGATGTCAGTTTTCCCACACATTTATAACCACTGCAGTATTTCATACAAGTGTATAATTCTAAGGAATTATAGGAAAGTTTGGGTTTTGTTTGTGGGGATCAAACAGCACAGAAAGCACACTTGCACCCAGAAATGCAGTAAAGCACTGAACTAGTTTTGCTATGGCATTCTTCCTGTGGGGGGATCCAGTGAGGCACAATCCCAGATCCAGGGTCTAGCTGCTCTAAAGGAATCCAACAGCACTTGCTCTGAAGCCATTAACAGAATCACCTGCCCTACCACACCCATCTTGGAAGATTTCTGGAGACTGGGAAGCCTGAGTTGTGGGTAAGATGAAGTCACTTTATCTTGCATTGTTTAAGCAGTAGCTCATTTGCATTGAGAGAGAATCACAACAACACCAGAGCCCTTCATCCTTCCATCACCAAAGAAATGCTTCTACTCAAGAGGAAAAACAGTCCACCACCATTCCCTTGGAAAATGTATTATGAACATTGCTTTCAGCCATTTTTGCACATACCATTATACACACACAAAAAGGTGAAAAATCACTACAAAGATTCCAGTGTAAGAAAACAATGCAGATGCTTAAGTAAAATGTAAGGCCCAAATTTGCATTTTGTAAGTCCCAAAAATATTCTTTGTGAAAAATCTGCTGTCACCCTCCTTTGGCACTTTGGGCTCTGTTACACTGAGATAGGAAAAAATCTAGGAATTACTGCAAAATGCAGTAACTGCAAAACAAGTTTAAAAAAGTGCATCATTAAAATAAAGTATTTTTAATATTTAATCATATTTCATCACTACTGTAGTTATTATTTTATAGAAACTCCCAGAACAGGATCTGAACTGATTCTTTGACTAGATTCTCAACAAAGTATAAAACATAACCAGAAAGGGAGGAATGGAGGAAATGGAGGAAAATCACTAACAGAAAGAAACAGAGCAAGGAAGATTTGGAACCTTGGTTACATGCATAAAACTGATGTTACCTGAGGCACTACTGGACAGCCCAATATATCACAGAAATCTTACATCTATTTCAGACAGTGAACTATTATTCCTACAGAACAGAACGCTGTCTTTGCCTGTGCATCGCAGCCTTGTGGATGTTCTTTTCAGTGACAATGAAATTGCATGTAATCTCTTCTGATTACACCAAAATTGCTAGGATTTGCAAAGAACCCATTTGAATTCATACATCCAAAAAGTAAATCAAGCTTATAATTTAGGCAACATAACTTTTGTAGATCTGACATCAGACCATTCTGACTGAAAGGCTTAAGTCTGACTGAAAAGTTTAAGGAGGCTATTTTTGGATTCATCAATAAAAGACAGTTTCCAGAGGAACTGTGATATTTATGTGGAGGGAGAAAATCAGTTCTGCCTGCATAGATAGGAATGTTCACTCTTTATCTGCAAATGTGACATTTTCTACTATGCATTTTGAAATAAAGATTGTTCAGAAGTGTCAGGCTTCCATAGCCATGATGTGTTGCGTGAACATAACTAAGCAAGGGACCCTGTGCACCCAGTCACAGCTCCGTTGAACTACAGCAGTACAATACAGCAATAAATACCAGGCAGCTCAGAAGGAGACCTAAATAGGTAACTACTGTCATCATAGAAAGGGATGGAGGTACTGAAACGATTACAGCGGCAAATCTACTACTTGCACTTTTAGCATAAAGCAATCTTTCAATGCTGACTTATCACACAAGAAAATGAAGAACTGCCTTTCTTTCATTCTGCATAAAGTCTGCTTCTGCAACACCTCCTTTTGATTTCAGAGGTGATTCACTAGGATTTCCAGACCTGGATGGTTAAACAATCTGAACAATCCCTTGGGTTTGGGGTTTTTTTCATTAAGTATTATTAAACAAAACATTAATTTAATTAATTTTCTTGGGATATACAAAATCAAAGAGCAATCAGAATACCTTTAATTCCCTCTTTGCTGATCCACAGTGTTAAATGAAATGAGAGAATGGCTTTTGTTTCCAATATTATTACAGCACAGCAGTTTCTTTGTGTGGTTTTACACAGGTTTTGAACACCTGGTTTGGCAGCTTCATTCAAACAAAAATTCAGATCAAACCTTGCAGTGATGGGAGGAGAAGGGGCTTTTAGGATTCAAATAGAAATAAAAATTCTCATGGAAGACAGGAATATTTGCATTCCTAGTTCCCCATAAGAGTGTTAAATTTATGTCTTCTCACCATCAGGACACCCTGTTAAATTCCTATCCATTAACAAAAAGGTGACGTCAGTGGCAGTAAGTAAAAACAACTAATATCCAGCCAGAGAGAATCAAACAAACAGAGCCAGAAATCAATTTGCAGAATCATGGCTGACAGCAAAATAACTGTACATCTCTCCTGATGTTTCTAGTTTAAATTCTCTGTTGATGTATCACACACAAAGTCCTGCAGCAGCTGACTTCACTTGTCTGCCTGTCCTCCCCAGAGCACTAAGGATGAAACCCCACAAGCAAAAACATGGTTGCCTTCACATTCAGGAGGCCTCACGTTAGTCTATACTCATTGGAGTCTATACCCACAGGCATAGAACAGTTCCTTTCCTTCCTCTCTGGTCATGGCCTGAGTTTTACCTGTGGAGGAAACAAGGGCGATGCACTGGCACTCTGACCCTCTATTTCCTCCTCCACAAAACTCATTTAGAGGTGAGCGAGGGCTGGAGTGGAAGCAAGGCACAAGAGACAGGTGCTGTCATAGATTTGAGTTGTTCCTCCAGCTCAGCAGGACACGACAGCAGCAGTTTGGCAATGCATTTCCATTATGTTTGCTCTCCCCTGCTTCCCTGTTTAGAAAGGAAATTCTGTCCAATCCTTTCTGGCTATTAATAATTTTGCTTTTTCAGAGTGGATTTGCTGCTCCAGTCACATCAATGACAGAGACCTTGAAAAGAAAAAGACTTCATTCTCTAATATCTTCTGCACCTTCACTGTCGTGCTCAAACTTGAAGCTTGAGATTTTCTATATAATCAATCCACTTGTTAGTAAGATCTTAATCACTGCATGTGATTATGATCTGGGCTTCGGTTTCACCCCACAACTAGAACAGCAGCAGCAAAAAGTCTCCTCACACTAATACTACTTTTATATTCCATGGCCTGGATCTTCTTATCCTAGAATAATATAGATTTAGTGTTCTACATCACAAAAGAAGGAAAGAAATGAATGAAACAGTTCTACTAGCTTCTTAACCTTCAATGCAGTTCAAGAATTGCCTGCTTTGCAAGTTACTGCATAGTCTGTACGGTCTATACCATATAAAACTTTAAAACTAACATATTGTGGGGATTTTTATTGGTTTTTATTTATTTTAAACTTTGTTCTCTTTCTTTCTGCTGTCCTTTTTTTCCTTTCCAACATAATGTTTTAAATAGTTGAGCAAGTTTTTTTCTGATACTTACTGTGTATCTGTATTATTTACAACAAATACCCACAAACGCGCTTCCCATATAATAAGTGGGCAAGGGCATATAAATCCCTTCATGACTGTGGCCCCCAAGGCTTAGTGGCTCCACCTACAAACTGGGTTTTGAACACACTTATTATTTTAAGTGACAGTCTTGTCCCCAGAGCTTATTATCTGGTTAGGTAAAACAGCAGGAGGATAAGGTAAGGTTTATTCCCACTAGCAGATGAGAATAGAGGCATACTTCCATTATCTAAGGTGATCCCAAAAGTCTGTGTTAGAAGCACAAGTCAAGGTCATTTCTTCAGACTCGCATCCAAACAATGTCCAATTTCCATATAAGATGTTTTTCTCCTTAGCTGCAGTAATTCCTACTCTTCAGCTCAGGTTTTGTTTATCTAAATATGCACAGTGAACAAGTCATTAGATCACATGAGTGATCAACCATTTCTAAGCTGGACCAATGCATGCAAATACAGAGCAAGGAGGGGGCACCAATCCTTCTCTTGGACATGGCCTCTTCCTTTGTAGTGGGCCACACAATTTCAGCAGGACAAATACCCACTGTGCATGGGAACATGACTCTTGATGCCCATGGCTGGAACTGTTAATTACAGTTCACACATTCAGCGGACATGTATGAGCTCCATCGAACTGCTCCACAAGCCCTGCATAAAGGAGTTATAACTTGGCATTTTCTGCCTTAGTGGCTGCAAAGGTCATAAAGGATCCTAGCATGAGAATGTCAAGCTGAAACAGGGGTTACTGGAAGCTTTTACCACTTCTTTAGCTACTCTTTACTGCCTCTCTTTGCACAGAAGACTTTACAAGTTTCACCATCCCACATATGGATAATGAGATTAATGAGAGCTGATCTCCAGAAAGTTTTTATTAGGCATTTTTTTTAATGAACTGTAATAAGTACTATGCCTATTGTGACCTACAACTGCCATTTCTTTGTGAGCCACGCTGTGAAAAGATGAGTCACCTGGCCAACACTGTGGCAGTAGAAATACCTGGAATATAGTTATAAATTACAATTCCTTTACCAACATGAATCATCGTTGTTCCAGTATACTTATTTACAGTATAGCTTTGCCACTGAATCTGAATTGGGAGCATTGCAGTTACAGTATATCAGTATTCTCACACTGGTGCAGCACGAAAAACAATTCTGGAAACTTTAATTAATTCTAAACAATCAGCTAGGAACCTTTCTTCTTCAGCACACAAGCAAATTCCCAATGACAGAACAGTGCAACCAGCATATTTACGTAAGGATTACTTCCTCCCAGAAGATGTAAAATGTGTTTTTGACCAGACAAGATTGTTATTGTTCTGCAGTATACACAGAATCTTATTAACCTGGCTGAGAAGATAAAAGGAATGGCAATAGCACACTTAGTGAATTTTAATAGAAAGTCTATATATATACTGACTCTTGTTAAAATGAAGAAAAAGTGAGAGATTTTTTTACCATGATGAGACAGAAGACAATTAGAGGAGTCATTCCAAAACAAGATACAATTTTATCAACTGAGTGTCACGTTTTGGGCTCTTGATAGGCCTTTACTTCCTTTCTGGTTTTGCCCTATACACAGTGAATGAGTTTATGACTTATTCAAATGAAACAATAAACATCAGGAACCTCACCACTGCACAGTCATTTTGTCCTCCCTTCTGAGACCACAGCCTCCATCCCTATGTCAGCAGCTTCCTCAGATCCCATTTAAAAAATCCTCTTAACACAGAGGTGTTTCTTCTTTCTCCTCATGCTTTTTCTGCTCTTCCTTTAACAGTTTTTGTCTGATCTTGGTTGAACAGAACTATTCTGCTGAAAATAAGAGAAGTCAAAGACCACATACATTGACAGCACTCAGAGTAGATACTGAAAACAAAGAGGGACAGCAATTGCTATTACTGAGAGATAACACGTTTTTTAAAAGCCCCACAAGGAGCTCAGTACTAGCATATAACTGTTTGGGAAGAGAGAACAAGAAACACCATCCTGCAGGTCCTACTTGTGAGAAAGAAGATTCTGTGCTCAGTTCATCAATAACACAGGACTCCAAAACAAATTGAATATTGTTTCATTTTCAGTCTCACTTCATATTTTGTCACTTTCTGCTGATGTGAGCACTCACTTCAGTCCCTTTGCATTTACTTGTAATTCAATGTCCAGTGCTGATGCAAACCTCTCACCTTCTTTTGTCCCTTCAGATTGCACTACGCTTTAAGAGTTTATGATTCAAAAGAGATTTCTCCTACAACCTTCTGGGCAACTCTTTTCCTATGAAATATTAGACAACCTGACTTAACATTGGAACAATCATGGCAGCCCTTTCCCCAGTTTCTCTGATTCATTACTGGAGATAATCATCTAATTTTACTTCCATTAAAAAACAAACATTACATATAAGTAATTGACTTCAGAAAGCAAAAATTCTAATGGATTTGGGCTAACTTACAGAGAAAAGTATGTACCTGTAGCACAGCAGTAATTAAATGAGGATTGACAGTAATTTAAGTGATGTTTTATAGCAGAAATTTCATTTGCATTTGTTACAATTCTTAATCAGGTCTCAGAAATACAAACTTAATCCCAGCATTTTGAATCTTCAGGTTAATGAGTCCAATCTGAAATAAGGAGAATATGCTGATCAGAAAAAGACATCCCAACAACAGAAAAGCCTGGCCTTGAAAACTATTCATGCCATATCAGGTGTTACATCCTCTATATTTATAGCATAACACCAAGTTGCTAAAGCAGTAAGAGAGTAGAAGTGTTTCAATTGTAGTAAAGGTTTAAGCAGATCAAGGTAACTGATACTTGAAACAACATTCTCAAAAAGGGGTTCAAGCACCTCTCAGGTTTATTTTTTATTTAACAAGAATATTAAATGAAGTTTCCTGGAGAGTAAACACAAGTTTCAAGCCTTGTGAACTCAAGAGGATGCCTGTTTATTACTAGTGCTCTGTGAACTGAAGCGAGCACTCTCAGATCTGCAGTGCACGGCCGTGCTACCTGTTTTCAGGCAGAGCAGGTTTTGAGCAGAAAGGAGGGCTGGAGAAAGGGACTGGTGATCTGTTTCTGGGAGACCAGAAAAAACCACACCCTGAAACAGCAATGTGGGGCCATATTACTCCTACTCTGTTGTCACACAGCAATCACACAATAATTAAATGAACAATACATGCCAAACAGATTAAATCAGATTTCCTATTGTCTTATAATGAGGAGATAACTTCTTATTTGTGGTCGTGAACAAAGAAAATGTAAAGAAGTAAAGCCACATTAGATGCTTTCCCTCAAAATCTCTTGAGGAGACACAGAGAAAACTGTTATCTGAGGTAGGTGAGACCTAAACCAAGAGAGACCCTTGGAGGGATGTATAGAACCACCCACCAAAGATGCTGAGCCTTTCTTCAGAGATGAAAAATGAAAAGCCACCCACTCCTGCCTTAGGCCCATGATTATCATGAGTATCATGATAGTAGAAAGCAGTGATAAAAATGGTAACTTGGAACAGAACAAACAAGGACAACTAATGCTCTAGTGAGGCCTGAGACTGCAGGGTGATCAGAGAGTTTCTGCTGGGAAATGGCTTTCTGTGGTCAGGCACTTTTCTCAGCAAGGTGCAAATAACCTTCAGACATAAAAAACGAATAGCTTTTGGGAAACCTGAATTTTCATCAGAGAGTCAGGAGATGTAATATTAATACCAGCAAGCAACAAAAAAAGATATACATGCTCCTGAGCAGGGGTGAAGAGGTGGTCCAACAATCCCCTTGAGGAGCACCCTGGGGCCATCATCACACCAGCTTTCCAAGAAAAGGGAATGCGCTGGGGAATTCACCCCAAATCCTCACAGTGGGAGGCAGTCACTAGACAACCCTCTCTACAGTTACAACAACACCCTAATAACAGAAGGGCACAGTTCAGGCCTGGTTCTGGGTCATGAGGAGCTTCAAGGCCATTCTGTAGCTGTAAGCTGAAGTGCTTGTCAAAGCATTCATTGCAAGTGCACCATCCATTCATCTTAGCTGGTCTTTTGGCTAAAGAACACAGAAAAAGAGGCCAAAGGACAATTTGTGAACTACATAGATTTTGCTCCAAATGAAGGAGACTGATGTCATGTGCAGTCTGATGACTGCTACATTGTAAAATCTCCTTTTACAGTACATTCTATCTTTACTGGTAGAGGAGGCTCTGAGAGATTTTCTGTTGATTTTTCTTACTTGCTTGTTTTCAAGAATGATAAACTGCAATTTGACAGACTGCTAAGAAGTCATTTTGCTATGTGTCACTACAAGTAAAGGGTCTGTATGAAAATGAAATGAATCAAACAAAAATGCTGCTTAAAGATACTTTCTTAAAGTAATGAAGTTGAGAAGCTGCTCCAGTTACCAGTTGACAGATGTATAACTCTGGAAAAGAGTTAATTAATATACCCAAATAGCTGTACCTTCTGTTCCTTATTATATTTTGTTGTGGACAACACTTCTAGGAATATCTCATTTCCTTTGTCATCCAAGCTGAAGGGGGAAAATGAGCTCTGATTTAAGATCCTATTTCCCAACATCTACTTCACAAGCTAGCTACTATACTTAATCAACAATGAGACTATAAATATGCACACCTTGTTATTTCAATGTTTCACTTGATGAAACATAAGAGGCCACTAGTGGACAGCTAGAATAAGAATGAAGGATTACTGCAGTAGCTCCTAGATGACCTGATATAATGCAACCTTGATGATAGAGTCAAAACTGGGGGGAGGGCAATATTTTACTCTGCCAGGTTTCAGTGACATAGACCACATCAGGGCTATTATCCATGATGGAAATTTAGATTTGTTGCAATTTATTTGGAAAAGACGGGTTGTTTAATAAAGAAACAAAAGAAACGATAGATTGAAACAGCAGAGTCTACCGCTTGTGACTAGGTGGACTATCCCAGAAAAGAATAGCTGACAGACTCTTATGAAAGATGTTAACAACACTTTTCCTCGGCCAGGTGTGATGTATTCCACTCTGACAGGACATTTTACACCTGAAATATTAATGAGAGGTTTCTGAAAACAAAAAATGAGACCTGGCTGCACATAGGTGAAAATGTTATGATAAATAAGCCACCTATGGGTAAGATATATAGAGAAGGATATATTGAGGAGGAGGGAGTATTTATATAAGGAGATAACCAGGGAGTAGATTGCAAAAGTATTCACAGGTGACAATCAATTTTCTACAGGAAATAAGGACAGATTAAGCTTAAGTTAATGTCCAGATCATCTCTTCAACATGTTATGGCATCGACACTCAGCACCGTTGCTATAGCAAAAGAAAGAGTGAAAACAAAATAAAGAGAGACAAAAAGATCAGCGAAAATGATCTGCTTCCTCCCACACATGCCTTTATTACAGGATTTTGCTTCCGAATGAGGCTGCCATTCTGTACATATTCACATGAATTGAGGAGATAGGGTTTCAAGGGACACAGCAAATAATGAGGCTCTATGGGAACTACTTGCAGAGCCTTAAATTTCTGGAATTTCTTTTATGAAAAAACGGCAGCTGCTTAGAAAGCCCCACCTCTAACAGGGAAACATCAGGTTCAATAAAGTGTTTTCTCCCGAAGTAATACATTATTTTCTTGTGAACCTAAAGGAAGAGAGAAAAAGATTTCACAGTAGCCAGTCCCACAGGGATGTGATTCAGAATAGGGGCTGGAGCACAGATCCCTCCAAACACTCCCAAATGTGCTAGCCACTGAGTTTCTGGCAATTCACTTCTGATCCATGCTGGGAAGAAAATACATTCTGAACTATTACAAAAATTTAGGCTATTTCAAATAACAGGAGCTATCATCTAGCAAACCCTAATCTCCAGTCCCAGAGATACAGCAAAAGGATCAAAGCTATTCCAAAATCCACTGTTGGCTATGCAGCTTCACATCATATATTTGAAACACTTGCATGGACATTCTCTAGAAAATCAGCAGTAACCCCTTCGGAAATTAATTGTTCCCTCTTTGTACCACAAAAGAGCACAACACATTTTAATCCATTTTCTGTGTATGAAAATCTTTCCCTGTTGGGATTTAAAAGTGAAATTAATCCCAAAACAGTGATTCCAGTACGATTCATAACCCTCCCATAAACTCCTCAGCACTGTTTCAGAACTAATTGACAATGCAGTTACATTGTTGGTGATATAAAAAGAACTCTACTGCAGTATTTCTTCAGTGTCTTATGACTTAAGTGCAGCAGGTATTTTCTGAAGCAAATAAAACTATCCAGTAAATCCTCGGTAAAATTCTGGAGTAGGGAAAAGAGATAATATTTTCAAAAGGCTGCTACTGTAGACTTGTTTTCATGACCCACCTGGGAAAAAAAGGCCATAGCTAAACTGAGTAAGACAACTTCACTTAGTTTCCCTAAGATATATATATATATATATTGATTTCATCAATAAAGATGAAATCATCACTGGGCAACAACACACTGAATTTTAAACTCAGTGCATGGAAAGGATATTTTGAGGGGCATATTTCTTTTTCCTTTCATGCTGATCAATAAGTCAAGCACTTCATCATCAGAGTTCATGATCATAAACATAAAATGATTTAAGCCCCAGAATTCACAAGAAGTCACAGGAAATTTTGCTTTCTTACCATTACATTTTTAATAGATTGGCAGTGTGGCAGAGCCTCAATGCTGAATTGCAAACATCAGATTTAAAAATTCCTGCCTGTGCAGCACAGAACTATGATGCAAAGGAGCTGGGCAGGGGCTGCTATGCAGTGATCTGGTATCTGGGTCAATACCTAGTTCATCTGCAGACTTTTGCGTCTATTAAGATTAATAAATATTTAAAAGCTCCACCACCAGCTTCAATGGCAAAGAAGACAGAGATCTGATGTTCTGATCTGTTTTCCTATTTAGGCAGTCTTGAATAATTCCATGGCAGTTGCAGCCAACTGCACTGATATTCCCAGTCACTGAATTAGCAGATAATGTTCTCTGTGGTGATCAGTTCCAGAATATGTGTAACACTGCATGGGTACCCCTGTAGAGCAAAAGGCTCAAGCTCTGGGTTTAATGGATGCAGTAGTTTTGTCTTCAATGGGATCAGGATATCCTTTAAGAACTACTTTATTGAACTTAAACATGAAGAGTTCTGTAAATGTGTATTGTAGTGAACCTGTCTTTATCACATTCAATATAAGAAACCTTCATATTTGTTGTAATTCTTTTGGTGTTTAAGACAGAAGCAAAGAAGAATCACTTTATCCAAGCTTGGTGATACCTAACTCAGTTTTGTTTGCATCCTGCTGAGATCATCCCATACCCTTGCAGACAGGATGCAGTTAACTGTTAGAATCTACCAGAGTGAATCAGCAGGATCTACACAACTCCTCACTGCAGACTTCCACGTGTTGCAAATCAAGGAAGGCAAGAGAAAAATGCCTTGTTATATCCCTGATATAGTAAAATTCCAAGTTAGTAAAAAGAAGCTGGATGATTTTCTGGGAGAGAAAAAAAAATCAAACAAAAATAACCAACCAACCAAACCAAAAACAAACAGGGTAATTAGCATATGCCAGAGACAGCATAACTACATTACTTCCATCCAATAAATCATAGAGACACCACCATTGCCGAGTAACAGCAATCATTGCAAAGCTGCTACATTATAGAGTTTTTTCTCTCAAGTACACAATTACCATTATTAATAATTTAATTAAATGACTGTGTTATACACAAAAGAATTGATTTTTAGTTAGGAATAAACATCTTTTCTGTAATGTCTTTGGAAGACTGGGATTTTTGTCTGGTTGGTTTGTGTGTATGTGTTTTTCCAGTGAAATTTTTATAAGCACAGAACTAAAGATGACTCAGAATTTTTATGAAGAGAATTGGGATAAATATTAGCGATAAGACAGAAGGGACAACTCTATTGCAGAGTCCCACACTTTTATAAAAAAATGCTAAAGCTGGAGCTTGTTGAACTCTGGACGCTGTATTAGCAGGCAGAGGCTGGGAATACTAATCATAGAAAACTCGCCGTAAATCTGACAGATAAACAACAGGGTCAGAGAAAATTTCAAGCAGATAAGCTTTGTGCCAGAAATGTTTTAAAGATGGTAAAAAATGCTGCAAAACTGCCATTAAATAATGGAAGAGGGCATCACTTTCTTCCTTGAGAAATCTGTTCTCATTTGGGCGTGAATCACTGCATACTTGAATGTGAGACCCTCTTCTCCCAAGCTGTAAATTACGCAAGTAGAGTACCATTCCCTCCAGCAGCATCAGCAGCCAACAAGTCCTTCATGGAATCCTATCCTGTTCATATAGCCAAAGGTGCCAACATTCTGAATGTACATACACCCTAAATCAGTGAAAAAGAAAAGCTGTTGCATATACATGAGCTTTTCCCCATTCTTCACTTATAAAAGAATATCCCCACCACCTTGTTGGAAAACCAGAGCAGAATGGCAAGGAACTAATGGGAAAGTTTTAGTGCATCTGAATGGTTTGAAAATAGAAAGGTGATGTCAATTACACTTACAGCGAAAACCAGGGCAATTAAATCACTTTGGTAAACAAAATTACTACAGTTTTCTGCACACAGTCACTACATTGCAAACAAATGAGAAAAGTTTAGATTTTTAATCAACAGAGAAAAAGAAATTGTATTTGCTTTAAATTAATTCTGTTGTTGGACAGATATGTGCTAGTACAAGATACCTGAATAATTAATTTGCATGATTTTTTTTAAAATGCATGTGAATTTAACACTAATCAAGAAGAGTGCATGACTTTTTTGCATAATTTCAAGGTATTGGGCAGGAAAATAGGAACCGAAGGTTTTCCTCTCAGAAGCTTGGGGGAAAAAAACAAATAATGTCAGGATGAGAACTGTTAGATGATTTCATAATTAAAGCTGGAGTCCTAAAGTCTTTACTATGAAAATGATTGATTTTTTTAAAGGAGCAAAAAGTTGTTTCTCCAGCCCTCACTGCTAGAAACTTGCACTTCAGTCTGCAATTTCCAAGCTTCAGCTTCCAGGTGCCCATTCCCAGTGTATCTGCTTGTCATGGTTTAACCCCAGCCAGCAGCCAAGCCCCACGCAGCCACTGGCTCAGTCCCCCACCAGCAGGTTTGGGCAGACAGTTGGAGGGCTAAAAGAGAGAAAACTCGTGGGTTGAGATAAAGACAGTTTAATAGGAAAAACAAAAGCAATCCACACAAGCAAAGCAAAACCAGGAATTAATTCACTGCTTCCCCTGGTTGGGCAGGTGTTCAGCCGTCTCCAGGAGGGCAGGGCCTCATTGCATGTAATGGTGACTTGGTGACAAACACCACCACTCCAAACATTCCCCCTTCTTCTACTTCCTCTTATACACAGGAGGATGATACATGGTCTGGAATATGCCTTTGGTCAGATGGGGTCACCTGTCCCAGTTGTGTCTCCTCTCAGCCTCCCATGCACTCCCAGCCCCCTCACCAGTGTGGCTGTAGGAAAAGCAGAAAAGGCCTTGGCTCTGTGTAAGCCCTGCTCATCAGTAACAAAAACATCTCTGTATTATCAACCCTGTGTTCAGCACAAATCCAATACACAGCCCCATACCAGCCACTGTGAAGAAAATTAACTCTACCCCAGCCAAAAGCAGCTCACTCCTAAATTCATCAGACTTCTGCTGTGACACAGCTTCTTGCTACACAGGTACTATGTCTACTTTTAAATGTCCTCTGCAGTGAACTGGATTTCTTTTTCCACGGTGTTGCACAAAAGAGTATGATGAAGTGTCAGAAAATAGCCTTGTATTTGCCTTCTGAACTCTTCCCAGCTAGCCAACATACTTGTATGTAAGTATGCAGACAGCACAATTGCACTGAGTATCCCGGCACTTCTTCCATAAATGCCAAAACATGGCTATATTTTCATGGCTATATTTTCATTCAATATGCAGCCCAGTGACATTTGCTAGGACCTCACTTGTCATTCCCAGCACCACCCTGTAACAGGAGCTCAGTTCAGGCTCACAGTCCCTGCATCTCCTGGAGCCCAGAGTTGTTGCCCCACATCTGCCCAGGCAGGCCAGGCAAGCAAGTGCTGCTCACTGTTGGCTGCCCCCCTCTCTGGCTGTGGTTCACACATCTTTCTGGAAAACCCATCTTCTCCCATGATAACCCTGGTATTTCTAAATTAGTCTTCTGCCTTTACACTTCATTAACCTCTTGTTCTCTGAAACTTAGTCAGCAATTATTTTGTTCAAGATTGATAAAAATAAAAAAAAAAAATTTTAGAGAAGGATGTGGGCTTGTTCATCCTACCTTCTTGATCTCCCACTCTTGCTAAGGACAAGTATAGCCATTTCAAACAGAGCATCTAAACTTGCTCATTAAAACATCTTAATTACTACATTTTAATTCATTTAATATATGCTATATTGATTTCACTTGGCAGCAATTATTTTTCTAATCAGAATGTTTCTCTGCCAAAAGTCAGTTGTTTTACTGTAGTCTGTGAAAACAGCGTTGCCTTTATCTCACAGATTTGTAATTTAATTAAAACTGATACCAAAGAAATAAATGAACTGTTTATTATAAAACCATGTTGAATAACACTCATTAGAATAAAGGGATTACAGCTTACATTGATTATTATCATTCTGTTCATGATTTGTTGAGAGCTGATAAAAGACTGGCCAATACAAAGCTACCTAGCACAGCCTGTTAATTTATAAACATGCAGACAGAACATTAGTTTTTATTGTGTCCCCCATATCTTCTGTAACACTCCCAGAGATGCTGGACTGAAGTGGTTTGGAGAACTCCTCAGCCAGTTCTTTCAGCAGTCCTGGCTGCATTGCAAGATTGCAGTGTTCAATGGCAGTAGCGGCTGCTCACCAACAATGCTGCTCACATACACCACCACATTTCCAGGCACTTGCTCTTCCCTCTGGGTACTGACATTTGAATTTGTGCATTTGCTGACTAGGTGAAGGAAGGAAAGAACAGTACAACACTTCTGTTCTTATGAGGGAAACAAAAGGCAACATATTTCAAATTTTTGCAGTGGAATCCAACTCCCAAAATTCAAATAAGTAAACATTGTCTTTCTTTTCTTGAAAATACTTGAAGAGCAGTGAGTAGCTTTGAAAAGAGAAAACAAGCAGCAAACAAACAAAACCCACAAAACTGCAACAAAAAGCCCAAATGCAAGAGGACAAACACAAGAGGAGAGAGCAAGTAGCACAGGAGACAGGCTGGTAACAAAGAGCAGCTGGGCAGTCCCCCGGGAAATCCTGTGATTGAATCACAGCTACTGACCTCCCAGCCAGGGCTGAAGCACGCAGCAAGGCAGGGCATCCTCTGGGAAACAGAAGCCTTTGCTGTGCTGCCAGCCTGAAACCTTTCTGATTTCTCTGTTAGTCCTTTCCAGCAGCTCTGCACAGCTCCATATTTCACCCTCACAGAGGAATGTAACACTTGTCTAAAAACTTTCCAAGGATGGCAACAAGCACATACTTATTCCTATGAGCACAAAATCACACTGAAGAGTAAATGCATTAAATGTGCCTTCTCTTATCTTGGGATGATGGAACCCAGCCAAGAACTGGAGTTCCCATCATCACTAATAAAAGACATTTTACACCATGAGCAGGACATGAGGTGAGTGGACACTACACAAAATATTATATTCACCAGCAAGGGTCAAAGACACCAAAAGTGTAGTAAGAAGCAAATAAATGACCAGAGTATCTTTACTGAATCAACAGAAACTTAGGCTCTCAGTGTGCTGTTACAGCACACCATTCTAGGGAGCTGGACTGACTACTATCTCTCCAGATTGAGAGAGATTAGTAACTAACACCTGAGAACACTAATATAACTTCTAGTAGAAGGTTTCAAAATACTCCAGACAAAAAATATAGATATAATGGTCCAAATCTAAAGTCTAAAACTGAATCACAGTACACAGACATTACATCCCTGTGATCTATATGCATATCTTTTCTAAAATTCATGTCAAGGTAATACATGCACAAGAGAGAGAGCTAACCACAGCTTTCAATGTACAAACAGAGACACATAGCCAATTTTGCCAGAAGGATGTGGCTGAGATCTTTCAGAGTATAATCTAGCAGCCTATACAGCATAGGTATCACATGCTTTCATCTGACTGCTGCCTTGAAAATGTTAGGACCATGCAGCATCAATATCCAGAATACTATTAGACCTTTATTCAGATTAGAGCAGAGTAGTACATTTGCCAGACCTCAAGGCAGCAAGAAAATAACTATCTATGCTCAAAATATTTAAATGCTAATACAGATTCTGTCAAGTGACTTAGAACTGTTCACCCCACTTCTTCCAACACAAATATGTTCCTCGTGTCCCATGGGTTTTGAGTCACTTCCACAGTAATATGGTAAACAAATGTTATTAACTGAGGAGCCAGTCCCAGTTCCTACCAAATAATGACCCAGACTGCTGTGGCAACACAAGAGAAAGAGAGCTCCCTCTTGAGTCCAGAGGAGGCCACCAAGATGACTGGAGGGATTGAGCACCTCTCCTATGTGGAAGGGCTGAGAGAATTGGGATTGGTCAGCCTGGAGAAGAGAAGCCTTCCAGTACCTGAAGGGAGCCTACAAGAAAGCTGGAGAGGGACTTTTCACAGGGGCATGTAGTGATAGGACAAGTGGGAATGGTTTCAAACTGAAAGACAGTAGGTTTAGATTGGGTACTAGGAAGAAATTCTTTACTGTGAGGGTGGTGATGGCCTGGCACAGGCTGCCCAAAGAAACTGTGGATGCCCCATCCCTGAGGTGCCCACGGCCAGGCTGGATGGAGCTCTGAGCAACTTGGTCTAGAGAAACATGTCCCTGTCCATGGCACTGAGGTTGGAATTAGATAATACCCTTACAACCCAAACCATTCTATGATTCTGTGAGTCTCTTGATGTCCTCACAGTCACAGTCTGGTGTTTCAAAACTTCACATGTACTCAGTCACGCACACATCAGGACCCTTACCATTGTCACCATGTGGCTTCACCTACATGCCACACACCATTAAAACAGAACAGTGAGGCTGAAGCTGTGAACGAGAACACTGGGGGATTAATCTGTACAGAGAGAGTTAAAGACAAGAAATGTCTCCCTGCATTGCTAAGAACCTAATTCTGCCATGTGATCAATGTTCCTCTCAGTGTTCCCTGAAAACAAACAGGCTTCACTTGATTTCAAGAAGATCACCTAAATGGTCTCTGTATCCCAAAACAAGAGTTATTGTTTCTGCTGGAAGTAGGAAAAGGGCTGACTAGAACACCACTTTTTACCCAGTTCAACCCTCCAAAAAAATTTTGCATAGCCACCTGCATGAGCACCCAGGGGAGTCCTGTGCTTGTCTCATCAGCCATGAAATCCTGAGCTGAACAAAGCAAGGTCAAACATGTTCTGTACAGATACTGATGTCACCTTTTCACAAGAATCAGTCTTGACACATTTTTTTCTGTTCTTCTCCCTTTCGATGATGCTGTATTTCAACTATTACAAGGAAAAAGAATGGCCTGAAGGCCAGAACAGAATTACAATGGAATGACAACCTGACACACTGGAGAAAGGTGTGAATATACTAAAATAAGCTCTTCTCCTCCTGGTCAGCCAGCAGTGAGGAGAGCAGCTTTCCCAGGAATGACATCCTGTTTTACTTCACATGTAACCTCTGCACTCAAAAGCGAGGCAGGAGTGGCTCAAGAGCTTGTGGGTGTGTTTTGGATCAGTGCCATGACAAAATCAACAGCAGCACTGTAAGAAGGTGACAGAGAAGGTGGAAATGTAAATCTGCAGTCAAGACCAGGAGGGATAGGTGATATTCTAGTTAGTTATTCTACCTTGTGGGTGACTGCATCTGCAAATTAAAGAGATTATAGAAATCTTCTGAAGTTCAGTGAAGGTACTATTATGAGAGAGGAATAACAGAAAACTAGATTAGCTCATATTCTCCAATACCATCCTTACAGTTTTCATGATAAACAGAGATGTTCCCAACACCTTAACGCTGGACTAAATGAACTTGCAGATGTGTACAGACTAGTGCCCATATGACTAATCCAGATTTGAACCTGCAATTATCATCATTAGTGATTGTTTTGAGTAGTGTGGATGTTTTTCCCACAAAATGTTCCCTTTGCATGTTCCAAGCAATCAAGTGCTATAAAAACAGCTTTTAAAAACTACAGTAGTTTACACTTTATTCTTCCAATAAATACTCCAGTCAATATTGATTAATACTGAATAGTCAATATACATCATTTTAAGAGCTACTGTGGAAATTACATAGCATAGAGAAAAAAAACAACTTCTCACTGTTTCTGATGGCAGATACTATTGGTTCCTATTGTCTCACTGGAGGACTTCAAAAACAACTTGTAGTTGCATGTATATTTTCTCACTCTACAAAAAATTGAGTGAATCATCCACTGTATTTAAACTAAAGATATTGTCTCCAGAATATTCAGGTGGGGTTTCCCTATTGGGTGGACATTATTGTGTAAAAACCTTGTGAATTAATTTCATGGTAAAACATAAAAACAGGAGAAAAAGGGTATGATCTATTTTTCTGTAAGGTAATTGTCTGCAGAGAGACAGTTTGTAGCAGACCATATTTTCCTTTTAATTCATAGGTCAGATCTCAGGTCCAGTATTCTGCTCCCTTCTAAAAAACCCCACAGATTATGAAGGGTACAGTGCATATCTAAGGGCTCTACTGAAGTGCATCCAGTGAAATATTGCTGGGTCAGGGAGGGCACCAGGAGGGCAGCATAAGTAAGCAAAACCCAGTCTTCCTCCAAAAGCTATATACAGTTCAGAACAGCATCTTTGCTGTGATTTTCTTCCAGTTCCATCTACACTGGAGTGAAAAGGAATTGTCCCTTGTCTGGCAAAACCACAGAAGAGGAAGTAATCTTCTATCTGTTCATACTCCACCTTCATATTTCCATGTTTACTAAGGCAATTAACTGTGTTCTGTAAGCCTACCACCAAATGATTAATTTTTATTGCATTTAAGCTTCATGACAAATATAGCACCCAGCATACCTAATTATTACAGCCTATGCTTATTACCACAGGAAGCTACATTCCAAAATTGTTTAGGGTAGACAACTCCCTCAGTCCCAGGTCCTTCCTCATTAATCCACAATTAGTATGATAAATGGGGATGATTATTTGGTTACAGGCAATAATGGCACTGCTTGGTCATCAAAAAATGGGGAGAAATAATTAAATATCAAAAGAAATGGCTTAATAATTAATAATAGTACCTCAGTGACCTGCAAATAAAGCAAAACTCCAACCAGGTGCTCATTACAGGCTGCAGTTCAAAGCCAACATGGCCTTAACCTCAAAATAGCTATCTGCATTAATGTGGTAGGCAGAAGGATGAAATCGTGCTTGTCCTTGACAGGAGTGCTGCAAGGTGCTTGAGACAGAGTGTGTACAGTCAAGCTGAAGCTGGAGTTGGTAATCATTTTGGCTAAAGCAGCTGCAGCCTGAGGAGCCTGTAAGTGCATCCTTGGTGACTCCCTAATTCATAAGCACATCTAGGCCAGCATTTCCCTGTCCACAAAGCAACCTAAAGAGTACTTGAGGATCCAGTTTTTTAATATACATTGAATTAAGAAAGACTATTCTGTGGCATATGGACAGTACTAGGTTAAATGAAAAAGGATTCACTTTTCTGTCACTTAGTTACAAATACAGCATTATATAATTGTATTTAATTGCACTCTTCGCCTCTTTAACATCCTTAGCCTTCTGTCTCAACCCATCTCTCCTCAGGAAACACCTCCTGCTGACTGAAACTGCCTTTCAATAATTGAGCTCAGTATCCTCTTTTCTCCCAGGGGTACACAAGACCATGTCCGTGTCATAGAAATCAAATGCAACAGGGCTCAGCAGCACCTCAAGAGGGTCACCTAATTCGCCTTTTGTCCCAAAGGCAGGATCAACTTCTTCTAAATTGTTCTTGACAGAAGTTCATTTAATCTGCTCTTAAATCCTCCAGTGGCTCCACAGCCTCCCTCAGCAATCCAGGCTGTGATCAGCCTCCTTTACTTTTAGAAAACTCCAAATGCTCAAGGTACATTTCCTTTACTGTAATTTAGCCCATCACTTCTTGTACCAGTCTGTCAAAGTTACAACTACATCAAGTCAGAGAATTTTACTTGACTTAATTTACTGCCAACCAACACAAATATACAATCACTGGTTCAGAGTGAGGGAAAAAAACCAAACAGAAATCACTGTGCAAAAACCTACTTAAATTCCTGTCCTTCCCCTTTCTGCTCTCAAGTGCTCTTACTTTTGCCTTTTTTTAATCTCAGTGCACCAAAATTCATCCAGTGAGGCATGGTTGCATGCTCACTGCATGCATGGCTGAAGAAGTGTAACTCATTCTAACCCTCAATGGTTAAGGTTTCCTTCCATGTTCCTTAGTTTCCCTTTCCCAATGTGGGTTGCCCATGAACCCCAGTCCCTCAGAGATGTCCCATCATGGGTCAACCATGACCACAGTTCCCCTATTGTGTCCTTTCCCCAAACATGTTCAAGCATGCAGGTTTGTAGAGTTCTCCAAGCAAACCTGTGCCCACAGGTGGACATGACACTCCCTCTGGAGCTGCACTGAGCTGCTTGCAATCAGCAGCCACACACTTTGCATGTGAGTCATGGCCAGTTCAGGGAGAGGGGCTGGAAGCAGTGCAGTGGTGGTCAGCCTCCTTCAGCCTGAGGGGGCCTCATCTCTAGGCTCTTAAAACAGCTGGTGGTCAATACCTGCAGGCAGGTCCCTGGGTTTGACCTTTGTCTTTCTTTCCCTCTGTTCCCAGTGCTGCTCCTAGAACAAGTACAGTGTGGAACTGGTCTCAGGCTGCACAGGCAGGATGTGACTACTGGAGAGGTATCCCTGGGGGTAGTTACATCCAGCTCATCTCCATCCCTGATGGAGCCCTGATCTGCTCAGCTGCTTGGAACTGCTTCTTATCAGCCCTGTTACTTCTGAAGTCAGGCTTTCTTCCTTCATATTTCAGTTTCATTGCTCCACTGCTGTAAGGTACTTACATATGCGCTTAAGTACTTTCCTTTGCTTAATCAAAGCTTGTGTACTTGTATGCAAACTTACTAATTGCAGGCAAAATTGCTCTTATGTAAGCCACTACCTGATGTTTTTCATGGAGCTGGAAATGCACAACAAAGACCTTTGCGCCCATTAAACATTTTAGGAAAAGCTTTTAACTTTAGGTGAGGAAATGTGTCATGTGGGATTTGAGTGCATTATCATCAATATCATCAGAAGAGAAGAATAATTTATTCCTGACAGTTGTCTTTTACAGCATGTCATTAGAATGATCCCTTTATAGCACCCATTCATATACATGACATCTTAAGTCATACCAATCCATCTTCCTCAGCAGATAAAAGACTATCATCTTTCTAAAATCTCATTTTTTCATTTGAAAGCCTGAGTCAAAAATCATTTCACAAGCATTAACAAGTCCAGCCTACCAATTTCCTGGAATCCTCAAGCACTTTCTACAGCCATCTCTTCTTCCTTCCTTTCTGCCCCCCACCCCAATCTTGTAAAAGAAAAGTAAATAGAAGAATGCAAGACACTTCCTGAATGAAGGACTAAGTGAAACAGACCATTTTTACCAACCCAGATTACTGGTAAGCATATGATTTTGTCATGAAGAAGCCTGTCTGAGCAGATGGAATATACACCTCATCTGTTTGGTTTTCAAAGCCACCCCCCACAAAAATAATCTCTGAGTTGGAGTGGACTAACAGCACGTATGAGGACAGCTGTCTCTCTGAGATGCTTGGTACAGACAACAAACCAGCTGGGATTTGCTCATCAGCCTAGCAGAGGCTTTTTGCTCTGGTGCTATGTAAAATTCGAGTTCTCCTCAGTCCTATCTTAGATCACTACAGTTCATTTGCCCATATCTCTCACTAGAGATAAATATGTCTCACTAGAGAGACAAATAAGTACACCCCACATTGTGCTTTCCTCACTTAAAGCAGTCAGGGAAACTGAGGTAATTTCCACACATATTTACATCTTCTTAACCTGGAACCATCATCCTGCAGCTGACCAGCTTGTCCTAAGTTAAATTCCTTTTACATTTTTGTGGTAAACCTCAGTCAACAAATGTGCTTCCCCTCCTCTGCAAGTAAATATTTTTTCATGCTTGGTTCTTGACACAACTCTTACTGGTTCATCATTTGACACCTGCCTTCCTCAAGGACTGTAACAGCATGACTTTCCATTCCACACACTGCATTCAGATGGGTAAGGTCCAATCTAACATCCACTGACAATAATGGTGTGGCATTATATCAGGCTCACAGGATGTTCCTTTCACACAAAGACTGTTTCACAGGGCAAGTGCATTCACTCTATGGAAAGACTTCACGTACTGACTCACAAAGTGCTTCTTTACATATCCTCAGGCTTAGTTGCCCGGTCTCATGTTAATTGTTTGCATTGGTGGCACTCGATGTCAGCATGCTGTCACTGAAGAAACAGGTTATTATGATAAGGCCTTTAGCACAAAGATTACTTATCAATTGAAAGAAAAAAAAAATAAGCAAGAGTACCATTCAAGATCTTGTTATATAATTAGCACAGCATAATAGAGAAGAGTTTTAATGCAGAAATCACCTCCTAGATTGTGGAGGGAAATATTAAGTCTTCTCTTCTGCAACAATATTAAAGAACTGAACTTTATTCCTCATGCAGCTGAAGGTATCTCTTCATAGCCAAATCAGTACTACCCAGAAAAGAGACAAAGAAATAAAACCTGTACGCTTCTGTAAAGGCAAACCATCACACTGGTAGCTTGTTCTGTGACAGATAACAAAATGCACATTTATTTCTCACTACCTCCAGCTCCAGTAGGAAAATGGCAGTGCAAGCCACAATCCTTTCAGTCAGAACATACAAACAATAAAAGAAATGTATGCAGAACTCACCTCATGTGTCTAGTACGTGGCATTGAATCTGAACTTTCAGTCATCCCAAAAGCAATCCTCTCCCTGAATTCACAGGGAAGTCTTCTCCCTGTATTTTGTGCGTACAGAAGTCAGATTTACTAGTGGGCCATCATATATATTTCTGAAGTCCATGGTCTAGTGAGTTCCATTTTAAGTATTTAATATTAGGTAGAATTCTTTGGAGTTATACGGAATGGAAGAGATTTTCTCCTAATTTTTAATGCTTGCATGTAATAGTGTTGCATACTTGGAACTGTCCATTTTCCATGCTGGATACATGCAAGGGAGTAAGGTTGATAAACAGACAGAACCAGGAGGTACAGGATTCTGGATAACTGGAAGTTACCCAACATGTAATAATTATGGATTTCTATCAAAATACACAATAAAAGATTGAGAGTTCATTGCAAGCAGAGACATTTTCACTTGTTGCTCACATCAGTAGCAAGTATATCCATCTGTTTGATCAAATTTTTGTCCAAGTAATGCACTGAGAACAGTTTGCTGCTAAAGTTGAAGTGTGTCTGAAAAGGTAAAAATACAGTCCTTTGAGCACTCAAAGACCCTGGGTATTTATATATTTTTACAACAAGATCCTTCCCATTACCCTCCCTATTTCAGCCAAATTCCACTTTGAGTAGATGTATTTTCCAGTCTGCATGCTCTCTAGGTTTAATGAGATGCTTTGATTGGCAGCCAGCTGGTCACTGAAACACAGGACCATGGGTGTGGCAGGGACCTCTGCTCCTGCTGGACTCAGTGACCTGTGCAGAGGGGCTCAGCTCACTGCCCCATGGGTTTCTACTCTGCAGAGCCCTGAATCACTCCTGGCCTACCAATCAACCCTGTTGCCTTTATGCTGGCCATGCCCAGCAGAATTTAAATCTCTTCCTTCTTAATCTGGAACTAAATCTCACCATACATGGCCAAGCAAATTCTCTGCCTTCCTTTCTAAAACTCAGCAAACAATGATGCTGACATTCAACTTCCACACAAACAGTCACACACGACCAAATTTCAGTTTGAAGTGACATAAAAACAAATAAAAAAGCCTTTTTTTTTCCAATGTCACAGAACCATAGAATCATAGAATTGCTGAGGTAGGAAGGGACCCCTCTGGGTTATCCTGTCCAACCTTCTCCACTCAAGCAGGGCCACCCAGGGCTGGCTGCCAAGGAACTTGTCCAGATAACTTTAGATTATCTCCAAGGATACACGGATGGAGACTCAACAACCTTCCTGAGCAATCTGTGCCGATGTTTGGCCACCCTCACGGTGCAAAACTTATTTCCTGTGGTTCCGTGTGCTGTCTGAAGTACGGCACTTTCAATGGGAACTTTTATTGGCAGCAAGATTCCTTGACCATGTGTTGGTGAGCAGAACACTGCCCTTTGTGGACGAAGATTAAGAACTACTGATCGGTGCTGCACTGCTACTCTTGCCCCTTGTGACTTGAAGAATAAAGCTGACTCTACTCATCAATATCCTCACACTGTGAAGAAATTATCTCCATAGAACTTTATAAATCTATGAAGAGAACTGAGCAAATCACAGGAAAGACTAATATCTGTAGCATAAAAGCAGAACTCGCTTATGCAACCAGCTTCATGTGTATTTTAGTACTATTTCTTTTAAGCATAGCAGCAAATAGATTAAGTCTGAACTTGAAAGGTCATTTTAAAAAAGCAGGAAAGAAATGCCATCTTCTAATCTTCATATTTTTTCGTAGAAAAAGAAAATTGATTTTTCAAAAAATTGCTTTCTCCAGCTTCTTGCCTGTGGTAGATGAGCATAGCTATATTCACTTCAGTAAGATTCACCAGATGGTAATACTGTAAAATAACCTGTGTTTTTAAGCTGCATAGTCTTCAAATCATTAATATATATACATATATGTTTTAATTCTAATACATGCTAAGAAGATAGAAGACCATTGATTAAGAAAACAAACAAACAAACAAAAAAACTACCAAAAACCAAACCACAAAACCAACCTACAAACATTCAGAGTGTTGACAGAGTGCCTTTAATGGCCTTAAAATGTCTGCTAAGGCAACTTAGATATTCAAATAGCAATATCTGCTCCTGGTGCTTAGCATGTACCACAACAACTATTCTGGTCAGCCCCAGTTATTTATGTTTTGATTGTTTAAGGCCTTTGACTTTTTCCAATCTACACTGATTAGCTTGCAGGGAGAGGGACAGCACAGGCAGCATGGCTTCCATCTCATGTACCATTTCACAAAACCCTGGTTTTGCCAGTGTGTCATCTTCATATACTGTTGTAAATATACAAAGTGTAAAAGACAGCCACCTTTACTTTCTGATCACCCCTGTTCTCCAGTCCCCCTTCATGCCCCAAATGGAGGAAAGGAATGAACACGCAGAGCTCCCGTGACCAGAAGTTACAGGTTTCCGGGAGGGTGAAGTGGGCCACATTATCCCCCAAACATTCTGTGGACAAGTAGGTACCAACATTTTACATAGTGCTTGCTTATCTACAGCAGCAAGTAACTTCTACTAGGTACATACCCACCTAATCCCCTGCTGTTCCCCACAAGAACCTGTCAGGCCCTGCTGACCTCTTACAAAAACTTAGGTGAGGAAAGAGCCAGTAGCATTTCTGCATTGGTCTCAGCAATTAAGTATTTAAGTGGAATCCAATCACTTAAGAGAGAAACAAAGCCAGAAGTCTTGCAAAGGCAGCAGCTCCTCTGCCCTGTGTGTCAGTGCCACCCAAATTCACAGGTAGAAGACTATTATTCTACCATCCCAGAATATTACCCACATCAAAGAACAGTGCATGATAATGGCATTAGAACAGATTAATTTAGTGAGATCAAAGCTTAGCAGTCTGTTTCTAACATTGGATGGGTCATGATGAATGGGCCGTGATGACTGAGCAGGCAAAGTGTTTAAGAAGCTACACAAGTGCAGAATTATCCTTCCCTCCTCTACCACTGGGGACTCCATGATTTTCTGAGCTTGGCCTATGGGTATTTCTTTTATTTTGCAATTTTTTTAAAGCTGCTTAGATTTTTGGTTTACAGAACATCCTGACAAAGACTTCCATATTCAGTTTTTAAAAGTCACTGATGGATCACCCACTAATGGAAGCCAGCAAGCAAAAATCAAGGAATGCCTCAGCAAGCCACAGGTAGTTTTTCCTTTGTCTTTGCGAAGTTTTTCAAAGGACAGGGTCTCCGATTTTCTTCCTCTGCTTTTCGGACTTGAAAATGACATTATCAATTAACTGCCCTCAAAGGATGAAAATCTGGTATCTGTCGGCTTCACTCACAGGGATTTGGAGGGAAGTGCATCCTATCTGGATGTACTATGATGCTCTCTTGTCCTACTACGTCAGAAAGCAGCAAGAGGGAGCTGTTCCATGAGGAAGAGGAAGCTGTGAGCCAAGCATGATGGCAAAGCTGGCACCATAGGCAATGGTATCAGCAGCAAGAGCCCAGTCTCACTGCACTGTGTGAGGTAAGATCCCAGAACAGGCAAGTCCATAATCATAGAATCATGTAATACTTTCAGTTGGAATGGATCTTTTAAAAACCATCAAGTCCAACCCACCTCATTTCCACATTTCCATGGATGGAGATTTTCTGGGCAATCTGTTTCAGTGTTTTGTCACTTTCATTATCAAAAACTTCTTCCTTATATCTAATCCAAAGCGACCATCCTTCATTTTAAAACCATTACCCCTTGTCTTATCAGCACTTGCCCATGTAAAACATTCCTCTCCTTTTTTTATAAGTTGCCTTTAGGTACTGGAAGGCTGCTGTAGGGTCCCCTGTACCCTCCAGGCTGAAAAATCCTAAATAAGTAATAAGGCATCAGGCCTGAGGTCAAGAAATCAGTACACAAGTCAGGGCCAGGGTCTAGTGTGTGGACAGGTACAAGCAACAGGCTGCAACACCTACTGCAGGGCTTCCCAAATAGAACCAATCTCATTCCCAAGCAGCTGTGGGAAGCTTCTGCCATGGGAAGCCATCTTCCAGCTTTTGGTCAAAAAAGCCCCAAGGCAAAAAAGGCTTTTCAAGTATCTCTCTCTCTGACCAGAGATGTGGCCTTGAGTGCAAAGGGCCAAATTCCTGGGAGGGGTGTGGAATTGTGTTCCAGGCTCTGCCACAGCTATTCCAGAGGAAAGGGAGACTTTCCCTGCTGTCTGCATTGCTCCATACATTGCAGTTGCCTCTGTGGAAAATGCTTTACAGGCTGGATGACTGACGTGACTTTCTTGCTTAAGTCTCTCCTCTCTGACATGGCCCTTTATTTACTCTTTAAAAAAGCTATTGAGTGAATTTCAATTTAGATTATTTGAAATAAGATTTTAAAAGCAGGTCAGGTAGAGGAAATCACTGCTGGAAGGCCATAGCTGAACCACCAACTTCATCTTCAAAATGGATTTATATCCCATCCTCTCAAAACTCCTATTAAAAAAAAAGCTTCAACCCACAAGAGTTGACATCAGGTCAACAATATAGCATCTTCTTAAGCATCACGTTGATGGTACAAGTATGTTTTTAGAAACATTTTAACGATGAAAATTTCCCCTGTTCAAGTATTGCTGTAATTCAAAACCTAACTGAAAGTTAAACAAATATCTCAACACTTTTCATCACTTAGAATTGTGAGTTAAAGGCAAGTAATTTCAAAACAAAATATGTGCATCAAAGCTACCTTCAGGAACTGGTACAGGCAATAATGACCTCAAAATGACTACTCACAGGATTAAATACTGTATACAGGAGCCAGCAATTTTAACCTCATTAACCGTAGAGTAACCTCAGTTCACTAACTCAATTACTTAAATAATTTGCACAATCACTATTCCTTAATTGCTAGCACAACTTTAATAGCAAAGGTGTAAAACTGTGAAGACATCATTAAAACATAAAGTTGCTAGAGAATATTTACTGGGTTCTCCTCCAGTGCTTTAAATTCATTCTGTCTGAAAATGGAGCTTGGAAGAACACTGACTATTAAAGCTATAGTCCTTCCAAATTTGTCTGTTGCTTTGGAAAATTTTGAGATCAAATCTGTGAAAATGGAGAGAGATTTAACAAACTCTGGATCTGATATAGGGAGGTCAGCTTCATGATGGTTTTTTTGTTGGCAGTCTTGCATTCAAATTTAAGAAGGATGGGAATGGGCTCTGGATCAGTTTTTCACTCTGATTGATGTAGGTGTTATGGTGGTGTTTGATTATTTAAGAAAGAAGTAGAAAAGTTTGTAGACAAATAAGTGAACTGTCTTGAACTTGACACTCTTTGAAAGAATCAGAGGTGGGAGAAAATATTATCCTGGAAAGAAGGAGACAAGACAGCAATAGAGACACCCACAAGTTGTCAGGGTAAGGATCACTGTTGAACTACCATCTTAGGAACTAGTTCACTGTGCATGGAAAAACAAAGGCACAGAGGAGGAAGTTTCAGGACACCTCTTGGAAAACTAGCAGGGAGTGGAAGGGGAGAGGGAAGGAAAAAGGATTTCTCTGAGGAGTTCACTGAAGAAGCAATTAATCACAGAGTGAAGAGAAGCAGTACCACAAGTCACAGCTGAAAGCAGCAGAGGAGTCAAGCAAATCCTTTCCTCACAGTGCTGAAGGAAACTGCCCTGTCATGTAACTGGGAGTCAGAAGCTGATTTTGAGCTTAGGTGCATAAGGAGGAGTTGGGAATGTTTTTAATAGAGCAGACTGAGACACAGAACTTGCTTCAGTTTTAGTGCAAAAACAAAGTTTCCATGAATTGGTTCATTATAATACTTTCATATGTTGTTTTTTCCCCTGCTTTCTACAGCTGTGTAAAGCATGATAGTAAGAAAACTGTCCCCATTAGATCGATTCATTCCACAACAATAATACATACAGTACAACAAGAGAATATGAATGAGCCACAAAATAATGAACTTGTAAAATCTATGGAGGCAAGAAGTCCATTTTTTTAACCTGCTAAGAAATAGACTACAGAAGCATTTAACCAATTATCTGTATACTCTGCCCTTTTCTCAGCATATCTGGAAGCACAGGCTCTCTTCCCTGACACCTTGGGAGAGAAGCTGCCAAGCATGGCTCTGCCTCTGCTGCTGCAGCTACACCCACTCCTGTACTCTGTGGCAGCATCAGGCAGCAAGAGTCTCCTTTTTCTTCCTGTGAATGTGAGTGAATGTCCACCAGCCGTAGAACTGAGAATACAGACACACTGCTGCCAGTGACTAACACAGCCTCCATCACCCTGAAATCTGGAGGGAACACAATTAATTCCTCCATAACGCATATCCACCTTTGTTGATTCCACAGCTGTGGGGTCTCTTCTTAACAAAATGCACTTAAGAAAATGTCATTGTTGTTTCACACCAGATATGTGCACATGTATGCAATTTTTATGAACTACCTTCCTTTCTAGAAATGAAAGTTATCTGTCTCTGGTGTCTTTCTCTCTTGGGTTTTGGATCCTTAGTGATGTTCCCATACAGGAGTTCTGTTTATCTCCCTGTAAGTGCCAGTCTGAATTGATTTCCTTTCCTCAGTGAATTCTGGTCACTCCCTCCAGAACAATTTCCAAATCTTCCTGTGATCTCTCTCTGGCATGTGGCTGCAGTCCAGGTCCTTCTGGAACCTAAGGTCACTTTCTTAAGTGTAGGTTTATGACTAAGTCGTGACAAAAGGGGAAATCATTTTACTTTCTGCTTTCCCCCTTTAGTTAACAACGTGCTGTATATATAGATTTCTGTCTCTATACCAGCTCCCAAAATGTTTTAGTGCTCTTTCACATTTAGCAGTAATATAAAATAGCAGCAGCTCAGTTCAGTGCTTTAGCAGTATTTCTATTACTTCCAGTGCCTGATCCAGCTATTCTAAAGCTAGTTTGTGGATCTCAACATTGTGCCTCTGCCTGCCTTTAGACCATAGGTTCCTCAGTGCCTGCTGTGTTTGTACAGTCCTGACCAAAGATCCTCCTTCACCCACTGCAACTGTTCTGAGACCCGCAGTAATGTCAGCAATAAAACTTAAATGTGGGTCTTTTCCTGTGTCACACAGAGCATGTCAGGCATAGAAATGTTTGTTATACCATCCTAGAAGGGAAATTTAATGTCTAGTACTCTTTATGTTTTGCAGGATCGATTTCCAAATCCAGGGAGGCATATGCCCAACACAGACACTCAAACAGACACAACAACCACTGCTCCAAATTTTGGCTTCACTTCATCTCATTACAAAAAGCAGCTCATGTCCTGCTGTGGAGAAGGTGCAGGATTATGCAGGAGGTCAGACTCCATCATTCTGCTGATCACTTCTGTCCTTTACTGTCTAAAAATAAGTTTTTAAAGTCCTTCTTAGGTCTAATAGAGGCTTCATAAGAAATCCTTGAACTGAGATCCATTTCTGGATTCATGCAAACAGCTGAATGGACCCATTTCCCAGTCAAGGCTCTGATCCAGCAGAAAGACATATTCTTATTCCCTTTGCTAGCAGTTTTTAAAATTCTAAATGTTGATGCTTCATTCTGCACTTTCTGCAATTGCTTTTAAGTGACTTTCACAAAGGACAGCTGGCTAATATTCAGTACTCAGCTTTGTATAGGAGCTGGTGGTCACAAAAAGTGCAAAGCAATATTCCAGCAAATTTCCTTGTCCTCCTGCATTTCAGTGGGATTATTTGCTGTTCCATGTGAACATTTGATTTGCAGCAGCACAGGTGATATTACCAGTTTCTTCTTATATCCTCAAGCTAATAACTCACTGTACAATAGGAAACCAGTATAAGAAGATTGAAAACGGCAAAAAAAAGTTTTGGAAAATATCTAATTCCTGAAATTAGACAGGAAAAAAAACTTTTCTTTTTCTTCCTAACCAAAAATCACAAATTACTATTTTCACATTATTTTTATAGCAGCTGGTGATTATGCTTATGGTAATTTCCACTTAAAAGTATAACCACGATTTTTGAAGGCTTGCCCTGTATTAAAATGTTTGGGCCTAGAATCATCTGGTATCTGAGCAATACAATATCACAAAAAATTCTTGGATTTTAATAACATTTCTGGATATGGATCAGTCAATAAACTTTGTTTCACCAACCACCTAACAGATACCCAGCTATGACTGCTTAATGAATGTTTCCCTGAAATGAAATCTGGAACATTTCAAACTACCAGACTGAGGGAAAAAAATAATTCTCTGTAAGAAAAACCCTGCTGTAGACTCAGTTCTACATAGCTGAAGCTTACTTTATGTCAATTGGCAACATTTTCACCTTTGAAAATCTTCTCATATAGCACTGTGGCAGTCTTTCATGTTCACAGTGACTATTTACTGAACAATATGCTAAAATAGGTTGCTGGAAGTGCAAGACCAACTGTTCCCATGCAGTCCAGCTTCCATAAGTGCTGTATCCCTTCTGGACCTTCTGCAGGGAAAGGCAGGCATGGAGCCTTTCCCAGGGGCAGGCTTAAAATCCTTGAACATTACATTAGGACTAAAAGCTTGCACACCTTGAAGCGGTGTTACACAAAGTCAAGTGGCCAACTGCAAATGTTTAGCCCTCTCCATGCTCTGGGACACAAAGTGCAGAGCTGCACCTGCAATGGAGCTGCACCTGCAATGGAAACTGCATATGGCAATGGGAGCTGCACTTGCCATACAGCCCATGCCAGATGCCTCCTGCTGGCCTCAGCTGCAGGTGTCAGGAGCATGAGGCCACCAGCCAGGCATCACCTCTGCACTAACAGGAAGGTGTGCAACATGCCCTGGAGAAGACTGTGACACCTTGGGCTGCCACGCTTCCATCTTTCTTTTTATGAGAAGGGAAGACTGGAGACTGGGAACAAGCCACAGTGCTTGAACTTGCATTGCAAACCTGACACAGGGAGATGTCAGCCAGCCCTAGTAGGAATCCAGGCTGGACCAGCACAGGCTTGCTTTGTAGTCCTGTTGTACAACCCTGAGCTCAAGGCAATAAATCAGCTTCCTCATTCCCATCTTAACACTTTTACAGCCCCTGCTACAGACACTGCCTCATAATATTATCACCAAAAAATAATATTTGTGATGATGGTGGAGTTGAATCAGCAGTGAGTGCAACTTAGGCACTAAGCTGATGATGAACACTGCATCACTGACTGTGGAGAGGCAGCCACAGCCACAGTAACAAAACACTGAGGACTGTGGTTCCTGTGATAAACAATATGACACTTCCTTGCTGCTTCCACCAAAGCATTGTATAAGAGAATACTGATCAGCTGCATGTAGGTTGCATAGCAGTTGCCAAATTGCTAATTTATTGGGGTTTGTCAAGCAAATGGCAGCAGTGGCTGTGGAAGAACTATTAGCGAATGTGAAAATGGATTTTGCTTCATAATTGTCGTGACATTGTAATACATTAGTAATGAGACAGTTTTAGGCAGCTCCACCTTTTTTCCAAAATCATTAATTAAACAGTTCAGATAAGCCAATGACTGTTCATTCTCTTGAGTTCATTTCTCTTGAGTTCATGAACTGGCTTTTGACAGGAAAACATGCAGACAGGGAAAGGGGAAGAAAACACACAAAGGTGGAGCTAAGACATCCTAGTTAGGGACTGGCTTTATTTTTATGGCATAAGTGAAAAGATACCCAAAAATGACCTTTTCACTAAACAAATACCTTTCCAGTTTGTCAGCTCAACATGAGTGCAGGTATTTCAGCTGCTAGACTGAACTACAAAATGTCACAAACATCAACTGCAGGTGAATCCTCTCTGGTACTGACACTGGGGCTGCAGCGTCAGTTTTTGCAAAAGCAACAAAACAAAACAGAGTTTACTATACCTGCTGAGGAAGGAAGGCAGCACAGGAGAACACCTACTCCAAGGACAGAGATTTCACAGCTTCTCTGGGCAACCTGTGCCAGTGTTTGATCAGCCTTTGAGAAAACGTTTAAGTGGAGCTTCCTGTATTTCAAATTGTGCCAATTACCTCATCCTGTCACGGGGCACTAGAGTCTAGCTCTGTCATCTTTACTTCACTCATCCCAACCCAATCAGGTATTTATGCCAGTGGGTAAGATCCCCTGAGTCTTCTCTTCTCCAGGCAGTACAGTCCCAGCTCTCTCAGGCCCACCTTATATGACAAATGCTCCAGTCCCTTATCTTCTTTGTGGCTTTTCACTGGACTTGCTCCAGTACATTCATGTCTCTCTTGTGCTGGGATCCCCAGCACTGAACCCAGAACTCCAGATATGCCTCTCGAGTGCTTAGTGTAGGGGGAGGATCAGTATGGTGGCAGCCTGCCTGCTGCAGTACATGGACTCCACCACTTCCCTGGGAACTTTATTCCAATGTTTGACAACCTCTTCTGTGAAGAAATCTTTCCTAATATCAAATCTAAACTTCCTCTGGTACAACTTGGGGTCATTTCCACATCTCTTCTGGTTCTTCTTCTTCTGCACAGTGTGCAGGAAAGAGAAAGGTTTTCCTCCTTAATATCCAAGCATTTGCAGAAGTTGCAAACTACTCAGCCAAACAGCTAGGAATGTGAAGGCAACATCAGAAAAGTTGGTGGAGAACTTTTTCAAATATTCTGGGACATTATGCTGAGAGGTTTCTTTTATTCCTGTACCTAATCTACCTAATCATTTGTCATTTTCAGATAACACTAGCAAACTTTTACATAAACAAACTATTCAACTATTCAGCTGGAAGCCATGTGGGAGCCATTCTCTAGCCCTTCTCATTGTGCAGAGACTACAGGTGTCAAATGTTGACACTTTATTTTTTTTGGCCTGTTTAAGAGACAATCAATTTCTAGAACAATTTCACAAGTCTATGTAGTTTATCTCCACAAGTATTTTTAGTTTAGCTTTTGGATGCAAACACTTCAAGCACTTCAAACAAGCATCACATGGCTTTCTGAAGCCTGCTACAGAAATCATAATAAAAGGCAGAGAAGAAGAATAACTAAACACCAAAGGAAGACATGATTCATTGTGACTGGGACAATTCAATGTCTTCTGTAGACAAGTATTTACTTCTTCCTGATTCACTACTACCTGAGGTATTTCTCTAAGCAGCAGCAAAGTGTCAAAGGCAAGAAGATCTTTAACAGCTCAGCATATGAGTAACAGACTTGTACCAAGACACAGCCAACTGAAGCTGTCATAAGGAAGATGAGATAGACAGGTTTGCTCAGGGATTGAACACTTTAAGCAGCTCAGTAGTGCTGGCTGCAGATGCGCCCTGTGCACACACACATGGGAGAAAGGCAATGAAAGCCCATAAAAATGGATATAAGATGAGATAAACTTTTACAGATGTAGTACAGCCTGGAAAGGGGTGTGGAACTATGACCAAAACTAGACTCCTACTCTACTCAGAGAAATAGAATTTTGTAGGTGTTTGAAATTAGAAAATTTTTAGTGCAAAAAAAATGCAGGCTCTGTATCAATTCCTTTTCTGAATGAAAAAGCTTGTAAGACCCTGACTAATGATTAAATCATCAGGTCAAAGGTACTCCTAACTGGACAGGAGAGAAATTGAGATGCTATTCTTGCTGAGCCAAGGTGGAAAGAAGATATTCATTGAGTTTAATCAAAAATTAACTGAAAGTACTTAAACAAACCTGGCAGAAGAGCTAGAGGCTTTACTGAGAATGTCTCCAAAGGGCTCAACACCCATAGCTGCAACTTTTGCTGGGGAAGAGCATCCCAAGTAAGGTTGAAACCTGACTTCTGAGTTGCTTTTGGTGGTTTTAAGAGGTTTGATCATATGTTTGCTATTTATAAGAAAGCAGCCAGAGTCAACACATTTCTGGACTAAAATCTCTGTAACTATAAAAAGTCAAGAAAAATAATTTCTAAACATGCATTTTAACTATCAAGTGGATACTTGATAGTAGATATGCAAGAAAGGAGTTCAGCTATTGATTTACACAAGAAATTTTTGTTCTGGGCTAAAGGACAAAATCCTTGTTATTTTGCACAAAATGACCCTTGGAGGATATGAACCAGCTTCAATTTTCTTTGGAAGCCTCTCAATGCCTCATATTTCATGGGTGATGGATAGCTGTCTATATTTCACAGGAAGAGCTGCCATGCAGGAAGGCACCTTTCAGACAAGAATCACAGAATAGCTGTTTGTGATAATGGTTTACAGTGCACTTGCAGCACATATGAAATCCCTTCAGAACTAAAGATGATTTTTACAAAAAAGATAAAACCAGAACTGAATTCTGGGGACAATGAGGTGATAATTTCGTGCGATTGTGAAAGAGTCACAAATCAGTCAAAGATCTGCCCAGCAGTGTAACCCACTTGCCAGCAGAGTTATCTGAAACACTCAAGTCTCTGGCAGCAATTTTAACTAAAGAATCCACTGTAATTAACTCATTAGCAGTTGTTCCAATGAGTTTAGCACTGTAAGCCTCTGAGGCTCCAGAAAGCTAGATATTTTAGAGGCTGTAAATTTTGTTAGAATGTGGCAGATGTTTGCACAAGGCTTTCCTCAGTAAACAGAAGTGAGTTCAATCATCTTCCACTTCTTGGGAAAACGTAACCTTTGTAGCAACCCTTCCTGGCAGAACACATCCTATGATGCTTTTCCATGGCTACTCAGGCTACATAGCAAGGCCAGCAATAAACACACATCCTTTCATGCTTAACAGTCAGGTCTGTCTTTACTTTTGGGGCTAAAACAAAACCTCGTAAAGCCACAGCTCCATTAGGGACTACAGCAGCTGGCAGTACTGACTTTGTGCAGCAAAGAACAATAGATGTATAACACACAAAGGTCATTTCTGTGACGGAGTGGGACCTGCTCTAACAAGTTATGAATATGTAATAGAAAATGGAGTTTGACAGGTGTTTTCTGTTTTCCAGGCTGAAGCTCTGCAAAATGTGGAAAACTCTTCCCTTTACTGGGTCTTGCAAAAGATACTGAAACCCACTACAGCATCACACCAAGCCCCGTAGCAGTCAATGCTGCTCCTTGACCAGGAGTGCATGACTCAAAGGCTTCCCTTGCAAAGCGTCCCAGGCAGGAGCACTTTATACAAGTGCTTATCTCAATGTTTATTTTTAAATATTGAGAGAAACTGCATGGCTTCAGGCACTGAGTCAACACAGGCCAGTGGGGGGGACAGCTATGCAGCCACCAACTGCACCCTCACTTAGATCTCACCCAAGTTCTCTGTATGTGCTATGCACAAGCCCAGAACGCTGGCCAGACAACATTAACCCCCGTGTGCAGGTGGGAGCAGAGGCTCTTTCCAACCTAGGCAATCCCTCAGCATCCCCTGTCCCTTTCCATCAGGGGCACAGCCTTCCAGTAAAAACATATGGCAGGAAAAAGGAGAAAAGCCACCCCACACCAGGATAGCTATGCTTTCCACATTTATCTGTTCAAAATCCATTCTTGCCAGTATGCCCCAAGGGTAACACATGCAACTCTTGGCCTTCACTAGGCTGGACTCCTTGAAGATCCCTGTTCCAAGGGGGGTGCTCTGCTCCAAGTCTTTCTGGCATACATGTGTTTTACCACCATCCCTGTCAACTCCGCTTCTACCAGTTGTGTCACAGTCCTCCCTGTGGAGAAGCACAGAGTCACAGAGACACTAGGCCATGTTTTCCTATGGGATTAGCTCTGACATGCACAAGAGAGCTAGAAAAGCCTAGCTTGCCCTCAATTCATATCCTAGTACAATCCTTTATACTCTAAGGCAGAGGATCTGGACAGGCTTGCTGCTTTGAAAATAACAACATGTTTCAGCACTTAAGTTGTTTCTTATAGCAGATTTTCAATGCAGAATCTTCTGCATTTTATTTTTAAATATTGAGAGAAACATTTTATGAACTAGTTTGGCAGATAACACATGTAGCTGGGTCATAGTTTCTAGAATTTCATCACAGTTTGGTAGTAGTTAAGCATTTTCTAATGAAAGCTAGAATTTGTAGACACTGACAACATACCAGAACTGCAGGGGGTAGAAAAAACACAAAACCAGATAAATCTGAAAGACTTCACTGAAGATCATGAGAATTCGTAGTCCAGCCAATGCCTGCCCAAGTCTTGGTACAGCTAAAAACAAGCTGATCTATTTCTTTTAGATCCGGACTCTGCTGACACTAAAAGAAAATTGGGGGAGAGAGGACAGCTCTGTTATGGAAGCTGGGAGGAACAGGACAGCCCAGCCAGGACACACCCAGGGTGCTGGGCTGACTTTGTTAAGCTCTGCCTGCAGCCAAACTCTGGCTTGCAGTAGTGATTATACGGCTCCTAGTGCCCAAAAACATGACTCCTCAAAAGCCATGAGGAGATGTAAGAACTGTTGGGCCAAATATCTCCCAAACAATGTCCAGGACAGCTGGCAGCTCAGCCACTGACCAAACACACCTAGAAGAGGCACCAAATCTCCCCATATCTGCTGGCAGAGCAACAGCCCTGTGTTGGTGGGCTTGAGCCCTTCAGGAAGATAACATTCCACCACTCCTGTGGGGCTGGCATTAGCTGACAGTTTGTGTCAGGGCAGACAGGACAAAACACCCCAGAATAAAGCAAAAAGCAGCAGCAAGTGCCAAGCAAGACAGGACCTCACTTCATCTCCATCAGAGTGTGCCAGACAGTTGAGGACACAGCCCCTGAAGCAGCCATCTCAAACCTCTGGTGTAGCTGATAGCTGAGGCAGCTGTCCCCACATCTTTAGCTAATCTTCATATGCAATTAGGGTCTCATCTTGCATGTCTGATGAATAACCTTTACTACTGCTACTGATGTGCTCTTCAGCACAGACAGACCGTGCACTTGCCACAATCAACTGTTACAAACCTAGTCTTTTTTGGTCTGCTGCATTCCAGTTTTTGGAGGAGGAAAAGACTAAATTTGAAGTTTAATTATTTAAAATAAATTAGTTTCCTCACTTAAGAGTTAGAGATGTGATTTAACAAGTTGGGGGACTGACATTTAAAAGTTTAGTGGTGAGTCAGACTGTGCCAAAATGGTGCAATTGAGAACAGAGTGAAAAGTGAATGTAAACTCTCTGGAGCTTTAATCTTGATTGCAATATTACTGACAAAACTCAGCCCAGAACTGACCCAGATTCATCTTGCCTAGCTTTTTAAACATAGATGTGATACCCCATTTAGAAACTGTTGTCCTACACACCATCTGTAGTTTATGGAGAAAAATCAAGACCTCTGGGAGAAATCAGCCTGATCTGAATCCCAGATCTCAACAGCCTGTTAGCAATATTCCCTTCCCTTTTAAAAGAAGTCTCCTGATTGCATCACCCCTTGCATGTGTGAGCTGTAGGAGTCAGGCTGTTCATTAAATCAGCTTCAAACACCAGAACATCTAGAACTTACCCTCTCTACTCAACTTTCCCAGCTTGCTGTCTTGCCTGTACTGATCCAGCAGTGACCACGGAGGATTCCTGTGGTTAAGGGCACACGCCAGCAGACACATTCCGCACACACAGCAGGTATTGCTCACATCCACACTGCTGCATTAAAGCATGAAGTTTAAACAGCCCTCTGGAACACATCTCCAGTTCATTTAGAGCACCCACAGGCACAGGACTCCAGATGAAGCCTCATGAGCCTTGTTTAACAGCTGCCAGTTTGCAGTGGCCCCATGGCCACCAGGGCCACAGCTCTGCTGTCCAACAGGACCCACACTCCTCTACAAAAAAGCTGCCCCAGCCCATACTGGTATTTGGGGTTTTCCTGCCTCAGCTGTTGGGCATTTTGGCCAGGCTGCCCAGATGCTTCTGAATAGCAGCCCCGTTCTCCAGCCTGTCAACCTGGTGTCATACAGGGGAGGCTCTGCTTCCTGCTATCATCCTCCAATACATTCTCCCAGGCATTTCAAAAGGTAAAACATCCCACCTTTGTTTCCTTTTGCCTCTTTCTGAATCCCCCCATACAAGGGGGATCATTACAGACTGAAATAAGGAACTATGTGCGACAGAGACAGATTACATGACACTGCAATAACAAAGCTCAGAAAAAGGAATTGAATGGGAAAACTTTCACTATTCTTGTGTTTTAAGTGCACACAGACAATGCAAGATTCCTATTTGCCTTAAAGGTACATAAATTTTTACTGGCTTTATTTGCTGGAAACAAAGCATAATGTTCAGTATCACAGCACAATGATAGGGGTCTGTAAGTTGTATAGTCACTGGCTAGATCAATAAAATCAAAATGTAATTTCAAATCGACCAAATAAAAAAATAACTTCTCTGAAGGCAAAGAACCAGAACAGTCTAAAAGGTTGATGGACCATTAAAGAAAAAGATTCAAGAGTTCTTTCAGTAAAGTTCTTCAATTTTCAATCAAGGTGAAATAAACTGGTAGTTAAAAATATGCATTGTACTTTGCTTAGCCTGGAAATCAAGAGACCATACCACTAATATAACTAACTAAGTAAATAAATTTATTCTACTATCAAAACACTGATAATTTTGCATTTTTTTTCAATAGCAAAAAAAATATCATTTCCTGAAGTGAACTCAAGGTGAAGAGGGATTAAAGTGATAACATTCAAAAGAAGTGCATTTCTTTGTATCATCTAAAATAGGAGGGCAATAATGACACAGAAGAAAATATCAAGATGACAATGCAAGCCATGGAAGATTTTAAGATGCCCTTTCATACTGAAAAGCAATGCTAAAATGGCACTTTCCAGTTCCATGTATCTGTATTTTCCCTAATTTTTCTCCAAGATTCTCCTTGTTTATAAGTGGTTACTGTTTCAAAGTGATCAGGCTTGCAATACATCTTAGTTTATAACAGGGATACTGCCCAGTTTCAGAATTCCAACATAAAAATAATATTCTGCAATCACAGTTTGTATTTACAGATAAGAACACATAAGTTGTTAGGGAAAACTGAGACCCTAATATCTTTTTGTTTCTGTTTTTTCCCCAGAAAAGACAATAGGCTAGTCTTTAAAGCACACCCATATTACATATGGAAAATCTAATTGCAGGTGTTTCATTGGTATTGATCACAGCAGGGATTCGAACACAGGTGTCACAGGGCAGTGTCCTAAGTGGAATCACACTGTGCCATTAGGGGGGGCATTTTGCAAAAGGTCCATGAGCTGGGAACAGCAGGAGCCCATCCACATCCATTATTGCACAGAAGCCTCAGGAATTCACAAGGTGAGAAGAACAGCAGGGCTGGGAACAGGACACTGGGGTCAGGCTCCAGATTTTGAGGATAGAATTCCATCGGAAGATATTGTTTTCCTTAGAGTAAAGAGAAGGAAGTCACAAAGATACTGGCTGGAAGACACCTCCAGTGGTCACCCAGAGCAGCCTCCTGCCCAAAGCTGGAGTGCTGCCAGCACCAGCTCAGCTCTGCCGTGGCTTTGCCTTGCTCAGTCTTGAATACTCTGACAGGCAAAGAGGGCACCACCCACCCAGAGATAAAGCTTCTCCTCACATCTAATCTGAGCCCTGCAAGCTTCAATGCAGCCATTTATCCCTTGCTATATGTTTTGACTCCACCAGGAAGACTTTGGCTCTGTCATTTCTATCCCTGTCCTTTAAGCAGCTATACACCGTGCTTTACTGTATTTGCCCTTCGACTTCTTCACTGGTTCCCTCAGTCTCTCACCGTAGTCCTTGCTGAACCACTGGACCCTCTTCTGTATAAAGGGCTGCTACTGCTCCTCTGAGGGGTATCCAAACAAATCAGGATGCACTACATTAGGTCACTTCAAGGTTTTTCTCCTTTTCTTTCCCTTTCCTGAACTTCTTTTGCAAAACAAGCGTATTAACACAAATAGTTGCAATGATACAAATCAACCTTATCTGATAAAAATTAACATGATCCAAAAGCTGTTCCATTGATCCATGACAAAATATGGGGTTATCTTCTTTACTTGAGGTGCCTAACAAAAATAAAGAAACAAAGAAAGATTTAAGCCTAGGCTATTCTTTTTTTTCCTAGCTGATTGAAAAGAGCAATTAATCTTCCTTATCTGAGCTGACTTATCATAAGAGGCATCGCCTTCTGGAGTTGTCTGTTCACTTCATTGCCTACAAATGGAGGGTGATAGACTTAGGCTCAGACATCAAGCTTAGTGTGGATGACTCCCATGTTACTAGCAATGTTTGCTAATAATATGCAAGTTAAACACACAAGCTAAGTTCCTCACCTAAATTCAAGCTGGTTTGATGAAGCCAGCAGGAGTAAAAATGTGGTTATTTTTTGACAGAACCAGAAGCAGTTACAAATCTAAATGCAAAGATGGCATTAATGGTGCAATTTGCATCACACTCCAAAGCTAATGTGCAGCCAGTACACTTTTTTAGTACCGTGTAAAATGTACACTATATTTAATTCAAGAGACTCCTGGAAGTTTCACTGCTTTCTCACCACACCTTAAATCTGTTCTCTTACTTCATTCATCTCCTCTATGAAATTCCTATACATTATTATGAAAGGAACACATGACATCTCCTAATTTTATTCTCAATTTCAAATTATTTTATATGATTTGTCAATATTACACTCATGAAATGTAGAAATGTAAGCCCTTCTCTACTAAAAAAAACACTCCAAAGCCTAAACTCCAGCATTACTCATACTCCTGCAACATCACAACAGATTTAATTTATCAGCACCACTGTCTGTTTCAAAGTTGACAGCAAGGAGTAAGAGCATTGTGAGGGGTCATCACATTTCACAAATCTTTTGGCTGGGAGAGGTAGATCAAAAGGCATTTTGGCAAGGAAAAAGAGGACCCCTACGAACAGAACTGTAAGAAAAGGACCTTAGTTAGGAATTCATCCACCTCCTCACTCCGGAGTAGAAGCAGTGAGGAAGTGAACTGAGAGCCTGGCTTGGCCTCAGGCAGCCAGGAGGTGTGATGGACTGGACTAGAGCAAGACAACCAGGAACACACCAAGCAAGGGGGTCAGGAAGGAAAGATGAAAAGTGGTCCCTTCAGTCCTGTGCAGAAGCGGCCCTTCCTGAAGACATGATGCAGTGTCATCTGAAAGCCTATGCAAAAGGTCTGATTTCTAGACAAGGTGTTTTTCAAAGCCCTTCAATTGTGCAGATCAGTGTTGGATGACTGATGTTGCCATTCTGTCAAAGAAAAATCATTGGGACTAGTGAAAAAACTTAAATCTTAACTACTACAGGCTTTTTTCTTCTATAAAATCTTATTTTAAATGCATTTATGTATAGGAACACCTATGAAATAAAGTAGACAGTACAGAATTGTAACACTGTGTTTTAACAGAAACACTGTAATTCTACCTAAGCCAAAATTATTAAAGGAGAAACATATTTAACTGATGGGATGAGAAATTCAGTGTGGCAAAGATCTTATTCAGCCTTGATAAAGTCTGAGCAAGAAAGAAAACGAAAGAGAGATAAATTGGCATAAGCAATGGCACTGAAGATACAGAGGTGGGGGGAAGGGCCAGGGAGAGATGGACATTTAATACCATAGTTTTGGCAAAGACTCATATCCCTATAATTTTAGCTATCAACATAGCATCCTCCAGAGAGTGGTGCAAAGCACAAATTCAAATTCCTCCCAGTCTGAGAAACAAAGACAAACTAGATTGCTAACACCGGGATCTGTATTTGTTGACTAGACTTAAAGAGAAGTATTAATTTTCTTCTGTCAAAATTAAATAGATTTATATTTGGCTTACTAAAGGTACTCTGGTACACAATGGTTGAAAAAAAAATCCCGCAGAGAATTCGTAGCAAAAGCAAAATACCTCAGAGTTAAGCCCTGTGCCATAGCTTGCAGTCATGACCTTCAGCTCCAGCAGGTTCTGCTTCTCCAGCTCCCTTATCTACCTTGCTATAACGAGTCCAGCTCACAGAAAGTGAGTTCACTGAGCATAGTTTCAGATCAAAAACCTTATTAAAGGAACATAATGTGAGAAAGATAGGACCAGGTGATTGACAGTAATTGTATTGGAAATGAGAAAGGCTGCATAGCCCTTTTTGAAATGCAGATTTCCCAGCACTGTGAGAGGTTGAGATCCTATGCTGCATTGGGCCCATTAAACAGCTTTTCAGGCCAGAAGGGATATCTTTAGAGTCTCACTTCACAGGCCACAACATTTCACTGTTTAATTCCTTCATTAAAGCAGTGAGAGTTCATTGTGCTGTATCATATCAAGATTAAAAAGGATTTTCAAGGAAAAGAATAATCTATAAAATTCCTAGATAAAGTTATTCCAGCAGTTATTTAGCCTTGCTGTAAAAAGTCCTCTTTTTTTGTCACCTGAAATAATCTGGTTTTAGAGATTGAGAAGCATCATGCTTTCATTCACTAGATTAAATTGTCATCCTGTATCAAAAAATGTCTCTGTGTAGCAACTCTTAAACCACGATAAAATAGGGTGCCAACCTTCTCTTTGTCAAAATAAAAAGATTGTACTTCTCCACTTCTCCTCACAGACAGCATGTCCAGACCTCTGACTGTGCTGGAAGGATTCCAGAGGCATTTAAAACATCAGCACCACAACTGGACTCAGACCTCAGCAGCCGTTTCACCAGGACAGAAGTGACATCATACCTTAACTCCTACAGGATATCTCTTCACCAGATATACTCAGGTATCCCTGGTTTCCTTAGTGCCACACTGTACACAGGGTGGTTCCAGAGCTCCCTGACAGCACAAGGGCTTTGTACCACCAGTCAGAGGTGGCAGCTGTGGAAAACAAGAGCCTGAAACACTTGAGTGAATGCTGTCTTATAAAAGATTATGTTTTGGTGATGCCTAAAGACTTTTAGCTTTTGCATATATTTGTAGCTTTGTAGATTTTTAATATATAGTTAAATAGTTTCTAGTACTTTTCCTGCTTCTTCTTAAATTTTAGAATAATAAGCTAACCCTTTCTAACACATTCGTGAAATTCTGTTTAGTCTTATTCTCAAGGAGATAATTTCTGACAAGGACATCTTGTTTTTCTCCAGAATTTGAGAGACATAGCAAGATATAGGGCAAAGAACCCCCTGGACGTGCTCCAAGGGGCAGACACAAGGGTGGGTTAATGGGGCAACTGATCTCTTCTTGGATGTATCTGCTAGATATAGTAATTAATTAACCTTTTTTAAATTGCAGAAATCCTGTATCGCACGTGCACATAGCCATATTTGTGTACCTGAAAGTTTCCATTAGAGAACTGCCTTTTATCTCACCCCTCTTCATATTATTTGGAAAGTTTTTGTCTCTCAATTCTAAGCAACAGTGGAGTCAGAAATACCTGAGCTAGCTTTTAAAAACTTCACTGTGACAGCACAGAGCTCTATACAGCTAAATTTATCTTGTTTCTTGGCAGTCTACAGCATAGACATACTGGGTAAGATTCATCTGGCCAAGTGTAGACGTACACATCTGAGCCAGACACCCTTGGCTCCTATATGGACATCTTCTCTGAGAGTAGGTGTTTGAAATAGATTACATGAGTCACCCCTTAATAGAGCCTACTTTTCTCCACGGATCACACAGGGAACCCAGAATAGCTCAGAGGTAGGCACCTCCAGGCTGTAGTAAAGTTTGCCAAATTGAATCCCACCCCCTCCAAGGAGAGAGGATAGACTCCTGAAAAAACACATCAGAAAATTTCAGAAGTCCTGGTTTTGCCTTTTTCTTCTTTCCCTTTTTATCAGGCTTGGTATGAAAACACTGAGTGTTTGAGGGAAAATTGGAAACAATTTTGTCAAACTTCTTCATTCAAAATTAATCTTTCCAAGTACTGTATGATACTATTAATACCGCTTCACTTCAAACCTACATGTCTAAAAATTTCAAATTAATTTTATTTATAGAATCTCTAGGGGAAAGTTACACTTTTCCATATAACTTTTCACCTTGTTTAAAACCAGCAGTCTTTTGTCATTCCAACATTTCAGTAGTTTCTTCCCTTTTTTCTGTATTATTTCAGATAGGAAAAAGCAAGTGAACACTTCAGTGTTTGCATTATGACATTAACATATATCAGGGTACTGCACCAATTGCAGCTTGGTTATTTCGGAGACTTTTCTGTTTCTCATTTGATTTTGGCAAGCAACAATAGTTATGTGCAATGTGTTGCTTAGGAACTACATACTAGATACTGCATGAACTCAATAATTATTACTGCAGCTGACCTTCATTCCTCTGTAGACATTAATATTTCGAGTACATGTTTTCATTAGGATTTGGGAAATATAAGCAACAACTTAAAACACACAAATCTGGATAACAAACTATTTCTTTCTGCTTACAACTGTCCAGTCTCATACTGATCAAATGGAAACAGTGTGTAAGTGGTGCTCACAAGCTGAGATTCCAAGGGGTCCATGCACCTTCTTCATTTCTTTGATTTATATTGTGAGGACAAAGTGATTGGGCAGGTTGAGCCCGTGGTGCTGGAGATGAGGTGTTTCAAGATTTAGTTCAAGAGATTTCAAATGAGGTCCTCTGCTACACATTGGTAAGTAAAAATAGAAAAAATTATTTTTAGCTGAAAAATTTCCTCATTTTAATTTTTTTCCTTTAGATAGCAAAATTAGTATTTTATATGATAAATGTTTATTTTAACCCCTCTTCTGTGCTGTTCTCCTGGGATGCAATAGTTTAAGAGAATCAGGAAGATGTGGCCACAGAAATGCCATTCATTTGCCAGTATCAATTACCCAATGTGCTACTGACCTTAAAAGTTGTGCTATGTGAATGAGTTGGAAGAGACTCACAAATACAGTGTTGCTGTTGTCCTCTTTTTGGTTATTCTGATACACTCATCTTCCAGGTGCAGTTTTCTTTTACTGGCCTATCAATCTTGTACATTTGAAAGAAGTAATACTTTTTCCTGTACTACAGCATTATTTCTCTTTTTCCTTGTTTGAAGAAGACAACCATAGCTGCTCCTGTTTTAAATGATGACAGAAATACATTAAATTCTCAACATTGCTCTAAAGGAAGTTAAATTAAAGTTTTGCCTTTGAACTGGGATGGAACATTATAGGCCAAATTTTCATTTACTTTAGGATATATTTAATCCAAAGTTTTAGGTGCTCTTTTGGTCTTTCTCAGCACCTTTTTTAAGTTTCAGAAGTGAAAAAGGTTAGCATGCAAAAGCTGAAAAGTGGAGTATTTCTGAGTACATTAAATGAAATGCACCTTTTACATCACACCATAAAATTAATTATGCCAGAGAGAAAGCAAACTCGTGTTATACAAGCTCTCAGAATTTTTCCATGAAAAGAATTCAGGCTAACAATCAACACAGGCATATGAATGTGCATTATTACAAAGATTTTCTCCTCAGAATTTACGATGAATGTAAATTTGAATTCCACACTGCAAGATAATGCTGAATGTGCAAAAGATAAATTATGGCAAGGCAGATTTCAAACAGAAGAAACAATGACATATTTAAGAAACAATATTACATAAATAGTGCCACATTATAAGCATCCACCTTGTGTGGTAGAGTCCATTTTTACTTAATAACAACACAATTCAGGCTCATTTACAGATGAAATAGCAAGAACCCCACTTTTAGACACAGATCAAATAGTTCTTTTAATGAGACATGTATCCTCATGTATTAACATGAGTTAAAAACTACCTAAAATCTTATCTAAAGTAATTATTGTTTGACTATGAAGCATCACTTATATCTTTTACTTGCCAAGATGTCAAACTTTTTATGACTGATATCTGAGTTTCCAGTCTTTCTGTGATTGGTATACAAGCATAGAGAGCATTTAACTTTTTGACCATGTAACTGCACTTGTTGGCTGACTTGATTATTTCTGTTGTGGGTAGGACAAATTATATTGCACTGGGCTTTCTTGTGATACAAGGATTGTGTCATCCCTTTTCATTATTTAACTCTTTTTTTCAATAGACTCACACCGTAGCTACATTAATTATAATGAAAATTACTAATTATAGTAGTAATACTCATTATGTTGTGCATATATTAACAGCACAAGCAGCACTTGATTCCTGGTGTACAGCACACTGGAAATTCAGCTCGATTTTTCTGGCTCTTACAGCATCCCAGAACTGCTCCTGCCCCCAGACAGACAAGGTCCTCGTGTATCAGCACAAGTTTGTTTCAGAATCGGCACTAACTTGTTCATTCATTTTATATCCTTTGAAACTTAAGCATTTTCTCTTTCACTTCCAGATTTTCTCACTCCTTGACACTGGTCAACTCTTCAAAGCACCACCTGACAAGGAGACAGAACAAGAGCCTGGACAGAGGCATCCTGCTGGGAAACAGCAGCATCCCCCTGACATACATCTGCCACAAGTTCCTTCTAGCCCATCATTAAGACCAGTAGTCTCAGACCAAGATTTTTTTAAAGTCTAATTTGATTTCATACAACAATATTCCAGCTATTGTATTCATTCAGCTGGCCTAGTGCCATGATTTAGGAGTGTGCTTTTATGATGTATACAGAAAACATTTTCCCAGGGTGTGAATTCTTTTATGGGTCAACATACAGAAGCCAAAAAAAAATCAGGATTTTATGTTTCCACCTTGAGAAAATTTGGTTTTTCTATCCTGGAAAAATACCAAATAATTGAATATTTGTATCTTCTGAAAAGATTTTCCTCACAAGATCAGGTTTGAGAGCTTGTTCTGGTGATGCCTAATAGTCTACAGGCCCTGTGTGCTGTCACACATGCTCTGTCTCTCACCAGGCATGGTTCTACAGCTCAGAGTCCATGGAGAGGGGCAGGGAGGCAATGGGACAACAGGAGCTGCTGCAAAAATTGAAAGAAAGACAACTCAGTAGGACAAGACATCAAGATGAGCAGAGGAGAACTCATGTAATGGTCTCCTCAAATCCTCAAAAATATTTCTTTGTAAAGTCATAGCTTCCCCAAACTACCAACAGCTTTCTGTGTAAGAAAAACAAACAAACAAACAAACAAAAAACAACCTTAAACCAAACAATCAAAATAAATTAAAAGAAAAAAAAACAAATAGCAAAATGTATGTGTATAGTCCTGAATACTCAGCAGCAGTAATAGTAATGGACTGAATAAATCCCCTAAACAAGAAATCAGTGGCCATAACATGAGCAGAGACCTGCCTCTCATGTGCTACCTGGTATATATGAATATATTTCCACTAAAAAATTCATAAGGATTCACTTCTGGATCAACAGGGACAAGGCAAAGGAAGGAAAGAGATGATGGTTTCATGCAAGAGGTTAAGGCTGACTGTCTAGAGCAGTCCTGTTATTTCCTTGGCTCTCAAGCACACCCAAAGCACACAGCTTTTGTACACATCAGGTAATGAGAGCTTTGCAGGGTGCTTACTGCTCCAGGGCTATCCAAGACCTTCACTTAGCTGCAGCATTTGGCATAATTGTTGCAGCAATCCTGCAAAACGCCTGTGTGTTTCCCAAAGCCCTTTTCCAACTCTCTGTGTGATTTAACTGAGAGCCAATATTCCATTTCCACAATATTTTAAGTTAACGGCAAAAAATTCTGGACATATCTTATTACTCTGCTTGTCTTCCCCCGGGGCCTTTCTGCTGCCTCTGACAGCTTTCTGATTGCAGCCTTTCCTTGCCCAGCAATGCCTCAAGTTTCATCATCCAAATTACTGTACTTAAAGTCCCCTGCAGTAACTGTGTTTATTTCCAATATCCCAACAGGAAGACCCCCATCAAGATCAGTCATTCTTATTTCCAAGGGCGTTGTGCTGAGGCCCCTCAGAGGAAGATGCAGCAGCAGCTGCTTTGTATTAGCCTAGTGGGGGGAAAAAAGCACAAGGCCTTGCTTTCAGCTAAATTTCTTTCCAGCAATACTGACATGTTTTCCAGAAATGATGAAAATTACAAACACTTACTCTAACAAAAACCCTCTTGGAAGTACCAGAGTCCTGAAAACCTCTGGAATTGTGCCATGATGTGCAGAAAAGGGAAGCGGCTATTTTAAATTTGCTGCCGTCTGGACAGAAAGCAATGCTTTGCTGTGAACTGCTGGGCCTCTGAACTGTTCATTCATGTGTTATTTTTTGGCAGTCTTCACCATTTCCACAGAATCACTGGCAGCAGCCTCACTAGAGAGCAGGTGATTCCGACCCTGCAACTTATCTACCACTATTAATCACAAACAGGTTTCTAGCTCCTTCATAGCAGCAATTATTCAGAGCTGGTTTAGGATGGTGTAATGCTGCCATGAAACCCCCCACACATGGATTCTCTGAAGATTCAGAATAATCCTTGCTTTCCACTCAAAGGAGCACAAGAAAAACCTTTCAGTGTGTTATTGTTGTAGCGCAGATAGAGCCAGCTCACGCAGACCTTCAGACAATGGAGCTAGAATTGTGTCAAGATGCAGCAGAAGTCTGAAAAGTTTTGGTTCTAAATCAAAGATGGATTTCCAGCTCTAATTCTGCTATCTTTGTAAAGAATCCTTGCATATTAAACCCAGGTAGCACAGACTATTCACTGGACTACAGTATAATTTACTCTTGGGCTCCAGAGAGGTAGTTAAAAATAAACAAATGCCTGTGTGTATCAGCATAAGAGCCCCACATTCCCAAAACTTCGACCATCAATGGAAAATTGATGGAAAATTTGTCACCATATGCATGCATTACTTAGGTGTGATATGATGTGGCTTTCTGGAGCCACTGCAATTATTCAGTGATATACAAAATGAGAAGCCATGGTCAGTGCACAGGAAACACAAGCAAGGCCACCCAACAAGCAGCTGAATTTTCAAAGTGCTGCTAAAACTTCGGTACTGGCAGTTCTATGAATGGTGAGACAGCCCAAGGTCAGACACAGAATACAGTTTCAGAGATGTGATGGGGAAACATCTCTGTGAGAGTCCATCTCACATATCTAACTTTGAAAGCTGTCATTTTAATTGCAGACATTTGTTATATTTGTTCTTCCTAGCTATTCTTCTTCCCCCAAGTGGAATGGAAGTGGTGCCTGACAGGCTGTTTGGAAGATTAGGGATTTCTTTGTTTTTTGCTCTTAATGTTCTTGCTGAATTTATTTATAGCTTGGCTGGTTATTAGAACTTGTTCCATATGGTAATCTGGCAATGCCAAGCCAAGGATTAAATATTAAAAAATAGATTATTTCAGCAAGAATATGTATTTTTGTGATTTGAAAATTCACTCATAAGTATTGGAACACAATTTAACCCAGCTTTTCAGGGGAGAAGTGAGGGAAGAAAGTAGCCAGAGGGTAAATAGGAGACTATATGAAAGCAGAAATTTTCTTTCATGTTGTTGGAAAGTGGCCCAAAAGCTCATTGTGCTGAAGTCAACTTCAACAAGAGAAAAGAAGACAGCTTTTCTGGATTAGAGGGTTTTCCAGTCTTCTGCTTCTGTAGGAAATGCAGCTATGAACCCCTGGGAGGAAAGCAAAAAGAAAACAGCCCAGGAAGCAATTTAGACTCAAACTAAGACAAATTAGATACACGCCTATATAACTAGAACAGAAAATACTAATAAATTACATGTTTTGGGTTTTAAGCATATAGAGAAAAAGCTGTTCTGCAATGCCAAGGGGACAATAAGAAATAAGAAATTATATACATCTAGGTTACCTTGAAAATTATGCTTTAATGTTTCAAATGCATAGTAATACCACAATGCAGGTTTTTGACCCCTTCTTCAAAAATGCCTGGACTAGGGTAGACCAAAAATCTCAGATACACATTTGATGAGGGGACTTCGACTAGAAAAAGAATTTCTGGCTTTCCAACTGGTTAGAACAGAGATTTGGTTTGCAGTCTACCTTCAGCATATATTTATAAAAAAAAGGAAACACACAAGCAAAACATAACAAAACAGAAAATAGATTTCCAAGTCCCACAAGCTTTTGAACAAGTATGTCACAATTTCCCCAGAGCATTCAGGCCAGGATGGCAGCAGCACTGGAAAAATATATTTCACAGACAGCATCAGTAAGCGAAAATTGCATTTTTATTACCAATAAAGTAAAAAGTCTGAACTCACAGAAAAAGTACTTTTCCCACAGAAAAATTATTTTTAAAAAACTCTTTTAAAGTGAAGACAACATTCTCTATTCCTCCAATTTCAACAATGGAGACCTACATAGAGAACAGAAAAGACTGATCAGTACAATCTTTGCCAAATTCTGACCAAAATTGTACAGGATTCAATATTATCACTAGCAGTAAGGTCAATGTGACATTCAAGCAAGATTGATTGCAGCCATTAGGTTTGCTTTTTTGATTTCACAGTCTTTTGTAAATCCAAGTAAAAATACATAGAAATCAGGTGTGCTGCTGATTTTGTTTCTACCTTGGCCACTGTGCAAAATACAGTAGCCAGTAGCATCAGTCAAGAAATACAGGTATTAGTATGGATAAGTAAATCAAACTTTGGGTTTCATTTCCTCACTTTGCACTTAGGGAACAAAGGAGTTTGTTACAAAACAAGCCCTAAGAGGAGTGCTGACGCATATTGCTCTCAGTTTCAAGACTTTTAAAAGACATTTAGTTATTGTGTTAGACAGAGTCTTGAACAAAGGCCAAGATTTGTGATCTTTTACAGAAGTCTGTGAGAGATGGATGGCTTATGGAGTTCAGGAAGAAAACAAAACTGTTGCAGGGAAGGGGCCTGACACACAGAGATGGGACATCATCTGGCTTGATTATTGGGTTGCTGCTGTCAACAAGACACAGCCAAGGGTCCCCAGGCCCACCAGAGAGGTGGGGATCTGTCCCAGTCCCTGGGGTTCCCCTTCGAGCCAAGCACCAAGGGGGTGCTGGTGTTCCCTGCCCAGCACACAGAGGAAGTGGCACAACACACTGAGGAGCAGCTCAAATCATCCCATCCCTGACTGCACCTACACAACGACAGAGCCCTGAGGCACACATCCAAAGCAGCCTGTCCACCAGGAACATGTCCATCACCCTCCAGTGAACCAATAGATGAGTGAGTGCAGGGAGGGGTAGAAACATTACTCGGTTCTCGGACATCAAGAAACCCTGCTGTAGGAAATGGCACCATCTCAAGTGGTGGTTTAAACCAGCTCAATACACCTGAAGAGAAAGCAGACCACACATCAATAAAACCACACTGGATACTAGCAGTGCTGAGGCAGATTTTGTACACCATATATGAGGGGAAAAAAGTCCTCTGTTCTTCCCCTATTCCAGCAAAATCCGTGTGATTTCCATGCCATACTAACTCATTCAATAGTTTGCTCTTCAACACATCTCAGCTGTCATTAAGGTTACACTAATTACAAGGAAAAGCCCTTGCTTTGTATGGAAACATATCTTTATATCTACAACTGTTTGCACTTTAAGACCATCCAGCAAACCAAGGCACAATGAGTTTAACAATCACAGGTTTGTTTCTTGCAACAATTAAAGGTAAGTGATCCTTTTCTGTTCCAGTCTTTCATGCTACAGCCACACTGGGAAGTGTTCTAGGCAGGTAGGACCAGAAATTCCCAGAGAGGATTCCTCTTTGTCCTAATCAATGGGAAGGTCAGGGTCAAAGGCTACTGCAACATAGATGGGGCAGCCAACTAAATGCTAATATTTCCTTTTTTCCCCACATGAAGTTTCTTCCTAAGACATATCACACATATGTCTTATAGAAGTATAAAGGCAAAAGACATTTTAAGGTCTTAACAGAGAATAATAGCACATCTGTGAAAATCCAATTTTTGTGTAAGTATATGCTGCATTTTCTTTCCTGATCCTGCAGAAGTCAGTATCTAGTGTTTGCCATCTCATGTATGCACCAGTTTTCCAGTTGCCATGTCCTTTCACAGTGAATGCAGTACTAACAGTGTTCTTATCCCTTCCAGTAGAGCACATTGCAGCAGTAAGAATACTTCAGGCAAAATAGGATTATCATAGCTTACATCCACAGCACAGGACATGTAAGGTCAAAAATTTCCCTTGATTATGGATATCCCAGTTGAGATACCACCCACCTCATTTTTTGAGACTACTTAGCATTCTCTTTGCTATTGCGCTGACAGCAAAAACTTTATGCACTGCAGTTATGGCCATGAGCACTCTGTATTTTCTAAAATAAGATCCCAAGAACATTTAGTCTAACAAAAAATTAATGACAAGCTTGAGTCGATGAGAGTGTGGTTAGTGGGTGTACTGGCATTATAAGAGAACTTAGAAGCACCAGCAGAGAGATTGCCAAGATCTCCTTAAAGGTGCTCACCTCTCCCCAGAAGGAAACCACTCGTCCCCTCCTCCTCCAGCTCCCTGTATCATTCAGACTACCCAGATGCCAAAAAATATACACTTTGGTGTCAGGACCACCCCTCCAACAAACCATTCCTTGATGCAATTCACAACTAAGCAGAGCTTCCCTACAGAGAGAGCTGCCATGGTGCTTAGCCATGTATTGCTGCAGACAGATTTATGTTATTTCCAGTACACACCACTGAACAGGGAAGTCTCCTGCCAGCCACAGACTCAGTGCCAAGATGAGGTCTATAGTGTGGATTGTGGACCCTGCTCAAGTGCCTACATGATTCTCCAAGTAGGAGCACAGAGCTTTATCCCATCAGCTGACAAAGGATGACAAAGCAGGAATGAGAGCAGCTCCTTGTAGTTTCTCTGCACAAAGCCTGTCAAAGCCATGAGGTCTGTGGGACAGCACTGCTTTCCTTCCTGCCACAGAAGAACAGGAAGGACCCTTGAACTTCATAGAGGATCAGTGAAGGAAAAGGGAAGAGGCTCAGGTATAATCCAGTCCCTGACATTAAAAAGTATTCAGGATGAGAGGTGTGGGACACAAAGCAATCACTACCCATAGCTGTGTGCTGTCTGGGCAAAACGGCCAAGAGGAATCAGTTTTATTACCCCATGACTTATCTGAGCCAGGGGAAATACAGGGACACTGCTGACATGGATCAGTATCAGTGAAACTGCATAGCTCCTCCCATGGTGTGTTCACAGCATATCCCTCAGAGACACAACTCTGCCTCTCAATGGCCTGCATGTGACTGAATTACAGGAAAAATTATGTGCTGCTCAGTCTTGTTCTACTCCACAGGTACTAAATCCTTGCTTCCTGGCATGCAAAGAGAGATGAAATTTACCACTCCTCTCTGGGAAAAACTTTGCCAGTGAGGCATCCAGCATTCTATGAAGTCCAGAGGAAACACTTTCAAAAATACCAGCAGAAAACATCTGGAATCCAGTTATAACCTGCTACCTGCTGCTTTCGCCATGACTTCTCTGCCCTGGAATGGCTTAGCCTTCCTACACTGCAGAAAATGAGTGGTGGGGCGAGGAAAAACCATGGTAAATGAGTGGATAAGATAAACACATCAACCACTCAAAGCTGTAGCTTCCATATACTAACACAGGGACAGAAAAAGAGAAAGCTTTCAAGGCAGTATCAGCACGTAATCCTGATGACAGAGCATTACACTGGATGCTGCACCCAATTCCTTCCAAGAAGGGAAATAAAGATTACAGGAGTAGGAATTCCCTGCTGCAGGACTGCAAAAAAACCTCATAGAGTATTTCTTTATTCATGGCAGAGTTTAAAAGACAGTGCCTATTGGCTCTGGCACAGCTAGTATACGTGCACACACACAAGCACAGGCAGCAGACTCAGCCCTTCTGTGCTGTAGTATCAAAACAATGTTTGCGTAAGCCTAGAAAACCCTCGGCTCCTGTCCCACAGGGGACACTCAGACAAACCATAAAAGTGTGTCTGAATGTATTTCTGGCTTCCCACATTTCTGTGCTGCTCAGCATTCTTCTTGAGTCTACCCCAGATCTGTGAGTCCATACATACACTCCCTGGAGGCCTGCAAAACACTCTCTGAGCAAGCATTAAAACACATGGTTTTAATCTTCTGAAACTATTACCGTGTAAAATGTTGGAGCAAAACAAATGAAAAAGGGAACTGTCTGAATAGCCTGAAACCCATGCATGCAAAGGTGCCAGCAATGGAAGGGGGGTTTCCAGTGCAAAATGAATTTCAGCCCTCACCTCATCTCTAACTTCATTCAAAACCTTTGCTGCTTGATGATCAGTAAAGTTTCAAAAAGCTGCTCTGTCTGTGAGCCACAGTGGCTGTTCAGACACACATACATGTGTGTGGGACAACACAGTGCAGCATGGGAGACTGTAACCACAGGGAAAACGAGTAGCATGCACAGGAATCACAGAGCTGCAGCATGAAGCAGTTCAGCAACGACCTTACAGCTCTCAGTAATACCTGAAGAGCTGCTGTTTTCCCCAGCAAGCACCACTTGGAGAAGTGTGGAGCCAATCACTGTCTTCAAGGAAGAAAACTTCCTCCCTATCATGTCTTTCTCCAGTGGAAACACCATTATGGCACCACTAGCCTGAAGGATCTGAAAAGAATTCCCATAGCATGAAGTAATTTAGGTTTATAAGATAGGTGTGACCAGGCTTATCCATCGACAAATTTATTTCTCAAATATTTCTCCTGGTTCCTAGAAGATGCCCAAGCTGTTTGACACCAGTCACAGCTGTGCTGGACACCATGCTAACAAGTGAAGAAAATACATGGTCATGGTGCAGTGTACACTTTTTGGTCAGCCTAGAGAGATCGCATGAATGATGAATACCTTGCAACCACTGCCCATGACACCAATCAATACCAACAGCCCTGCCAGGTATCAGATAATGCTTTGCAGGTGTCCTGGGGCAGCTCTCAAGTCTCCATTTTCCAGTCATCAAGGCTCAACCCAGAACTCCTCCAGCCCTGTTGTCACACTTTCTCCCTCAGCAAAGATGAGGCTGCTGCTCCCCTGATGAGTCTGTACTAATGTCCTTTACCAAAATACAGACTGACACAGTGCCATCACCCCCCACTTAACCACTGTCAGTGGGAAAGAACTACAAGTAGAGACAGTCACTTTATGACATAAAAGAAGAAAAAGGTGCAGGAACTATCAACTATTTAAAAATTAACTACATATCTCTCAGGCTGGGAGAACCAGGAGATGAGGCACTTGCCATAACAGTATCAGCAGAGTCCCCAGAAAGGAAAGTTGAGTTTGATGCCAAGCCCGATCCTTTGCTGCAAATGATCCCACAGGACCCCTGCCATTCCCTACTATGCCTTGGGGCATTCTTGTACTCTGCTCTGCAATGGAAAGTGGCAGCTGCTCCTCCCCTGGTCTTGAATCCTCTTAGCTCCAACTTCATGTTCTTACAATCAGGCACTGTATCAAAACAATGTCTTTTGGTTTATTTTGGTTTTTTATTTATAAAAGATAAACACTTCATGGGAAAGACAGGCTGGCAAAACAAAAATCTACATCCTTTCTCCATTTATTAAGAATTGTGAAAAGCAAATCAATGCTTTGCTGGGAAAAGTAAAAGTTCCAGCAGTCAAATATGATCTCATTCTGGTACTGTGTTCATATGCTAGTTGAGTCTCACAATGCAGCTTCAGACACCTGCATGCTGTGTGCATCTGTATTTCTCTCCCATATTTATGCATAACATATTTAAGACAGGCACAACACTGTCAGAAGAGAAAGCAGAAACTGCTCTTATAAACACATCAGTAGTCATGGAATTTCAGAGCCTAAAGAGAGAGTTGATCATTTCAATACCACAAACCAGCACATTCCCCAGTGGCAATATATTTCTAGCGCCACTAGGAACTACATGTTCTTCCCACAGTTATTTTCTTCTGCATCTGTAACACCTTGTTTCCTGTAGCCACTTCATTGTGAATGGAGAGAAGTCAGGTAACAGCTGTAGATGGAGAGAGAAATAATCCTTGAAAATCTCGTGTGACTCTCCGATGTTGTTGCTGCAATTTTAGGAACAGAGGTAGCCAGTTTGCTTTATAACCTGCGCGAATAGACTATAACTCTGAGCTACAGCCTGCTAGATTTTCTACAACATCCCAAGACCAGAAAGAAATTAATAACACAAAAAAATAGATGGAATATCTTCTTCATTATAGATAGGAAGTATGCTGAGGATTATTAGCTGGCTGACTAAGACACTTATTTGAAAATTTCACAGAAGTGCCAGGACTTGTTAGATACCACTGCAGTGGAGACTTTGATCAGCTCCAGAGTTAGGGGAAAATGCCACCCATGTCTGTATAAATGTATGACCAGAAAGCCCACTCAAGCTGCTGTGATACCTGGTGCAGTTCTGATACTGTACTCTAGGTAGCTATAACATTGTTTCAAAATGATTACCAGGAGTTATCCATACAGCTAGAGAGGGAAAGTTTCTATTGTGTGTCTTCAGAGAACAGTTACAGCAGCCTGATGCAAATATATGTGCCTTTGTTCCTCTCCCTTTGCAAGACCACCCTCCATAGCACTCCATCTTTTCCTTTATCATTTTCCAGTGAAAGATGGCCCTAAAGCCTCTTTTGTTTGTTCCAATACTTGCAGAAACATCTTTCTTTTGATCTAAGGGTTGCCTCTCTTTGTGAACTGTTCTAACTGAACATCCCATGAAACCAGCCCATTAGTCCTTCTTGAAGCACAACCCCCTGTACACAGAGCTGTGTCAGAGCTGCACAGAGCCCACAGCCTCAGCCCAGCAGCTGAGGGACTCTGGCTGACCTCACCATAAGCATGTGTTGCAACACCACTAAATTGTTCACACCATCCATAATACACAAGGTATTAAGGGGTTCTCAGCATCATTTCTCAGTGTGACTTCTCACAGTAACACCCTGTCTCTTGAAGATGCACTATTTACTACTGCACTATTTACTTTCTGGATAGGAAATAAAACTACTTGAATCATAAGGAGAAAGAATTTAACTAAACCTAAGAAAATTATTTTTCTTAAAGTAATACCGATTGTGTGAGTTTCTTTGCATGCATACAGTCTAATACACACACAGTTTGAAACTTTAGTAAGTTAAAGAAAAAAATGTCACTGCTGAAGAAACTGCAGCAAAGTTCTAAAAAGTGCAGAGTTCCACTGAGTTTTTTCTCTCCTTTTTCAGTCATAGGTCCTGTAATACCAATTTTGTCCCTACTTCCAGTTGCTATAGATGGTGAGTGATTAAGATTTAATTCATAACCATTTATGTTAGCATGTCTTGAGACAAATCTGTAAAGGCAAATTGAGTTCATTTAAGTCTCAGATATCAAAGAAACTAAGATGAACCTTAAGCAGACTGCTTTTCAAAAACTAATTTTAAAGCCAGTCTCATGTTTTTGATCATTCTGAGCTGGAGGTAATTCAAATCATTTTCTCTCCATCTAACCTTCAGCGTTGCTCACTGTTCTTCCTATGTGCTGAATGAGAAAGGACATCAGCAGATCAATTACTTAAAGCCTGTTGTAAAATGGCTGCATGCATTTTATAAGATTCATATGTGCTGTGGAGGATGATCAGTACAGATATTTATCGTGTAGTAGGATGTAGCAGAAAAGATTGATTCTTGGAAGTAATTTGGCCTGGAGGAGAAGGTACTATGCAGATACTGTCCATATATCAAACCACATCCTACCCAGAAAGATTGACAAGGCTGCTCACACACAGCAGCAATGCCTAGGCCTGACCTGGCTGCAACAGTGAAGACACTGCATCCAAATAGTGCTGTAATACCTGTAACCAGTCCCACCTTTCTTCAAAGAGAGAAGCAAAGTACAGTTCAAAGACTGTCTGAGGTCTGAACAGGGTTTTTGCCCCTTCCAGCAAAATTGTTGCCAGTTTCACTTTGTCAAAGGTCTCTCGTCAAAATGTGCTCTTCCGCACCAATATAGTTCTCATGCTACCATAAACAAGGAAAGTTTGAGAATCCTTTTAAATTCAGAAATGCCACAATACAAAAATCACTGAAACCAATTTTTTGAAGCCCTTTTGTTTTTTTTTTTTAAATCTAGGATTTTTAATGCCTTTGCTGTCCCCACAGATAAGTTGTTAAAAGGAGGGCAAACTGTTTAAAAAAAAAAGGGGGGATGTGTAGAAACCATACAACAAAGAAACTACAAATGGGGCACAGCTGTAGAACTCCATTTTTGAGACACAGAAGCAAGGGAATAAATCAAATAACTCAGACTGTCCAAGGCAATATGATGGAGCGTGGAATTTTTGGCACATAACAGTCTCATGATGAATGAAAACACAAATAAAAATCAATGGCTGAGTTGTTCAAAGAACAAATTTTCCCTAGCAGTAAAAAGACTTGAATACTGGCTGCCAGCCTAATTTCATTAGGAAATGCATTCCAATTAATGGAAGCTCTGCAAACAAGAGATAATTACTAAGGCGAGACAGAGGAAAGGCCTTACAGCCTTTCAGCTTCTCTTCTTTGGCTGCAGCTTGCCCTTTTCTCCATCCAATTCATTTAAGATGGGGTTCATTGGAATTCTCTAAGTGTATTTTCCAACTTCCTCACCATTCCTGCTGCACAGGAGTCTCCTTGCCTGCTTCTGTCATTGGCCTCATCCCCCATACACACTATGTACTGTGAAGCTTCCCATGCTGGGGAGGGATGTGTTTGTTCTCACATCTCAGTGTCTGAATGCCAGTTGTGCCATTATTTCTGTGCTGCTTGTTCATATTCATTCTGATGCTACATTTCCTGTGCCAAATTAAATACTGGCACAGACAGGTGCCTGAAATCAAAGTTGTGCCTGCTTATGCTCTGGTGGATTTAGTTTTTTCACTTCCATGATTTCACTTCCCAGGAAAACAGCAATTATGTAACCTTGGTAGAAACAGATGCCAACAATATTAAGCTCACAACTGCACTATTTCCACCCCAAGGGCTTCTTTCAATGGGAGGATGGAAAGTTTCTTAAAACCAAACAAGCAACCCGGACCTTTTGTTTTAACAGTTGTGCTTCCCTATTCTATCTGCACGTAGGCAGACACTTGAGGTACTTTTCCTCCCTCATGTCATCCCCTTGAACGCTGTGCTCTTACAAAGTGACTCCGCCATCCCTCTCAATCAACACTGGCCTTGACCCAGAGGATATTGGACAGCCTGTCATGAAGGTGTGCAAAGTAGTGCCTTCTGCAGAGCTCAGCAGTGAGGAGGAGCCATCCCTGAAGTCCCTCTATTGCACACCAGAAGATGCTGCTGCCAGGGACAAGGACGCTTGGCAGGAGCTGCATCCCACTTGAGTTTTTTCACTCTGTAGCTCTGCAGAATAAGTTCAGTTACGTCCATCTATACAATGAATAAAGCCTAAGTGGCTGCAGCTCCATTCTCTTGCTCTCTCTTTGATGTCCAGCAACAGCTGAGTGTCCACGGACCCAGCGACTGCTATGCTAGCTCACATGGGCCAGCGTGGCACCTGAGGGCTAAGCACTAAATCCTGTGCAGTGAGGGTGCTGCCATTCTCTCGGCTGCTGCCAGCTAGCCTGGGTGTGGAAACGTGTGTCAAGTCTACAAAAACCAAACATGAGCATGTATGTCCTACTGCTATTACATATGAGCATATGAGCCCTACTGCTTTTGGGAGACCTAAATCTTCATCGCCTGTTTATATTTAACTTACTTATTTGAAAACTCAAGTGTCTGTCCGCAGCCACCACATGGCATTACACACTTCCAATATCCTCCCTAACAGGCAAAACAAAAGGGTAAGCACAGAAAAAGCACTGGGTTTCACAGAACCATGGAATTGTCATGGTTGGGAAAGACCTTTAAGATCAATTCCAACCATCAACCTAGCACCACCACTATCTTCACCATTAAACCATGTCCTCATGTGACATATCCTCACGTTATTTGAACACTTCCAGGGATGGTGATTCACCCACCTCCCTGAGCCGCCTTTTCCAATGTTTCACAACCGCGTCTTTGAAAAAACTTCTCCTAATATCTAAGCTAAACCATGCCTAGTGCAACTTAAGGCCACTTTGTCTCATCCTGTTGCTTCTTACTGGGAAAAGAGACCAAGCCCCACCTGGCTACACCCACCTTTTGAGAGCAAAAAGGTCTCCCCTGAGCCTCCTTTTCTCCAGGCAAAACAAACCCAGCTTCCCTTGCAGCTCCTCGTAGGACTTGCACTCCTACCCTTTCACCAGCTTTGTTGCCCTTCTCTGGAATCACTTCAGGCTTTGTGCAAGGGATACAGACCTAATTCACCAATTCTAATAACCTGAGTCACTAATTAAAAAAAAAAAAAAAGAAGAAAAAGGAAGAAAAACAAAACAAACAAAAAAAATCAGACAAAAACATCAGCCTATATCACAGACAGCAGTAGCACTATGTTAACTATTGTGATGCCATACAATGCCTGTTTCCAGAGGCTGATCAGCTCACTACATGCATTTTAGATATGGCTCTGCAGTTCTGAAGTGTTGGGTCAGACGTGTAATACATCTTTCTCTCCCACTGTGGCGATACGAGATCATCATTTTAAAGGTCTTCCCTGGCATGGCTGCCAGGCTGTTTGTCTGAGCTGCAGTGGTATTTTTGGAGACAAAGACTTGGACGCGGCGCAGGACAGGTGGCCTGGCAGCAGTGGTAGGAAGCTATCAAACCGCGCAGCGTACATTTCAAAACACAAACCAGAGGGAGAGGAGATAAATCATTTACTGTATTTAACTTAGCATATTGCTACTTTTTGTGACTCATATAGTCTTGCAGAAGACTCCCCAGACAGGTTAAGCCAAGTTTGAAAGAAAGACGATGTAAAGTTTACAGACTGCCAGGCATTTGTGAAGTTGGTATGCATAAATGCACAGAGGCAGCAGTGAAAACAACAAAATTGAAAATGGGAAGGAATCCATATCAGCCCATCTTCCTTCACTCTCCCTGGGTTTCAAGGATCTTTCTATGCTTCATTGGTCAAAAATAAACCTGAACCATCCTCTGAAGGCCAGTGTAACGAGGCAATAGAAAAGAGACAGAAAAAAGCATCAGTACCTTGCACTCCACCTGAAGACTCTGTCCACAGCACTGCTGTTGGTTGTACCAGGCCAAGCAAACCCCCACCTCCTTCCACAGGCAGGGCTGGACACTGCCATCACGTCACCAGGCCACTTGGCCAGAGCTGCTGTGCGCCCACAGCACAGTCAAGCCACAGGTGGCCCCGCCCTGCAGCCCAGGCACACACAGGAACTACCTGGACCCACATCCACAGCAGGACTATGAGTGCAGCAAAGCTGGGGCTCAGTAGAAAATGTCCCACACAGCACCTCTGTGCTGTGCCCAGGCCTTGAGCACAGCTCCCACGGACACTTGTGCATCCCACACCTGGTTACCCTCTGACTGCAGGTCTGCTCAGCAGCAAACACCGAAAAGACCTCTGACTGAACTGAAAAGGCATCCTTCCTGTCCTGGGGTACTTAGAACCTCCAACTCAGCATGTCACTAGAGATGTACTTGTGGTGTACAGGGGGCTGTCAGGCACATCTGACTGGACTACACATGAAGTGATATTTGCAAACCCAGGCACACTGCACATGTTTTTCCCTCTCAACCCAATTCAAATAAAAAAATTCCAAATTACAGTCCTCCTTGAGAAGACTGCACTGCATAGCAATTCTTTTGAAGGCAGTTACTTTTAAACCAGTTACCAAGAGCTACACTCATTCTGTGTTCTTCATTTTAAGCTGAATTCCTTGAAAAATGGGATTTTCTGCACACTGGTACTTTTGTCCCCATGCTTTCAAATATGCAGGTTGTTCTCAGCTAAATATGACAAAGGGGAGGCATCACCAACCTACTCAAATCCAACAAGATTCACAACAGATGCGGCCAGCCAAGGGAAGCCCAAACTGGAGTCGCTGTGCAAGAAAAAATAATCCCATTAAAACAACCACAATGCCAGATACTAGAGTGCTCACGGGGCAGAGAGATTTTATTGCAGTTCAGCAGCGCGTAAAGTTTCAAGCAGACCTCCCTGCTAGTTAGTCACAGGGTAATGCAAATACAAGACACAAAACATTCTTGTGCAGAGTTGCCCCCATCTCACAGAACAATTTATGAAAAAAATAGGATGTCACACAATGCTGCATGCCCTACAGCATGTGAAATTAACTTTACCAGACAAACTTAAAAGAAAAGTCATCAGCTATACCTGGCTAGATATTTTCCCTGCATCCTTCAATAATTTATATTGTATTCATAAATTCACTGACTGTGCTGTCTCTCTCTCTCTCTGACCCATCTCAGCCTGGCCCAAAATGGACACCAGAATAACCTGATATCATTTCCAGGGTCATCACAACAAGTGTGCCCCTGCAATCTCTCATTCTTTTATTGCAAATGCACACTGTTCCCATGCCTGGTTCTTTCTTCCATCTGAGTCAGGAGAATGAATCATCAAAAATGCTATTGTCAAATGCTTTCTATGAATTATGTTCTGCACTGCAGTGGCTTGCTCTGCTCAGGATTCTCTAGTTTATTGGTATTTCTCCGTGGGATTGCTTTTTGAAATCGCTGAACCAAAGCCTGATTATCCCCAAAAGGGGGCAGCCCATTTTAAGCCATTTTTAATGGGCATGAAATTGAAAGCACAAGCCAGTTTGTTGCAAGACTGATGTCAAAAAGTAACATCACCATAGGTGTCCAGAAAATATTATTCCACAAAAATGGAAGATGCATTATATATAGATATTATACAACTCAGCAACATCTGATTAATGGGACACCAGTAAGCTCCAGGAGCACACGCACCAGCACACAATACCTACTGCTGTATTTCTCAGTCTCACTTTGCTTCAAGGGTATTTGCTCACATCAGGTACCTGGGGCACAGAAGAGAAGGAAGTGTTGCTGATCTTTGGTGTACAGGTTTATCTTATCAATATTCTTTAGCAAGTACAGACAATTAAGAATTCTCTGTATGTTTTCATCCCTCTGACCCTGCCTGGGATAGGAACTGAAGGTACTGAATGACCTAAGTGAACCAAAATCTGTGCCTCTTATAAACCACACATACATCAAAATTAGACATCCTTGCTCATTATTTTGATGTTGAATAAATAATATAAAAGACAAAAATATTGTAAAAAAAAAAAAAAGCAGAGTCTAGAAACTAAAACTAGACTGTTTTAGTCTAAAAATAAGGCATATGGTTTGAACAATGAGAGCTTATGAAATAAGAAGTCCAGTACAGCAGAAGACAAATGACATCTGAGTATTAGCTCTTCTTTGAAGCTACTATCTCTTTCTCAACCCTTTAAATCTTTAATACTTTTTTTTAAGGTTGCATGCCTGTGACAGGCAATTCATGTCACAAATAGAAAGTTATTTCAGTTATTTTCAATTTCATTGCTTTTCACCCAAATAAGTAGTCCTCCAAAATTGCTCTGCAAAAGCTTGTATTAGATCCTCCATCATTTGCCCCTGGCAGATCAAAGCTAGATGACTTTCTAGCAATACAGAGTCAGATGCAAGAATCCCTAGATCTCCTTCATGCTGAAAGTCAGACTAGAAAAATACAGCTCTTTTCCTTCTTAGTGTCTACAATATTAAAGTCCTGATCATACTTTTTCTTATGTTTAACCAGCTATTAAAGCTAGGTCCTAATGAAAATATCATCCTAAGACAATTAATTATTTCTTTAAACAATAGCATCTTTAGAGTGTCAGGAAAGACTTCCTTCCAAACTCCACCTATGCTGCATTTTATAAAGACACAGAAACAGAATACATTATGAGAAAATAATTATATCGGGCCTCAGGAATGTAAAAAATGGGGAAAAAAAAGAAAACCAAAAGTGATAACATCTCCAGTGTAATGACTGTAAGGAGAGCAGAAAATGGCATAAGTATATCTATTTTCATGACAAAGGTTGCAATGAGAAAAAGAAAAGTGAGGAACTAATCTGCTTCAGAAGTCTGCATGATCTGATCTTCCATCAATTATCTATTCCAATCATGAAGACAAGAGTTTCTGTCTACAAAGCAAATCCACTCTGATAGTTAATCCTGCTGTCTTGTAGTTCCCCCCGGAGACCTGAGTATACAAAGTATTATGTCCCCGGGTAGCACTGTTCAGACACAGTTTAACAATTCCTCTCATCAAATCCGTGCTGTGTGTGTATCTCCTAGAAGAACACGGAGGATGACAATCCCATCTCAGCCACATATTGATTTCATTCCAAGCTGATGTAGCAGCAGCCCAACTCCCAGGTCTGCCTTACTGCTTTGCAAGCTGCTTCCACCAACACACTCCCTGCACAGCAGGAGGTTGAAGCCACAGCTTTGGATCTTCCTCATGCTATCAGCTGCCTAGTGAAATGTTCTAGGTCATGAACATTTGCAAAATAAACATCATAATGGGATCTCTGAATTACCAGGTAATCAGATTAAATCTCTTTTTCTGGAAATTACATATCTCAACCGATACAGAAATTAAAATGCAATAAATAGGATACAACCTTTCCCACCTGTGCAGTACTGTTGGACTGTGAAATTCCCTTCACTGTTTAAAGTACCTAGTTTTGAAAGGCCAGTAACTCTTCAATGCATTTTGGTTTTACTTGTAGTCTGCTAAAGGCTTCTTTTTTTTCTCGCAAACTTATCTCTTTTGTGATCTCATTTTTTCTTTCACCTGTCTTTTGTCACACAGACCTTTTGAGTGTGACAGTGGTTGTAATTCCTTTCCAATTTTTTTGCAGTTTTTTCTTTGAAATTAGCATTCCAGTTCGTAGAAATAAAAAGTACCTCATCTACTAATTTCAGCATGTCCATTTATTTATAGCTTGTGCATTTTATTCCTTCCCTACTAGGCATCTTCTTCACTTGGGCTTTCAATTACACAAAATTTCCTCTCAGCAGAACTTTTTATTACATGGTGCTCAGATCAAATAGTAAGCCGCAGAAGATCTTTATAGACAGAGTGCACTGCCTTTACTATATGTGGGATATGAAAGATTCTGTATATAAACAGCTTTTTAGCCCTAAGTAATATATTCCCAGTAATGGGTTTTTTTACTGAACTAGTATCTTCTCAATTATCTAGAGATCAACAGAGTATTTCCTTAAAAATCACACATATGTAATTTACTATCACAATAACCTTCAAATGTAAAGCCTTTTCAATGTAATTTTTTAGCTTCTCATGTCTTCTATTTATCAGAGAACATGATTCCAAAACAGATTTCAGACTACAGTATTCCTTTGCGCAGAATACATCTTCATATACTCACAGAAACACCACCTAAAGAATTTCGGAGACATTAGGAAACATTTTCTACCCAGAGGCATTTTAAAAAAAAGAAGCAATATGTTTTACTAATTTTGATTGTTACATGGAACCACAAAACAGCAGTAGATTTTTAGTTACAAGTGGAAAAGGGTCTTTTTCATAGCATGCTTCCCTTTATCAGTCTATCCTAAAATACCAACAACAACAACCTCACCATTTCACTTTTTTATATTCTTCTTCTCCCTCTCTGTATCTTCCCTTCATATTTTAAGAAATAAGGTTTTGGCATCAAGAAGATTAATCCCTTTGTAAGCTTTTCTGCCCTTGGCCATGGAAGATCTTCAGTCCTAGACAACAGGAATTATCTTTTCCTTAGTTAATTATATTCATGTTAATACAACATTTAGCTGCAACCATATATATGAACACACATACACATGGACCCATCTGTATTTGCCTCTCTGTGAACCAGCCTTGAGCTGGCAACATGTGCCTCCCAAACTAAGAGAGTGGGTTGGGGTTAAAGCCAATGACAACATGTCAGATGTGAATTTGCATCAAGGGAAGACGCAATCCAGCCTCTTCAAAAAAAGCACACCAAATGCACTTTATTTAATACATTTCTTCAAACAAAGTGTTTGAGCAGCTGAGAACAGCTGGGACTGAAGCTCAAACATGCTGCAGTGTGCCCTAGCTCCCGGGGCTCTGCCCTGGCATACTGTACCTGACACACATGACTGGCCCAGCACAGATGCACTGGCGATGGCTGGGGCCCACCCATGTCCCACGGCATGCACAGGCCTATTGTTTTCAGTCAGCTGCTTACAATCACTCATAAGTCTGTCAAGATTCATGAGCACTTCTTAAATACAATTGTGGGAACAGAAGTTCAACTTCCATGCCATTCTGCTCCATGCCAAACAGTGCTGATCTTTAAAGCTTGGAAAAAAAAGAATATTTTTATGACCTCATTGCAGTTCTTTCTGGCTGTGACCCTGATGTTTGTGGAAAGGGCAAAGAATCGCATACCGTACATCTTGCTAATCCTTTCAGTTCCTGTGTTTAGAAATCATCCAGAAATAGCTACTGGTCATAGAAAATACTCATGCACCTAAGGCTGGGTGCTAGATTGCAACCAGAAACTCCTAAACAGGATTGCTCTTGGCGTGTACACCTGTAACATTGGTATGTATTTCTTTTCCACCAAGGTTGGCAACTGTCTTTCATACAGATGATTCAATAATCAAAATGTTCTGAATAGAGGTATCAGACAGGTGAACAGAAGTTCTCTCAGGTAAGTTTGCAATGCCTGCTGGTGGGCAGGTCACTGTAATACAGACAGGTCCAGCAGCAGCACTCTTGTCTTCTCAGTAAGGACAATTATAGTCCTGGCTACACATGAGACAGCCACAGCCAAGTTCATTCTTCTGGCAAGAGAGAGAAGACAGAGATAGGGATAGTAATTTGTAGATTGTGACACTAAAAGACCAAGACACAAGACTAAGAGAATGCTTCACTAAGCTCCAGTTGAACAGCACAGTCCTTTATCAGAGACACCTTCAATCCAGCTGTAAAACAGGAGGGCACAGCTCAGCACAAATGAGGGGGAGCAAAAGAAAGCAACTGGATCTTCTTTTTAAGCCTGATGGGAAATTATCAGTTCTCATAAGAAATTCAATTTGTGACAAAAATTGGGGAGAAAGGATCATTTTAAGGCATGACTTCATAGAGGAGAGAGTTCTACCCAGGTTACAAACAGTTCCTATGTGTAAGTGTTGCTGCAACTGCTGGAGAATACAGACTGTGCATGTCGTAGGCTGCTACCACTGGTAAACTGAAATAGGAATTGAACATAAACAAAGAGTAGGCTTTCAATGCAGTAACTGGAATGGGGGTAGGGTGGGGAAGGAAGTATTTTTATGGCCACATGGAAAGAAAAAGTAAATTTGTTCTAGAGAACAAATGTGGAGGGACACATTTTCTGTTTATATTCTTATAAGTTAAAAAAAAAACTATTTGAAAAAGGATTTATCATCACAGTTTAAAAAAGATTCTCAGTATATTCCTAGAGCAAGACCTGAAATTTGGTTATGCATTTGCACTTGGGTACTTATCAAATTTTGCATTTAGTGGTGTCATCATCATGGTCCAGTGGATAAAAGAGCAGCTTGAGACTCATAGATACTATTCCTGGCTCTGTTTCTAGGTGATTTGGGCATGTAATTTCAAAGTCCTCTGCAAAGAAAGCCAGCATCATTATTTTCAATTTTAGTAGGATGGAAGGATAAATTGTTTCAGTGGGCAAAAGTGCGAGAGAAATAGCACGTACAGTTACTAACTGTTCTAATTATATATGAAATATCTGGATTCAGCTGAAGAGCAGTTTTCATTGCTTTAGCAAAAAGGTGAAAAGCATGCAGGTGAACATTAACTGTTCTGGATGCAAAACATTTTCATGCATTACTCTCAGAGCCTTGACAGAAGTGAACAGCATTAACAAAAAAACAGATACTCACGGCTGTACTTAAAGGCAATGGACTTTCTAAAGACCAAACTTTTAAATTTTGATTCTTGAGAATGTGGAGTAGAACCTCATGAAGATCCCTTGGGCTCATCATGATGTCTACATTGTAACTCTGAAATTGTTTTTTCTTTCTGTCACCCACCATTTCAACATTAAGAAATTTCAATATAATCTTAAACAATCACAGCTCTGAAGAGAGCCACAAAATTCTTTCATATGCAAGCAATATAATCACAGTCACAGGAAAAATCTCTACCAAGGTTTTCATACAGTCTCTTTCAAGCACAGTGCAGAATCTCATCTAGCCCAACATAAAAATTTCATCTTTGTCCCTTACTGCATTTAGCTAATTCAGAAACCTTGCCTGAGTTGAGCACTACATTCACCTGCTCTGGTTAGAGGCCAAAAACATCAGAGAACAGAAGGAATAATAAGTAAGTCAAATTCCTGGTCTCTTTGTCCTGGCTATTTAGGAAGGCTCAAGGAATATGGTAGGAGGGCAACAGGAGAGAGGAGACGAGACATCTCTTAGGTTCTAAAGCATACACATGACTTTCCCTGCTTTCATTCCTGCCAGTAAAAACTTTAACATATAGCCAATTCTTTGATATAATATCTGAGTAAAGCAAGAGACTACATCAAATTTTGTAAATTCAGAGGCCTTAATAAAGCTCCAAAGTTCTCTAAACAGAGAACCATGGTCCACTTGGAAATGACCATCAATTGTACAAAAAAACACCCTGAACTGAAGTAATATTTTTTTATATGACTGGAGTCTCTAAGAGTTGAGATCTGGAAAATACAAGTGTTTGAAAATCACAGTCCTTTTTAACTAGAATGTATTTTTACATAATGTTTGTACTGTTACTAATATTCCAATGGTGAGTTTACCTCACTGTTTACAGAGACAAACTTTCCTTGCTCAGTTTCACCTTCTAGACAGTGCATTTTATTAGGCTTGTGTTGGCCACACTGAAGAATTCCTTCCCCTGTCCTGAACCAGAACAGGTACTTAAACAGAGGAAGCGAAACTGGACCACCCCTCTTCAGTGAATCAAGCAGATAGTGACCTTGGGTGTCTATTTTTCCAAATCCTTTACTGTCATGACATTATCTAACTCCTTCTCTCCCTCTTAATAGCAAAAAAACTTAAATGACCTTTAGTAGTGTCCTTACACATCTAAGGGCCACAGCAGCTCACTAAAATCTCCTTCATGGCACACTACAGCTTGCACCCACTTTACTAACACTGATAGATCCCCTTGCATCAGATAGCTTTCCTTTCTTCAATTTGCTGTCGAAAACTGATATTGTTACCATCTAGGTCATCAATAAAGTACTAAATAGTCACTGCTAATAACCAGTTCTTATAGGATTCAACAGACAGGCATACACTCAGTGAGGATTCCCCATTTACAGTCATGTTTCATAGCCTGTCTGCCAGCTTTTAGTCCATTTAAGAAGCATCAAATTGATTTCATTTCAATCTAGTCACTTGATCAAAAAATCATGCCTCACAGAAGCATATTATATATTACTTCAACGCAATGGCATTGATCAAACTGTATTTGTTATCTCTCAAAAAAGAGAACAAAGAAAGGAATAAAAAGGCAGGTTGATAAAATCTATTTTCCAAAAATCACGGGTAACTAGACTTAAAGAATGATAGGAAGCTTCAATGTAGTCCAGTTAGAGAATTTCTTCCATTTTTTCCAGGACCAGAGCCAAATTGATAGGCTTCCAATTATCCAGAAGATTCCTTTTGAAAGCATTGGTGACAAATTTCCAAGTTCACTGTAATTTCTCCATCTTTCAAAGCATACTGAAAAATTCAAGCTTCATAACCCAAAGAACTCTACAGTGAATTCAGTAAAAACTCCTGGGTATTGGTTGTCAGGTCCAGATGTTTAAATAAGCCAAGGAGTAGCACAACAGCAGCTCACACAGCAGAGGTGGAGGAGACTGTTATGTGCCTCACCATCACCACCAGCCAAGATACAGTCTCAGTACTTTACTATCCTTTACTGACACCTGAAGAAGAGAAGTAATTCAATGAATACTTTTCTCTAATTCTAATAGACATTTTTCAACCAACAACAGCCCACTCTTTTGTTCAGACTTCTTTTGTTCTTACTAGGATTCTTTAAAATAAAAAAAAAAAAAAAAGACAAGAAAAAGGTATTCCACCCATTATTCCATTCACCACTGAGATTTTTGTGTGCCTTTATCAATTTCCTGAAGTACTTAACTTTTATTTTATAGAGCCTTCATACCCCTATCTTCTCACTTGGGGATTTCCATAGCAACAATTTTTCTTTTTTGGGTTTCCTTTGTCTTTTTGGTCATCACGTCTAACATTCTTAGACAGAAAAAAAAGGTTTTATTATTTTTATTTGTCTTGAAACTTGTTTTCAGCACTAGGAAACTGGTCATTTTCATAAACCAGTGAGAATAGGGACTTGAATATATTTATTACAGAAAAACAGAATAAAATCATGATCACTTATGCCTAATAAGCTACTCATTAGTGATTTGCATGCCACACAGAGAAGCCCTTTAGGAGAGGAAAAGCTGTGGTACTGCTGACTACAGCTACCATGACACTCAGTACAGACCCTCTCTGTCACGGAAAATCCTTACGTGCATCCCCCAGAGTTCCGTTCTCTGCTGCGGAAAAAATCACGAGAGAAGCTGCTAGTCAAAAGATCATGGCACAGATGGGGCTTCTGACAGGCCACACCACTCAGCTCCTCCAGGAGCAGCAGCACACACCAGATGCCTCTTGGCTCCCCCTGCAGCACCCCTGCACCGTGGGTTCCCTCAGAACTGGCTTTGTAATGTCCCTCTGTTACACAGCAGAGCAATTCTGTGCTGCCCCCCATCCAGGGAAAGTAAAAAATTCCTAGTTGGATCTAGGGATATTTACCTGGCTCTGGCCAGCTGAGATACACACTGGATAGCAACTTGAATGGCATTTTCAAGGTAAGATCCCAAAACATAAACTGAAGAACAGGACACAAAATTCAATGAATATTGTATGCAGATAGAGTGAGGAAAAGAGATTCTTAACCAGTGTGTGTAAGACTCTACAGTTGAAAGACTATATTTATTAATGGTAGTTTATTATTTATACTATGTACCAGGATTATTCTTTCTGCTGTGCAAAGACCAAAAAAAGGCCTTTTTACTTTAGCAAGAGAAGAGTAATTTGCTAGATGTCAATGGACTGTGTTTTCTGTTATTCTGCAATAGCTATTCTCTGAAGGTTTAAACGGATTGTTCTTTAACCATAATGTTGTTAAAGAAATGCCAGGAAGTTTATTCATGGTTTATTAATACTGCAGAGAGCCCAAAGCAGCAAGATAATGTCCAGACTTCCAAAAAACAGGCTTGCCAACCATCCCCTTGGCCAGTTTCCAATCAAAGGAAGAACAGGATAGCCAAGCTGCAGCTACAATGACTTCAGAAATTGCTGAAAAAATAAAATTGGAATGATCCAAGACACAAAGCCCTATTCCAACTTTACACACACACAAAAATGCCACTCACATTCCATTTGCACCATCACATAAAGGCCAGACTGGGTCTGTAAGAGCATTTTTTCCCCAAATGCTTTTTCAGGGTTCAGGTAGTGTTCTGACACCAAAAGGCAAAGCCCCTAACCAATTGCAGTACATTTCTTCATCCTACCATATGCTTTCTTTCCCTGCAGAATACTGATAATTCTGTCATCTGGATTCCTCTTATCTTTTTGATATATGAGGCTATTTCCTTCCTAACTTATTAAGGCATTTAGCCTCTCCTTTACATTTGAAACACATATCTGATATACAAAATAATTATGAAGCCCTTCACTAGAAAACTATTTTGGTGAACATCAACTAGACTCAGGTTTGCCATTTCTGAGACCTTTTAAGATTTTTCTCTAACAAGATCACCTGCATTTCCTCCATCAGGGCCAAACATGTCTCCCTTTCAAGGTTAGTGCTTGCAGATTTTTGTTCAACTCTGAAATGTTACAGGATGAAAAAGGCATTTTAAAGTGATAGTTTTCCTATGAAAAGTAGCTCAGCTTCTTCTGAAGGCACATTCTACTATTGATCAGTCACTTTGCTTTCTATGAAAATGAATGACCATATAATACACAGAAGAGTACTATTGTATTCCTTAATAGATAGAGGCTTCCAGCACAAAGTCCAGGAACAGATTCCAAAGGCACTGCAAGGCTGTCCCTCATCACGGTTTGGGGAGGCAGAGGGCAGGGCATGGTACCTTCAACACTACAGAACAGATTCCACCACGCCCATTACCGAGCACTCAGCTCCTGACACCAGGCAATGCCTTCTCGCTTCTTACTCCTCCATATTCCACAGATGAAAGCAGAGACACTTCAGATGTCATTGCCTGTCCCAGTTGTTTCAACACTTCATAAAGGAAATAAATTCCTTTATTAGAAAAGTTGCCCATGAAAGCGTGGCTGTTCGGTATTTCTGCTGGATAAAAACATTTGTCACTATATGACATTCAGGCAGCCTTGTTTCTTTTCCATAATATATGCAATGCTAGGAATAATGAGTTTACCATGGCTCCAAGTCCTGTAAACACAAGGTGTTGATTTTTTTAGAGCATTCTCAAATGCAGAACTACTTCAATAATGCCATACAATTTAAATCCAAGGATTATGGATCAGCGTTTCTTCTATAATCCTTTTTCTTCAAAGAAATAAAAATTGACTTTATCAAACTGCACAATCACAAGGAAAAATCAGGGAGCCTGACAGGCAGAAGCCACTCACTTTTCATAGTGCACTATTCCTCACCATCTCAGTGCCAAAACATTTCTGCAGAGCTGTCACAGGGGAACTTGAGGTAAAATCCTTAAGATTTATATTAAGCAAGAGTTTGGGTATCAGGAGACAGTTATTCTTAAGTCCTCCTAATGAGGTCATGAAGAATTTTGTTTTCAAACACAGTTATTTCTGATTCCAAAACTGTAACTTTTAAAGAATTTGATGGGTTTTAGACTGCATTTTAACACATATTTCTAGATGTTTTTAAGGTTCATTTAAGGTGGCAACTATCTTTGAATATGTACCCGGCTCTCCTGACATGTAAGATGTGACAATTGCTCAGTAAATCATGTCATTTAGCTTATTGGAATTGGGATTTCACTTCAGGTTTTGGCTTAAGGAAACCAGGGATAGCATCCTAAGAGTGGATCTAGCACTTAGAAGGAAGACAAAAATCTGGAGAATTACGATCAAAAATAACATGGGCAGCAGGTCAAGGGAGGGGATTCTGCCCCTCCACTTTGCTCTCACATGATCCCACCTGGAGCACTGCATCCAGCACAGGAAGCATAGGGACCTGTTGGAGCAAGTCCAGAGGAAGGTCACAAAGAGGCCTGGAACACTTCTCATATGAAGAAAGGCTGAGAGAATTGGGGTTCCAGCACTTAACAGGACTACTACAGAGCTGGAGAGGGAATCTTTACTAGGGCCTGTAATGATAGGACAAGCGGGAATGACTTTAAATCAGTCTTTTAAGTTCAAAGTGGGCAGGTTTAGATCACTTCCTAGGCAGAGATTCTTTACTATGAGGGTAGTGAGGCACTGGAACAGGTTTCCCAGAGAAGCTGTGGATGCCCCAACACTGTAAGTGCTCAAGGCCAGGTTGGATGGGGCTCTGAGCAACCTGGTCCAGTGGAAGGTCCCCTGCTTGACAGGGGGTTGAAATGAGATGATCTTTAAGGTCCCTTCCGACCAAAACCATTCTATGATTTCAAAACTTTACAATATGTTTTTTTTATTCAATGATGACAAGGAGACAGCCTTAGCAGTCTTTGCATATTTCTCCTATAATGCACAGGGACTTTGGGGTTTTTTTAAGCAGCAGTAAATAGCAGTCCTAAACAATGCAATGTTACCTGATAGTGTTAAGCACCAGTTCATGTACATTGTGTTTTGTTTTCTCCGTTCTACTCTAGGCTGTTATGAAAACATAAACAAACTTAAAGCATTTGTTGCAGTGCTATGTATAGCTCTACTCAGCTCGGAGTCCTTTTGTTCATCATTTCTATCTGGAACTGGGAAACTTTTCTTGAAGCAGTATTGTTTTTCAGTTGAAAAAAAAAAAAGGCAAGAGAACGAAGTATTTCAAAGTCTCACATCTTACAGAGTACACCCAGTTATAAATATGCTACAATCAGCACACTACAGATTTTATGTAGAAAGAACCAGATGATGTGGAATTCAGTTCGTGCTAAGAAAGCAGGAACAGGGCTTATAAGAATGGTTACATCCCTAATATGCTTGCACATAAACCCACAGTAATCTGCTTTATTGCCAAAGTCATATAAAGAACTTGGGCACCAAGCAGCATAGGTAATCTTGAACTGGAGGCCCTCCAGCCTAATTAGACACAAACACCCAGAAGGCCTGAGACTGAAATATGGCATGTAGATTTTGAAATGTATGAAGAGACAGAACAGTCTCATTAGCAGCCATCCCGGTGTTTGCTTAAGCCTCTGAAGTTCCTTTTTTGACTGAGGGAAGGAGTAAGCCATGTCTATGCCCGGGGCTAAGCCCAAGGAAAAGCATCCTGCTCCTTCAGGAAATGGCCCCAATCTCCCACCCTCACCCCAGCACGCTCCTCCTGGGCTTTGTGCAACTCTTGGCCACTCTCTTTGTAAAGACATACCCGCAGTCAGACAGCTGATTCAGTATCAATAATGCTGGAAAGCCAAAAACATTGTAATTCATTGAAAAATAAGACAAAGAAGCAATTCTGTGCATAGTTTATAGAGGTAATGGTTCGTCATTCACTATTTAGTAGATACATTTCTTAAGAAAGCTAGTCATGGAGTTTTGCCAGAAGCCATTTTAAAAGTGATAATTTTCCTTCTTTCAAAGCGCTGAACATTTTTTATTTTTATTGCATCAAACAACTATTGTTGGCTACTTTCTGACTACAAACTTGTCTCTCTTTGATTTCACATATGCATCTATTTTATAGAAAAAAAATAGAAAATTTTTCTATTTTTATATAAAAATGAAAAATTATGAGTGAATTAAAGAAATAGACAGAGGAGAAGTCCATGACAACTTTAAGGCAGACTGGCTGTGGCAGAAGAGGCTGTGCACAGAACTGACCTCCACATCGCAGATTTCAGGCACTTTCAGGGACTATCTATTTTTGGAACCATAATAGCTACACTTAACAAACCAGAGGGTGTGATGGAACTGTTTTTATCAAGTTATCTCCCTCTAAGTTATTTGGAGGAACAATGCAAGGCAACACATTATTTCCTTTTTCAATTGAATTTTTACATTATCAGGAAATATCACACTGGCCACAAAACTATAAACAACTTTTGGTTTTTGTAAAGTAAAAGGAGCTTTCTGCTTCTTTTCCTTTTCTGCAAACACAACACAAAGGAAACACAGGGACAGAGAAGAGTCCAGAAAGCTTGTGTGCAATAAAAAATTGTGGATAAAGGCTTCAGTTAATTGACATTCAAGGTCAATTTGTATCTTCATCTGTGATGCTGTTGTATCAGTACCTGAGATTACCTATCAGTCCCATTTTCTTGATAAATTTTATGGGAAGACTATTTGACTACTTATTCTCAGCAGCAAGTACCACTGAAGCATTACTATTACACAACAAATAGGCAAATGTTAAGTGGGGATAATTTTTTTAAGAACTTTTCTTAACGATTATTTTCAATGTTTTTTGCATTTGTAAAGGTCTTGTTTGGGATTTTTTTAAAGAATGTGTACCAGGATATTCACTGTTCTCTTTTGCCCTTCGCTGTCATTTAGGTTTGAGTTTCAAGAAAATAAAGTAGTAGGAAAGTAGTTACTTGGTCACAACGTGGCAAGCCTCATAGTACTGCCCATGGCCGTGTGACCTCAGCCAGCAGTGAAAATCGGGGGATGCCCCTCTGGTAGGGGACCCGCAACCCGCCGAGGGAACAGAGCCTTGGCCCGCGGGCCTGTCTGCCTCCGGGGCCCGCGCAGCCAGACATGAGCTCACCGCCCACGCAGGAGCCAGCTCTGCTCGGGAGCCACTCAGCCTCAGCACAGAAACCGTGCCCAACCTGATGCGTCTGTGCCCGGCACGGGAAGCCGAGATCAGGCGGCAGCATCCCCCCGACGTGCCCGGGACACCGCACACAGAGCCTGGCAGCGCGGGGAGGGAGCGCCCGGACCGGGCACCGCCACTGCCCTGCTGACCATGGGGAAAGGCACCAGCGAGGCCGGTGACCGGCCAGCCTTCGCTGAAGCAAATGTAAACAAGAACAAATAAAGGGGGAATCGGGCAAGCCTTGGCTGGTTGAAGGGCATGAGAGGGCAGATACCACCTCTGTGCCCAGGCCCACGCCAGAGCAAAGCGGCCCCGAGGGCACACGCTGGGACGGCCGTCGGGGACGGGGTGGGAAGCGGGGACGGAAAATCCCGCCCAGGCACGAGGAGGCCGTCGGCGAAGCCAAGGGATGGGAGAGGCTGGGAAGGGAGATGCCCCGGGTGGGCAAAGCAGGGTGGCGGAGGGCAGTGAGGGGGAAGCCTGCGAGCCCGGGCCGCAGGGAAACAGGGCTCAGCTCTGTGCTGAGGAGCTGCACCCTCCCCGTGGCAGGTGCGCCATGCACGGCCCGGGGCGAGCCCCGCTGNGGAGGCGGCGGAAATCTAACAAGCAGTTTTTTCTGCGAGGGGCTGGGAGCGTGGCTTTGGGCTGGTTTCTCCCAGTTTTGGGCACAGTAAACCCTGCTCGTCTGTTAAGCTAGGGCCTGTTTCAGAAAGAGTAATTGTGATTTGGGCAGGAACTGCCAGTCCCTGCGAGCCCAGAGAGGCTCCTGCGTCCTGGCCTTGCTATGCAGGACTCTGTGAAACAGGTGGAGGAATCATGAGCGGATTTCCTTTGGCTTTCTGACAGTGGAGAGCGATGTCATTGCAGTGACTGGTTCAGCAGCAGTTCTGTCTGTAGCATAGGGGCATGCCAGTGTGGAGGAAAAGATCACAGGAGAAATTATGCCACTCAAAAATTGCCTCCATTCCCTTTTGCTGCACGACTATTTTCCTTGCAATTAACAACTAATCAATTCCAGGAATTTGAGGGAGGCTGTGTATTGAAGTAACTGCAGCTAGCTGGGCTTGCCAGCACCCACGCAGCCTTAAGGCTGATCCTTTGTGCCACTCCTGGCTCTCTCTGACTGAAGTCTTCTCCTTTGCATCTTTCTTTTGCAGCAGAAAGGGTGGGTCTCTCCGCTTGGATCCTTGTGGTATTCCTTTATTTCCAAAATCCTGTAGTGCTCCACCTGCAAACTAAAATAGTGTCTTACAATAAAAGTAAAAATTAATTTGACCATTCTGATCACATATTCATTACAATTAATTTTCTTATAAGCACTTGAAATTAACTTTTCCTACCCAAGGAGAAGTTTGAAGTTGTTTTATGTATTTCTGCTTCAAAAAACAAAAATGAGGCATGACTGTATATATTTTGGATATGTTAGTAAGCAAGAAATGTATATTATTTTATTCAGTTTAATTTATCGAGACCTGACAGTAAAGATTTACAAACCATCATTTGCACCACGTACAACTGAAGCAATTGGGAAACGTCAGAGCAGACATTTTTCTCCCTCAGAAAGGCCAACTCTGCTAAACTGAAAGTTTCCACAGAAGCATACCAGTTTTCAAAGGAATTTTCATCAGAAAAACCCCTGAGATGGGCTCCAACTTTTTTTTCAGACAGACAGATGGATAGCCTCTGCATAGGCGATGTCCTGGCACTGGGGACTCAGCGGTAGGTGTTACAATCCCATATTCTTCTGCCAACAGTTCTGGGGAGCACCTGACACTCTGGGCAATGGTGGTTTCTGCCCCATAGACCTTTTAATCCCATAAAGAATCACCAGACACTGGCTGGCACTCCTTTATCCCAGGAAAATCATGCCAGATTTCAGCATGCACACCCCTCTTCCACTTGGCTGGGCTGGAGTCTCTTCTGAAAGTCCAAACCAGTCGTATCCTAGCAAAAAACTGCTTGTAGAGAGACTGCCATTCCTGTCTTGGAAGGAAAGAAATGGAGTCAAATTAGAGAGATAAGGATGTTTTATTTCCAGATATATCCTCCTACAGCAGTTGCTATGGATTTGCACATTCTGAAGTTGTTTTGCCACATCAGCACTAAAAAACTGTCATAAAACGTCAGAGGCATCAGCTGAACAAGAGACAACTCAGTACCCGTGCTGTGTGCTCATTTCAGAGTTTCTGTGTCAAGATATGCCACAGGTAGTGGTTTTCAGAGTCTGTCAGATCTTCAGACTGCCTGCACACTGACCCACAAGGCAAAGTCCTGTACTTTTCCCTTGTTTGAGCAAGACTAAAAGCTTTCTCATGGGTTAGAATGACATATGTTGTGTGTAGCTTGTGCACTAATAAATGATCAGTAATTCCTTCTTCCTCACTTCTTTGCGTAATTATTTCACCTTTCTCACATACAGTGTGAGAGATGAATCTTGAGTTTAATAAATACCCCCAAGAACATGAAGTGCCTCTCAGTGAGCTTGGGGGCAGTTACAACCCATCCTCTTCAAGCATTCAAGTTTCTGAGCAAAAAAAGAGGAGCTTTATATACTATTGTGGCAATTATTTTTACAGAACATACGATTGCCTCTCTTCTCTCTGTTGTTTCTTGATAGGCTTTAAAAAGAGGCACGTGGAGGGGGAAAAAAACAAAGTTTTCTCTCAGTTCAGTGAAACTGCAATGGGTGCTGTTTGTTTGCAGAAATACCTGACCTAGCTTAATTCTGAAGAATACAAAAAACAAGAGGAAGTTCAGAGATTTTTTTCTAATGCTATTTGGCCATGACTATTGTAAAGTTCGTGAAACTTATATATGTGTAATGCCAGAGAAATGGTGCATTTTTAAGGTCCCAGTTTGTCACCTTGCATGAACTCACAATTCATTATACAAATGAGGCCAGGAGTACAATGAAATTAAGAGGGGTATGAAAAGAACTAATAGTAAGTAGTTTTTTAATATACTCATTTTTTGTGGCTGGCGTTCAGATGACAGCTGACCTTATAAAATCTACATGTGATAAAGATTTTTGCCTGCCATTTTGTCTCACATACAACAACAGCACCAAGTCTGAGGTATTTTTAGTCAGGGTACCTGCAGAACATCACAAGGTTTAGATATTTTGGTCTTTTGTCACATGCACTCTTTCATATTTCTCATACAAGAAGGATTCAATTAACTGAGTCACAGGAAAGAAACCATGCAGAATTTTATCAGAAGGGCTATATGCAAAAACTATGTGCTACTTCACTGAAAATCAATGGCACCAGTCCAGTAACTAACATATGCTATGGGGATGGTGACACCACATGGGAGTGATGGGCTGGGCTGCAGGGTGAAAGGAAGTGCTAAGCAGAGTACACGGTAGACGGAGGGAGCTATTCCAGGTTTATCTTCCCAGTGCTATTTTAAAGTTTTTACATTAAATTTGTTCTCAATACAGTCCTTCTTGCCACAGATTTGGGAGCAGCAGCACACACACATGGAAAATACTTTCCAATTACAGCACGAACAAGCTAAGCAGGAGGGACTCACTGCAAGATTGCCATCCAAATCGCCATCTGCCCAAGGGAAGGGACAGCATGCAGTTGCACTGTTCCTGGAGCTAAGAAAGGACCAGGTAGTTACCAGGTCTTCCTTGCTCTCTGCAGAAAGTTGGTACAGCCCACCTCAAGAGGTTTGTTCCTGCACTGGCTTGTTCATGCTGCCAGTGGCATTAGCATGGACACAGGCAAACTTTTCCTTGTGTCCTTGCCTCAAAGTTTCTTTATTGCAAGTGCACCAATTTTGGGGTGGGGAGAAGAGAAACAACAACAAAAACAGGACTAAAAATGTGGTACCCTGAAACAGGGGAAAGAGAAGGTAGGATGAGAATATATTTCCCCTTTTACACCTATGGCATTTTCCTAGCCTACTTCTTCTGAGGACGTTCACAGGCCAGCCCTATTTTTTACTGTTTACCTTGACACAGTTTCTTCAAGTAACAGTACTTAGGATAAATGTCAGACCTGAATTATGGAAAAAGTAGTCAGAAAGGCTTTTGTAAAAATTATTTGGCCACTTAGCAGTGGAATTGGACCATCAAAGAAGAGGGAACTCCTGCGGCCTATTTTCTGAAATGAATGATCTGTCTACAAAGAGCAGTTCACAGAGCAAGCCCCTAAGACTTCAAAAGGGAAAGGCTGTTTAGTTACTCAGTGTAATCTCTGCCATAAGCTCTGTCTTATCCCACAGGTGTAAAATAACATCTGATCTGAAACCATCCGTAGAGTTGCTAAGTAAACATATAAAAACTAAAACTCTAACTAAAACTGTTGCCAATCGTTAGCCATTGCCAGTGGAAGTGAAAATGTAGGAAAAGTCAAGAAAAGGTAATTTCATTCCTCACTTTGCCTTCTGGCTCTCAGCTGCTTTTACTCCAGAAGTGGTCAGACCCCAGAAGCTGTTCTGTTTCTTACCACATTAAGAAGCTGGCCTAGAAGGCATGGACAGGTGACTTATTCCAGTGAAGCCCCCTCCTCTCCAACATGTCCATGGCACTCCCTAGCTTTTATGGGGGCATAGAGAATTGCTCCTGCAGACCCATGTTAGCAGGATTCCACTTTGCCATGGCATAGGAACTGGGGAGCAGCCAGTTACACCAGCAATGCTCTCTTTCCCTGCTGTCAGAGAAGCATGAAGAGCTCATAGGGAAGCTGAGCACTGAGTCTGACATTTACAAACTAAGAGTAAGGCTAGATGCAATGTCTACAAGCATAGAACTTTATTCACAGTTTCAAAGTGTTCTGCTTCACAGAAGTCAAAAGCTCCCACTGGTCCCTCAGGAGCCTACCTGGATCAGAAAATAATTTTATCTTGCACAGAAGACAGCTGGATGTTACCGTGATCAGGTTTGGCACATTGCCAGAGGCTGGTGGTTCCTTGGACAATATCACCATTGTGTTGAGTTTGCTTCTCTGCTACATGGATGCATAATTTAAGACAGTGAGATGAAACTTAGCACACAGAATTCTACTTGCTTTATTCCTAGCTCAACAATTGCAGTCAGTCAGTCAGTCATTTTATATCTGTATATATCACTTCATCCATATTGCAATAGCTCATGTACCATGTTATATTGCTGCACTGAGCCTCTGCCAGTTTCAGATCAGTCACCTCTGTCAAGTCCCATAGGATAAGAGGGCCTGTAAGACCTATTCAAAATTATTTTTTTACCCTGGATGGCCACACATGACCTAGCTTCCATCAGCAGCCAGGTGCCAGGGGAAGAGCAACTGATGTGAAGAAGACTGTTGGAAATGGTATTCCTGCCTGTATACCAGCTGCTGAACTTCTGCTCTTTTGTTATCTGAATCTGCACTTGCAGTGCCTGCCTGGACAGCCTCTTATTTTAATTGCTATTACTTTCAATGACATTAATCTGGGGGAGGGATCTTAGAGTTAAAGCAGCATATTTTATGTTTATAGAAATGATAATCATGTTCAGAGAGCAGATTAAAAGGGTTCTCATAATGATGGCAGTGAAGGCAGAAGATAGAGCTTTCATTTCCATAAAGCATTAAGCAAACCCTACTTTACTGCCAACACAATCTGCTGCTGGCTCTAACTATTTATGTTTATTTTTATGTATTTATTATGAGTTTGTCCCCTGCTGTCAAGCAGATAGGCTTCTGCTCCTTACCTTTCAGGAATGCATTAATCCTGGTGATTGGTTAATGTATGGGGAGGGAACAGAGCAAGGGGAATATGAACTGCAGCAACCTAGTGCAGTGTAAATCCTGGGAACAAGCTGAACTAGATAGAGATGGAATCTGGGAACTATTCTTAATCCTGACAGTTGCAAGCAATGAGAAAGCACAGAACCCAAAATAACACTCCTGGGTAATAGCAGACTTTTTTTGTTTTTTCTCCAAGTGGAAATTTTATTAATGCATCCCAGGTTGAGGTTTTAAAACAACAAAATACAAGTTGATGCAGAGTTAATTCCCGTTTCTGCTGCTGGCCCCAAAAAAGCAGGTGTCGTCATGGGCTGTTGGCTGCCTCCTCCCGTGCACAGGGCACAGTGATTAGAACAGCATGAAAAGCCCGGTGAGCTGGCACGGGGCACAGTGCCTAACAGAAAAGCAGTGGGGGAAGGAATCTCTTGATGGGTGATGTCGCTGTAAATATGCCTTAGGTTAGCCCAGAAAAATTCAGTAAAAATCTTACTTTTTTTCCTGTTTGCTCCGTTGCCAAATTTGCTGAAACTCCACTGGCTGTATGACTAACCATGCCTGTTAGTATTTCCCCCCCTGTGAGGAACCTAAGTAAAGTTACATTCAGAACACTCGTTACAAACCCAAAAACACTGAAGGAAAAGACAAGGAAGGGAATCCTAAATTCTGATATTTCCTGTTCCTGTCCAGTTGAATATTTGTCATCTTCAAAACTCTATGAATGCCTTAACTTTTTAATTATTTTTAATTATGTGATAGTTTAATTCTTGCCTTGCTGGTTCATCATAGGGACATCAGTGATCCAGTGTTGTGAGAAGTGAATGGCTCAAGTACAAAAATGAGCTCTAGTAACAACAATTTAAATGTCTCCCCCACTCCATACCTCCTCTCCACAGCCTCCATAGCAACCATGTTTTTAAGAATCTTTGCAAAGACTCTCAAAAATTCAGTCTCCAGGGGAAAGTAAACCCCTAAAATCACATTAAAAATCTGAAGCAGGACAACCAGAGGATTCTTGCACAAGGCACAAGAGGGAAACATCACAAAATCTGAATCTCCAAGTCACACATCAGTTCCAATTTTACAGTTTTCAATTCCATCAGTGCCAGTTTTCAGCATCATTATAGCGTTGTGATGCCTTTAAAAACTAGGAGGGAGGGAGGGCTTTTCAGTGCAGCTCCACTGAAACCTGTGTCTAATGATATTTTAAAGTAATTTATAACCCATAAAGCACTCACAGCAAGGCCAGTATCACAGTATCTAGTGATATTTATGAGCTTGCAGGTCCCAGTTCTATTAATATAAATAATATGCAGATTATTAATGAGATAAAAGTGTTTATTGTTTGTCTTTGATTAAAAATACTAAGCAAGCGATCTGCAACCTACTGACATCTGGAATTATGGTTTGTGTTATCTGCAGATTTTGCTTTGTTTGCACAGAATGAGTCAGATCATAAGTGGTTTATGGTGCTCTTTAACATACAGCTATGGCATGAATAGGCTGAAAAGACAGATGCTAGGCAAGTCAGCAGTTTACTGATTTGACATTCACGGCATTTGCAAGGTTAACACAACTTCTGTCCTGAACAAAAAGAAATCAGTACAGTCCCACTGAACCGGATGAGTGCTGGTGGTTGTGAGGAATAAGGGCACTGCTGTCACATGAGAATCTGCATTATGGCAGAGAAAAAGCCCAAAGGGTAAATATAAAATTTTCTACTTTCTGAGACAGCATTTGTGCAAAATTTATGCATGCATAAATACTTCTGAACATTGTTTTGTTGCCTTTCATTTAGGGAGAAATGTGGTGGTTACAGAAAAGCAAGCATCAAACTTTCTTTAAAAATAAATTATAGTATCAAGCCTAAATTAGCAAATCTGCAGCTGCTCTGTAATATCCCCATGAAGCTAAATGTGTGTTATAAGAGGTCTTTTATATAGAAGACATGACAAGAATTAACCCAAAAAGCAAGGAATCTGATATGGAGTAAGGTACTTAAGCCATGCAGAGGGGAGATGTAAAACCAGGTCTGTATACACCAGGTAAATAATAACAAATACATCACTAGAGAATCAGGCTTCCTGCATTTATCTCCTCTCTTTTACAAAGCACAGCAGCAACACTTTGACTCTGTTTTGCTAGAATGTAATTTCTGGCATTGTACATTGTCCAGTGCCTCTGCTGGCATTTTGTTTTGGATCTCTCTAGATCCACACCACAGCAGCAGCAGCATTACCCTCATGATATAGTGCTGCAATCCCTACAACTGTGCATCATTAGTGGGAAATCATTTTAATACTCTTGTAAACGCCATCAGAGAGCCAGGAGACTATTTGTATTTGTTTTACTGTCACAGACTAAACTGCCTTATTCCAACCCTGTCCATCAAATTAGTGTTGGACCAGGTTCAAAGCACTCTAAACCTGCCAACTCCAGTCTGGCTTGAACTTTAATAGAACCAGACAACCACTTTCCAGTGCAGACACTGCAAGCATATCAGTTGCAAATACATGTATTGATAAGGTGCCCTTTCTCCATCATCCAGAAGGTTGCAATCCCCATGTTGGAGGCGAAGCACTTTGCTCCAAAGGTTTTATGACAGGTTTTACACTTCACATTGCCAGAACTTTCGTTTTCCCCACATGGAGAAAATGTAGGTGTATAAAATATTGGATAATCTTCTTACATAAAATATCTCACATTTTTATGTAAGAATACAGTCTATATTTAGTGCAAAGTCTTCCCCTCTGAGGTAACTCTTGGTTTTAACCCAAGAAGAAGGAGAAATCTTGGCAGAGTGTTGTAAGAGAGATTTTCTGACCTAGTCACTGGAGGAGATAGTATGATTTTTAGGAAAAAGTTATACTTTTCTTTCAAAAAGACTGAATGTTCAGTTCAGCCCGCCACAGTTGACTATAAAACACAAAAATGTTAACCAAAACATGGTTGCTGAGAGGAGTTTTCAAGCCTTAGCTGGGTGGGAGGAACAGCAGGTGACCTGGGAGCACAGCTAGCCAAGGAGCTGGAAACACCATCCCACAGAGCCATCAGGATGAAGTTTCCTCAGCAGTGGAGTGGCACTAATAGCTGCAGAGCACCTGTTAGGGTGTACTGCAGTGGGGCTGTACCCCAATCTGCACTGCTGCTGGAAGTTCAGAAGGAAGCCTCATCTGCCCAGTCAAAGACCAGATCTATATTTAAAATATTTGCCAGAAAGAACTGAAGTCACAGGGAACAGGAAGACACAGAGGTAATTAATGCATTTTTTTCAATGGTGAAAAAGTGCCTGTGGGCAGTTCCCAGAAGCCATGCTGTTAACAAGAGAAATTCTGAGTGACTGCACACTCAAGCACATTTCTTTTAGCCTTTGTTCTTGATCTTTTTTGTTCACTTTCTGTCAACAGCAAAGTGTTCAAAGCTAAGCTCCACTGCTCATGGAAAGCAAGATGTTAGCTCATCTCTCAGCTGCAATCAAAATTTGAATTGTATGTTTAATAAATTGAGGTTGTGATGGTTAGTTACAAGAGCTAACAAAAGTATCTCTTAGGATTTGCATAGCAATCCTATACAGGAGGAGCTTCCAAGTACAACTATCAAATATTCACAAGTGCTTGTAACCTTTCCACTTGCATCCAGATGCTCTCCCCCATACCATGCTGTGCAGGAACTACCACTAAAATCAGCACAATTCCCAACAGAAAATGCTACTCAGCTTGAGTAAAGGTGACAGAATCAAACCCTTGGAGGGGGAGGATGAGAAAACTCAGTATTAGTTTGAATAATTAATGTATCTGAGAATATCCTAATCTCCTTATGAAGAGAGAGGCAAAATCTAAATACATTATTCATGATGAATTATTCAGTCAGCTGTGTATGAATTATCCTGGGAATATTTCACTGGCTTTTAAAACTTCTTTCTTAGAACAAATAAATCTAGCTTGGGAAAAACATCCCCTTTAGTGGCCAACCACATTTTCAAACTAGTCTGTCAGCCAAAGATAAATTTTAAATGTTTCCTAGCATTTATATCTACTGTAGCATCATCTAGGAATCCAAGCAATACATTTGCATCATTGTAGCATCGTGTAGGAATCCCAGTAATAGCTTCTCATTATCTTCAGTGCAGTACAGACAAAGAGGTGACTAATGCTGTTAGACTCAAATGAAAGTGCAAATGTATTCTAACACCATGAGATTTTATAAGACCAAATCTAAAATTCAGAAAAGAAGGACTAATTGTTAACTAAGCATACAATTGTATATGCACACCTTCAAGACCATCTCTATGAAAAGCAGTGTGTTTTCAATGTCACACCTGCCACGTGAAGTGAGACAGAATTTTTCCTAGGACTCCTTCACTAAGCCCTACTGCCAAAACCTCAAAAGTTCAAGGGAAGGATGCATCTATGAATAAACACGATAGCTGGATTTCACTTTCTGAGCTCTGAAATCCCTTGAGTGCAATATACTTAATAAAGGTGGGGTTTTTTTCAGAGATTTGTACAGTTAAAATTATCAGGGAGGGAGAGGTTTAATGTATTTATGCATAACAAAACAAGCCCGCTCCAAAATCATCAGAGAAGACATCAGATCAGGCAACTTAAGTTTCTCCATTCTTTGCATCCCTCTACTTTTTTCTCTGGTAGGACAGTTTACAGGAAACATTGTGTCCCCAGAAGAATATAGAAGAGGGATATAGAATATACAGCAGATGTAGCAGCTTCTCCTGTGCTTATTCGAATGCAATGAAGGGCCTATGAGATGGACTAGTGGTGTCCATGTCAGGTATTTAAAACTCTTACAAAAAGTACCCAAGAGCAAAACCTTAGTACCACAATGCCACAAGAAAAGAGTCACCAAGCTGAAAAAAAGAAACTAGCTGGGAAAAGCTTCTTTGCCTTTTAAGCCAGAAGAAGGGAAAAGGGAAGATAAGAACTGGCATCACAAATGTAAAATGGAAAACAGCTATGACAGATCTCAAGCTTCAGTGAGTAACTCTGCTCTGTCTCAGCAGGGGGACCTTTTGAATCACATTTGTGATTCTTACTTCATTTATTTGAGGTCTATTTTGCTTTAAATCCTGTGTTCGTTCCTGGGTATTTTCTCTCTCTTAATTAAACCTTCATATCAGACTTTTATTAAGATAGAGGCAAAGCCTGTACCTTCCTCATTCTCTCAAGGTTATCTTCTGAAATAGGATTGAATTCTTTTAATGGAAAGAGATGGGGGAGAGAACTGCTAAACCTATGGGAAAGTTGTAATTCCACAGTTATTTCTAAGAATACAAAAGATTGTGGTATCTAGTATCTGGACAATCCAATTAGCCTAATGTCTGGGAATTAAGCAGGCTGCTGATCATGTTGGAGGACTGGCTTATTTCAATGGAAAACTGTTGTATTTGCACAGCAGTTTCACTGCAGCTCAGTAGCCGGGTCTCCAGAATCATCCTGAAATTAACCATGGGCCATCACTGCTCAAAGAAGGAATGGTAACTTCTTCTCTAAAATCACAGGTACTTAATACAGTTCACTGACTGGTATGAACCACAAAAGCCAGTGTGGTCAGATTTTCATATGGATATCCCCATTTGCTGAATTCACAGGTTTGTTTTCTAAGCAAGTAATTAGCTAATGGCCTCTAGATCCATAAAATATTTATAAAGTTTTTCCATTTCAGAGTGTGGAAAGAAGTCTTGCTGGTTTGAAAATTTTCAATAAATACATATTTCAAAAGCAAATTTCTCTCCCCTTTCCCTTTTTTTTTCATCCTTCAATGGCATGGAGTGACACAGCATTGCTGAGTGTTATCACAACTCAGGACTTGTGTTTTGGAGGGCGCTTTTTGTCCTGTGTTTGGTTTGCTTCACTAGTTCACTCCACACTTTGCATGTTTCCAGCTGCAACCAAGAGCAGAACCATGCAAAGCTGGTTCCCCTCTGCCACCCAATGCAAGTGCTTTTTCTGCCAGCAAAGGTGCCAGAGCTCCTGTCACATACTTCCATGGATGGCCAGAGCCTCAGCCACAGCTCATCCCCCTCAGAGAAGGGATAAAGACCCAAACAAAGTTATTGGCTGTGCTGGGACAGTACCATACACATGATAGGAGCTCTCTCACTGAGAAACATTGCTCTCTTCTTCCTTTCTTAAGTGTAGTTTATGATACTTAAAACATTTGCATTTGCCTCCACAAGACCTCCTGATACTTTTTAAATCAGTGACAACACAAGTGGAAATTACAGGGAAGTAAATCTCCATCATCAGGAATTAGTTAAATCTTTGGTAAGGGAAGTTTCACAGTTTCAGTGGTGGGAATTGTGTCACCTTCACATTTTATTTTCATTCTCAAACTTTGTGTTGATCTCCTTCTAGACAAGATAATTATTCTACAGAAGACCTTTTTAAATCTCAGAGCTCTGCATGCTTTAAAAAGAAAATAAAGAAAAAGAGGAAGAAAATTTTAAAAATCAGAAAACAAACAAAATTAAGAGGGCTGGAGCACATCTCCTATGAAGACAGATTAAGAGAGTTGGACTGGTTCATCCTGGAGAAGAAAAGGCTCTCGGGAGACCTTGTAGCAGCTTTCCGGTACCTAAGGGTCCTACAAGAAAGCTGGAGAGGAACTTTTCACAGGCACTTGTAGGGATAGGACAAGGGGGAATGGCTTTAAGATGAAAGAGGGTAGGTTTAGATTAGATACTAGGAAGAAATTCCTCACTGTCAGGGTGGTGAGACACTGGAATAGATTGCCCAGAGACATTTTGGGTGCCCCATCCCTGGAAATGTTCAAGTCCAGGTTGGACAGAGCTCTTGAGCAACCTGGTCTGGTGGAAGGTGTCCCTGGCAGGGAGATTGGAACTAGATGATTTCAAGGTGCCTTTCATTCCAAACTATTCTATGATTCCATGATATTAAGAGGCCTCATTCAATCTAAAGGTAATAAAAGATGTAACTGCCAGAAATATGTAAAGTTAATAAATAAGAATCAATATCACTTTCTTATGTGGCACTCTTCATATATAGACCATATTTAGAATTTCAATCCAGAAGGTGAAACATCTCCCCAAAAAGGACTTACTTTCTGAAATGTCGTCTACAGTTTGGGCATATATATGGTCATATATATAAGTTGGATGAAGGCAAGGAAAGAAATTTACTCATATGGGAAAGAACTGGCCTCATATGAGGCACCAGAACTATTTCTCTTCTTGACCATTTTAGCAGTTCTGAGCAGAAGGCAGTTTAATTGCTCATGTCTTTCATGATGTAAAGTGTCTTAAGGCATAGAAGGTCATCTCTCATTTCCTCTGTAAAACAGTTTACTACAGAGCTTTTGCAGGAAGGGATATACCAGAAGATTACTGGCTATTTGGATTACTCATCAGGGTCTGATATTATGGTATGTTTAAAAGAATTATGAGAAATTAAAAAATAATGTCCACATTCACTAGCAAGAAAAAAAAACTTGGGACTGTAAAATGTGATGTTTCCTTGCTAAAAGATCCCCGAACTCTTTCATTTATCCAGTGGAAACTGCTTGGTGCCTGAACCCTCTTGTGCAGCAGTAGGCAATAAAACTCTCATAGGTGGAGAATTAGCCCAGCCATCAGAGCAGTGTGCTTCTTAACTTCTCTCAGCTGGCCCTATCTCTGCTTTGAACAGTTCACTTGATAGATAATTCAGCAAATCAGCATGTTACCTTTTCAGTGATTTTATTCCCTCTAAGTCAGAGCTGTACTGCAGGATGAAAACAAACCCTGGGGAAGCCACCTGATCCAGCCGGGCAAGGCTGGCTCCCGCGCTGCTCTGCTGCTGCCAGCCGTCACAGCAGAGCTCAGTGCCACCAGTACCACATCCCACCAAATGCCAGCACTTGTCATCTTAGTGAAGAGTGACATGGGTCAGAAATTATAGCTTCAGAAGGAAATTCGTACAGCAGCCAGTGAATGCTGGTCACTGAAAATAAAACTGTATTACAAGCAGTGGCTAACCCGCCAGTGCCCACACACTCCAGCTTTGAAGGAAGCCTTATAATTAGAAGAACATTTATTGAAGTGGTGGTATCTGTGTCAGGCTTCAGTCCTAAGGGTAGATATGTCATCTTAGATGTTACCTGAATATCTAGGAAGGTGTGAGATCTTTGGAAGCTTTTAATCATTCTGGAGTTTCTTTTAGGCTGAACTTACTCTTTCTGCCTTCTGTTTTGCTTTTCTCCTCAAGTCCTTTGATTAATCTGATCTACTTTTTTTTCCAGCTGAAGCCAGTGGGAGTTTCACCTTTGATTTCACAGAGCTTTGGCCTTGCCAATATGAAGGAATTAGCCTTTTCTGATGAGGGTAGTTAGGTGTTAATGGTATAAGACAAGGGAAAGGCAAAGGTCTTGGATAGGAGGACTTGTATCTCCCATACACAGATTAGAAAAAGCAGAACAGAAGGGGAGAACAAGTAGACACTGATAAATGTCAACACTACAAAGCCATCATGTAAGGCTAGATGTTGAAGGGGAAAAGGATAGAGTCCAAGATCAAGCAAAAAAAAAAAAAAAAAAAAAAAAAAAAAAAAAAAAGGAGACATTACAGTGCTGCATATCGTTGGGCTCTGGTGTGGACGGAGCTGCTGCTGCCCTAGCTTGAAGCCCCTCTATCTCTTGGGAGGGGAGAGGCTGCCTATATCTTTGAATCTGTTGGGTTTGTGCCACAATATCTGCAGTCTCTATGTGCTTTTAATACTTTCCTATGTATAGTACTTGTCACAACTACAAGCAGCTCCATTTTCAACTACTCACAGGACCAACCCAGCTGCATAAAACACAATTTTCATCCTAGAGTTTGTGTTTGCCACTGGGGCCCACCCTGTTCACCTGGCCATTTTGCAGATGTGTCCAAAAGCTAGAAGCAGCACTCATGTTAGCATCCTATCTGCATCCCCATTCTCTCACCACAGCACCTGCCACATTTGCTGGGAAGGATGTCCAAAAAGAGAGACATGATTTACAGAATGGAAAAGGATTTATAAACAATGAGTCATGCATATTCCCTCTGAGACAGAGGCAAGTCTCAGCAGCTGCAGAAAGGAACATAAATGCCAATGCAGAGGGTTTGGAGGGAACCATAATGTGCACATTTGAGCCTCCAGACATGACCCTTTGGGGCAGTTACCTGTCTACCAAGGATTTTAGGTCCAAAGCCTTAAGCTCATATTCAAACAAAGTTAGGAAATGAGGCAGCACTGTGGTAAAAGCTAAAAATAGTGCAGCCCACAATGCATTTTTTGTAGAAATGAAGCTCAGTTTCATATTATACTGAGACTTTTATTATTTTCTGGTAAGTGTTTTCTGATACAATTTGTAAGAAAATTACGATACTGTCGCAAATAGATATCTCAAGTTCTTGCCTTGCATTTGGACATTTATTAGGGAGTGAAGTCCCTTTTGGGGGGTATTAGTTGTCACAGGTGGATACAGATCAGTGAGGTATAAGACCATTTATTTGTTGGATAGTCTGTAAAAATGTCAGGTAAATTTATCCTAGTATTTTAATGCTGAGAGATACAAAATGCAGAAGACACAAGGAAAAGGGAGAGGAAGCAGTACAGGAAGAGTTTGAGCCAGGGAATATAGAAGGTGTCTTCCCATCCTTAAACTGATCCAAACCAGTGAGGACCACATAGAGGTGCTTTGATCCAGACACTTCTTCTGTTTGCAATGCAAAACAAACTTGTGCATGGCTGCACTGTAATCTGTAGCAAATACAAACTATCAAACCACTACTAAGTGGCAGAAGCATTTACTTAGCAGTTTCTCAGACAAATCTTCCCTTTCCATGATGACAGATTCCCTTGTAACAACAGTCTAGAGATTTGCTTGGTTGACTTATTGATTACTGAAAGCAGTGCTTTAAGGCTGACTTTCCCAGAAGACCATGCAGCATGTTTGATTTTAACTATCCCTTGCTATTAGAAAGTGTAAATATTCATTTTCAGAATTTAAGCTTATTAGGCACATATCTACAAAAGAATAATGTTGCAAGACAAAAGCAACCAGGGATTTTGTCAGATGAGATCCAATAAGAAAATTAATGTTATAAGCTCTTTGTCTCCATCTCCCATCAAGCAAAATGAGCTTAAAATATTGGCATAGATTAGCCTGGGACCATTCAGGCAATATATTCTCCATGGAACAAGGTCTGCTTCCTGCAAAGATAAGCACATATTTATATACACACACACATATATTCTTACATCCATGTATTTGGATCCCTTGTATGATACACAAATGTGTAAGTATTCACAGAATCAAGCCTCAAAGGTAACCCAGACCCAGAGAGCTGCTGCCTTTCCAGTGGCTAAACTAATGGTTACAAATATGGTTTTTCTCTTGATTTTGACTGAGAATTATTTTTACAATGAAAAAGGGAATAAAATCAGTTGTGAGGATTTTTTTGTACAGCTGTCATGTCTGCCTTTTCACACTAGCAGTGCCTTAGCTATAGGGAGAAAGAGTCTGGCCACAGAGCTCCCAGGGTAGGTGGCACAGGGGCAGCAGGGCAGGTCAGAGTAGGGATCTCTCACCACAGCCCCATCCTGCTGCCCAGAGGTGACAAGCAGGGCTGGACTGGGGGCTGTGGCCCCAGACATGGGAATGGAGCAGTTCCAAGGCCAAGCAGGGATTCACAAGCAGTGAAAGGTGTGGGCAGGAGTGGGCAGAGCTGCAGAAGGCTCAGGCAGTGACCAGGGGTGAGGGCTGAAGCTGAAATGCAGCTGAAGCTCCTGAGGCATCCCTGCCCCAAGACGGTTTCCTGCAGCCTTTCTCACACAGCTCTGCCCCTGAGCCCCAGCCTCGGGCACTCATCTCAAAACTCTTTGGGGCTGTCAATTTCTTCAGGACCCTATAAGAAAAGCAAAGCATTTTATATCTTTTAGAAGACACTTTTTCTTCTCTATGTGAAAAAACCACCAGTGATCATGAAAAACAATTCATGCTTTTGGTGATCACAAATTATATTTTTCTTTCTGTTTTTTGTGGGTTTTTTTCTGAACTTTCTGGTATGTTTTTTGCCTGTTTTGTAGAAAAGGCCTTTAAAATCTTCAACTATTATATTTCTTTTAACTCCAAATAGTGAACAGTATTGAATTGCTGCCATAAAATACGAGTGCCCTAAGGAGACAGGCATGATTACCATATTAATATTCCATGTAGTAACAAATATACGGAGTGGTAACTCATTGCTCTGGGAAGAAACACACTCTGATGATTGAAGAAACACATCTGGGAGAAAGGGTGCTATTAACACCAGTGTAAGTGACTGGACATGCAGCAAGCAACAAATCACTTGAGGGTGGGACAAAAGTTTTATGGATGGGTGGAGACTACAAATATGAAATTAGGCAACCCCTATCCTTCTAGAGTACTCAGTAATAAGAATGACCATAAGTGTCCTTCATCTGATATTTGTATTCACAAATGCTATGAGAACCATAATGTAATGCCTCAAGCAGAAATAAATTTTTTAACGTCTTTCTCCTTGAGAAGAGGCTTCTTGAACAACTTCATATCCTGCTTTATGAATGATGGGATTTTGTGGAAAGATGTGGAAAGATGTCATACTTTGTTCATCTTGGTACTTAACCAACACACTTCATGTTTCTGCCACTCTTGGTATGCCTTTACTCACCCTATATAAGCATTCAGCCATCCCCTATTACAGCCTTTGAGCTATTTATTAACAAGGATTTTGCTCCTGCTCTGCCAGGTCACTGTTGTGCAGCCAGTGCAAGCACATCTGCCCTCTCTCACCCCACAGCAGTATTGCCTAAGCCCACCTTCCCACCCTGGCATTGTCCTTTTCCACTCCTGTAAGGCTTCCACAACCCACCCTGAGATCAGACAAACTCCAGTGCAGCCCTCTCTCATCACACTGTTCTGAACAACCCCCTGAACTGCTGACACCCTGCAAGCAGTGTGCTGGCACAGGCAGCACAAAGGAAGCACCACTGAGGCACCCCTCAGCTTTTAGCAATCTTCTAATGAGCATGTTTCAAAAAGCTTTAGATTCATAAAACAGAGGCATGAAACACCTTTGACAGACCTCTCTCAATGGAGAGAAGTTTGTGTGCAACAACTCTCCATTTTATGCCTCAATTATTAGTTTAAACATAGCCAGGAATATTTCACATTAGGCTTCTAAATTTGGTGCCCACAAAGGGAATTGCTAAACTGAAATTGCTGGAAGCTATTACAGTGCAGGAATGATGCTTCTCTCTATCTATATCTTGACATAAGTATATGAAATATATCTGAAAGATTTTTCAAAATTACTCTAAGGCAGCACCTAGAAAGCCTCTGAGAAGGGCAGTCACACACTTTGCATAAAGAATATCTATCTATGTAATTTTTACCTGCTACATTTCTAGAGTGACAATTTTAAACTCTAAAAGATTAAAGATGCTTGAAAAAAGCCACCATCTCCTGACAAAGCACCATCTGAGCTAACAATACTTAAACTTTTAAAGTTGGCAGTGTCATTCTGTTGACTTCAGATCTTCCCACCACTTTTGTCACACTAACTAGCAGTTTGCTTTGTTGCAAAGAGGGGGTAGTGCCTAGGGGAAGTTGCCTAGGCCCAAATTACAGCAAGAAAGATTTGGACTGGATAATAGTGGGAAAACTGTTCTAACAGTAGAGTTCCTAAGTCACTGCACTGGTAATTCAGGAGGCTGTGGACCCTCTCATGTGGGAGATTTTGAAGAACTGGGTAAACATCTGCCAGGAATTGTGTAAACATATCTATGAGGGGATAGACTAAGGGTGGCTTCTCAAGCTGCTGGTTGTCTATGAATCTCTGAGACAGAATATGTCTTAAAGCATTAGACTGAAAAAGAGCAGTTTTCCTTTTTGACCAACTCCAGAAGAAAAGCAATATTCCTGTGCCTCGCAGTACTGCAATGAACTCAGCTCTGAAAGCTGTCATAACAACACTCATCCAACTGTGCATGCAAAATGCACACTCAGTTACCACAACCAATGTAAGACTAAATGTGTGTTAAGACTAAATGTGTGTTTACCTACAGCCATTCCTCGCCCAGTCTTGCATTTTTCTGCAGGCATTGACTGATAGCTACAATTATGGTGGCTCCATGCATAATTCAATGCACAAAGACCAGGCTAGGTTCATAACTTTTTTTTTTCCAAGGAAGCATCAATCTTCTCCTCAGGAAGAAAAAAATCCTGGGAAAGACTGGTTAATAAAAATAGCAAGCAAGCTAGCTAGCACCACTAGGCCAAGTGTTTCAATTATAATTCATTCCATTTCAGCTGCAACATTCAAGGCATATCATGAGCATCACGCAGTGATGTGCAAACTCCCACACCCGCTGAAAGTGGATCATACATCAATATACCATATACTATAGTCACTACCTGTATTTTGAGTCTCCATTCCTTCATAAACACTTAGCAATTTCACCAGATTCTGTGGAGTTTATCTAGATTTACTTTGGCAGAAAAGTAAAGGAATGTAGCGCAGAGATGTCTGTTTCACTCAGAAGTCATTTAGTTCTTAGAGAGAAAGGTTTGGCATAGAAATCCAAAGATTCAAAGTGTGTTGAAAATAAACAGAGCAACCCATCATAAGCAAGCAAGAGATTTTCAGTGACTAATGCCATAACTTGATGGTAGTCATGAATTTATCAGAGAGCTTGGGAGTGTATCAGAACAAGATGCTCAACTCACAAATAAACCTCTCTAAGTGATGTTGTATTCACAGGCCAAAATGCAAAGCCTGCATTTATTCTTGCTAAATGCCAGGCACTTGCTGGGTAAAAAAATAATTTGAATTACAAATTTTTCTTTCTTTTTTTTTTTTTAATTAGGCTTCTGGATTGGCCAGTCATGCCATATTGTGGAGTCTTGAATGTCTGTTTCACTGACATTTCCTTCCCATGGTGCTTCTGAAAAAGCCATTTTTCTATTATTTAAACATAAGACTTTCTAGAAAATGGGGAACTTACTTTGAAACAATTGTTCCTGGATGATTTTATTGATGTTACAGAATCTTAGCTGAAAGTTTTCATCAATCTTCTCCAGATGATGCATAATCAGCTTAAAATAAAGAGCTTTTAGTCTTAGACAAGACTTAGTCACCCTTCCCAGTCCCAGAGGGCTGAGCCTCACCCAACACCTCATAGGATTGCTGCTTCCCAAAGAAGCTGCAAACATCAAAGTATTCTGATGGCAGCAACCTGGCAATGCACAGAATGACATGGAAGGTTTCCACTCACATGCTCTGGATTTAGAGCTGAGTCCCTCGATGTACAGAATCTTGCCTTGACCCTTGACAGTGATCAATCATTATCCTACAGAGTGTAATATTGATAATCCCCTTGTTGTTGCTGCAAATGCCAGCAGAAGGTCTGCTGCTTGTGCAGTCTGTCCATGTTCTTGAACCTGTCTTTGAAGGCTGTACTTACACCAGAGTTTGGCTGAATGTCTTGGTCTGTCACCCACACTCATGGCTCTGCAGATCATCTTCCTCAGCTGGTACTGCTTTCAGTCTTCATCTGGTTGAACCTGTTGATTGATTATTGTGTAAATACAGACTTGGGGAGATGTGTAATGCAACATTTGTGCGGCCTTCAATTGAACTTTTGAACTAGAAATTTTATATTTCCCAAAGCAATGCATTTAATTTGGCAAGGCTTACGTCAACAATATGCATGCATTTTCCAGAGCAAGCAAAAATTAACTTCTGTGTCTGTATTCCAGAATGAGATCTATATATATGTTCACTTGAGACAAACAGTGAGAACATGTGCATGTGTGTGTGTCTAAGTTCCAAATGTATAGTATTTATCATCCACATTATCCATACATTATTGATAGACATCAGAATTCCCAGCCATATTCCAAACAGTTTTCACAGTTGATCCTTCATGGGCTAAATTCTCCTCTCCATAAAGATTTCCAGAAGGACTCATGGATGAAGAGTCCTCAGCATTATTTTCACCTCTCATGGTCATGTTGTGACATGAATATGATTATTAATTGGAGATTTTTGTTCTATCAGCTCTATCAAGAAGCACCTTTGAAAAGAGAATACAGTTATTTTAAGGTATATTGAGGTTTTTAGTGCCCACTGGGGACAACACAACAAATACCTGTCTGAAAGTGATATCCACTGATTGTTGCTTGTCCACTGATCTTACCCTTTATCTCTGCCAAGATTCAAGTGACCATTTTTTGACCCCCAGGGTGAGAAAGGACAGACCAGATCCCCACAGCAGCTGGCTGAGCGATATGGAGGACTGAGGAAGCCAGTGGCAGGAGCCAGCCCAGCATACCCATGCTAGGTATTTTCTCATTGCAGGGTTGGAAACTGGGAGTTGCCAACATGGTAATGAAGTGAAAAGTGATTTTGCATATGAACAGAATCAAGAGTTACTTCTTGATTCTCAGGGCTGTTCTTTCTTGCTGTACATCATGGCATCACATTCCTGCACAAACCTACGTGGACATATGTAAATACTATATATGCTTGCAAATGCATCCACACAGACACAGAGCTGATCTCAAGACTGAAAATCAATTGTTAGTAAGGGACAAGGAGTAAAAAATAAATTTCCAGGTATGACTAAAACTGTTTAAACCCTCAAGTAAAAACCCTCATTAGCATACATTACTCATATTCCACATAGCCCTTGAATACTTCAATTCAAAATTATCCACATTATTTATTTCATACATCCCCACAAGCTGAGCCTGGGCCCACAAAACAAGGCACTTTCCTGAAGCTTGAAAGCTGTATAATCTTCTTTTCTGGCCCCTCTGAGATAACTTCTGAATGGACTTTCTAAGCTCCTTATACTAAAAGGTGATCACAGTGTAAGGGCAGAAGTTCCCAGGTTCCCTTCAGAGGGTGGACACATGCTGGGCCTGACCGGTTATCTGTAAACACAGATCGATTTCAACCTGTTGTACAGAAGGGTTTGTGTATGCTGGAGCAAATATATATATTAGAAATTTCCTCATGACAATAAGAAATCACTAGGAAATTACCAGGAGGGGGAAGAAGACAAATATTTTTAAAGGAGTGGTCTGAGCATGTCCCTTTGTGGCTGATTGAAATGAGAGTTATGAGGTCTGGATTTATTTTATTATGAGACACTGAGGTTCTGCAGTATATTTTTCCCTTTCTTTAATTTAGATCTGTGCAAAAAATTGGCATGAAATACAAATAAATGACAAAGCGCTGAGAATTAGGCCATTTGTCTGTAAAACCAGACATAATCTCCAAAATAGCAAAATACAGAAAAATGCATCAAAATGTATTAGTGATGACAGGCCATATATTACACAGGCTGTTAATGCAACTGCAGGTCACTTATCAGCACCAGTGAGTCACAGGAGCCTAACATTAAATGTAAGAGGCATCATACAGACAAATATTAATTAAAATAACAATTACTGCTAAGTGCAGCATTTTGCTGGATACAGTGACAGCTAAAAGACTGGTGAGGTGCTCACAATAATGAGCAAAGTAAACATTTCCACCCTCAAGTATATACACATATACACAAATATGTATATACTGCTTGTAGGAAAGAGTTGAAAAATATGGAAATCTCTATGAATACATCATTTTAAATGCTGCAGTAATCTTCCTCATTTCAAAATCCCTCTTAAGAGAGATTTAAAAGCCCCATAGCTGTTGCCTTACACAGACACCCATAGGTCTAAAGAGCTAGTAGAGTTGCCCAGTTTATGTGGGTTTTCTTTTCCTGTATTTCAACCCAAACTTGCCTGGCTTCACTTACCCCTAAATCCCTGTTGTCAGCAGGGTGAGGTTGGGCTGGCCAGCAGTGGGGCAGCCTGCAGCAGGGACCTCCCCCTGAAAGCCTGTCCCCCACATTCAGAGGTGACCAGCAGAGCCAGGCTGGGGTTGGCCATGGGGACAGGGCACCTCTGGGACCAAGTCAGGGAGGTGAGTCTGGGATCAGCAGACAAGATTCATAGGGATGGGTACAGCTGTACCACAGCATGAGGGCTGGAGCCCCAAAGCCCAAGGATGATTCTTCTCACAGCTGCTTCTGGCCAGGTTGCTGCTTTCCCAGCACTGAGAACACAATTTGCAGGGTGTCCCTATATCAGAACAGCCAAACCTCTAGTGCTTGAATATGTGGCAGAACCTTTCCATGCAACCAGAGCACCTCATATTTTCTTCCAGAAGTCTCCAGATCTCCAGTTTTACTTGGACAATACAAAACGTGAAGGGCTGATGGATGTGGCCCCCAACCTCAATGTCAGAGTGCCACTGAACAGAGAAGCCATGCTCCAAACTTAGCACAGTGGCAGTTTTCTGTCCAATTCCCCTTTGGCACAGTTTGTTTTAGACACAGATTTACAACATTGCATCCTCTCCACCTTTAAGCCCATGTGTGGGAAGGCTACTGGCATTCTCACAGTGATTCTGCACTGAGTTCCTGTTGATGTACCTTAGCATGAGAAGTGAGTCAGATCCACTGTTCACATCACTTTGATCTAGGAAACAGTGACTGAGTTTCTGTGCAGGACAAAACATGGGGTCTTACTGGCACAACTCTGCCACAATGACTGTAAGCCTGCAGGAAAGCTATATGGATAGGACATGAGGAAGTTCTGAGTGTGCTGCTCTCATCAGTGAGGATGTGAACTAAAGTATTTCCTAATGAAGGTTCAAGGGGATTGTTATATCACATGAATTTTTTGATTAGATCACCAGAATTATCCCAGGAGTTTTCACCTACTGATACGTGTAGGCAGGGCCACAGATCCCTGCACAGACCTGGTGGGGATGAACATGCAGCTCCTGTGCCTCAAAGCATGTCAGAAAGGTCTGTGGAATCACCTAGACTGAGTCAAGAAGGAGCTTGCCAAACAAACATCATCATCCCATGTCTCTCCAACACAGGCCATCCACTTGGCCTATGAAATTTCAGATCAATATAGTAATTGTTTGAGTAATTACAGCACTGTTTGCTGAGGTGGTAGTAATTTCCCATTACAAGATTTGTACTCTGATAGGTTAGAGGTACTCTGGTCTATTGTGGAGTTGAAAGGGTTGTACCCTTTCTGGATAACATTTGTAGCTAGAAGAGAAAAAGGTCATTCATAATTATTTTTCAGGTACACTGGCTGAGCTACTCATTTGATTTATCACATGTCCTTTCTGACACAACATGAAATAATAAGAGAGTTAGATAGCCTTTAGAGGAAACAGACATCCAGCTCATAGAATATATCAGTTTCAATAACACAGTTCAAAGGAATACAGCTCCTTTCAATATATTCAGGGATTTGTTCACCAGTTTGGGTTGAGTTGCTTTCAAAATAGAGAGAAGAAACCTCCTTGTGTGATATAACCAGATGCCATTTGCAGAGACTGTGACATATGGTCCTTCAGACGTGGAGATAATCACAGAGGATAATTCTTGAGAGCCCGTTAGGATTCCAGAGTAGCTGTCTCTGCCATGTGGTGCTTGCTGATGTCTAAATATGATAAATTCACTCACTTTATTTTCAAAAACACAGCTGAAAGAGTTTTAAAAGGAGTAGCATGAAAGCAAAAAAGTATCAACCCTAATTACTCAATCAAAGTGAGAAATATATTCCTGATTACATCCAACTTCAAGGCAAGTTAATGAACTAAATAGAAATCTGCAGCTGAAACTCTCTGATACGAGAATAATCTAATTTTCCACAATGAATGCAATAAGGATTTCAAGGGAGCCTACACAAGCTTTTGTTCAATACATGGCTTGAGCAGGCTGTGGGTATACCTTGTTCTTTAACCCCTTTCTGTCCTTAAAACAAAACAACCTTGTATTCAGGGTAAGAAGCAAAAAACTTAAAGTCAATGTTGTCATCAAAAAAGTATTTTAAAAATGGGCCTTAACAGAGAGGCTGTAAACTACTGGCCTCCCCCAGCACAGGGGGTCCGGGCTGGTATTTGATCATAGGCCCCTCCCAGTCTGGTAATCGTCTATCAGCATTGACAAAAATAATTCTGTGGAAGAAAGCAATCACAGTAGATGGTTGTGAGCATCTAAAACTGCAGCAGTGCCTACACTGCACACTTTACCCTGCTCAGAAAGGGCCAGGACTGAAGAACTACACCCTCCTCATAGCTCACTCCTCCCACCATGCCTGCGTAGGTACTGGGGCTGAGGACCATGCCAAGGACTGGTCCCAAAGGGAGTGTGTGCAAGAGTCCATCAGCATCAGCCTGACCTGCTCTCAGGGACTGCCGTGTCACTGGGCACATACAGCCACACTTTGTGCCTTGAGACCACTGCCCAACTGGCCTGTGGCACAAACCTTACAGAGCACATCGGATCTCAGGCCCTTGGAAATAAAACACATGCAGTAACACCTGCAGGCTCATCTGAAGGTCAGAGGCTGTGCAATGCAGATGCAACCAGTCTGCTCTGGAGTGAACTTGCCTTACATAGCATGGTGCAAGACACTTTGTGCTCCCCAATCCTGAGTTTGATTCCTTAACCTGCTAGGCATAATTTGTAAATCACTCCACAGGTCTGAGATACCTAATGAAAAAGCAGCTCCACACACCAGGTTCGACAGAGTTAGAAGTTTCTTTGGGCATCAGATTACTCCCAAAACAATCTTGAAAGGTGTGAAGGGGCATGGTGCCATCACTTGAAACACTGAAATAAAGATTTTAGTGGTTGTTGCCACAGGAGCTGAAACATGTAAAAGGAAGTCCTACAGACTTCACAGGAAGATGTAGCACACAGGAAGACATAGCTGATTTAATGTCAGGTGATGAATCTCTATCTCCCATAATATATTCACTGTCCTATTATTTGGTCTTTCACCTGATACAAGGAATCCTTCTTGTGTTGTTTTTTTTCTCAGTGCAGTGCAAGACATACTGGATGAAATAACAGACAGAATGTGAAAGTCCTTCTGGCCTTACACATCCATGAAAGCAATATGTGTGAAAATGGGGCCAAAGTATCCCATAGGTATTTTTAAACCAATACTGTTTGAAAACTGCTGAGTGCTCAGCTTACCTGGAAAAATGAGACTAAAATACCCTTGCTGAAGCTAGAATGGGGTCAGCTGTTGACAAACATGCCTTTCCATGGAGGCACATTCTATGTGTAGTATGTGACTACCCAGTTTTACCAAGTGTCATTGCCTGGCTTAGCTATGTGGAGAGTGTTCAGGAGACCTCTTCATGTCTTTTAGATCCAGCAAATCCTACTCCAGCTGAAGAGTCCAAGAAAATTACTGCAGTTTTCCATCTCTTATATGCCTTTGAAACATAGGAATGGGCTGCCCAAGGAGGTGTTGGAGTCACCAGCCAAAGACTGCACGTGGCACTCAGTGCCCTGGTCTAGCTGAGAAGGTGGGGATTGGTCAAAGGTGGGACTCCATGGTCTTGAAGGTCTTTTCCAATGTCAGTGATTCTGTGATTCTGTATTACTTGAGTAGGCAATCAGTTATTCTGTGTGGATTGTACACAGATTGGTGTGCAGGCTCTGGAAACCTGTGCTTCAAGACATCAGCAGGTAAATGAGGAAGAAAAGACTGTTTCCAATTCACTTGGAAAGTTTTAATTGCTCACAAGCTCATCTATGCCACAAGGCAGCAGCAAATCGGCATTATCAGCCTTGGGAATATGAATTTTGTGCATCCCAGAGTAACAGAAAATCCTCTGTGTGGAGAAAGAAAATAGTATGAGCAGTTAACTTTTCATATTTGTCATTCCTTCCATTTTAAGAAATAAAAATGATTCATGTGCTTTATTGAAACTAATTTAACTGCAAAGGAACTAGAAAAAAGACACAGGATTTCCATGCTGCAGGAGATCCTAATCACCTTGGATTTGTTTCCCATAAAAATTATACAGAAAAATAGGATGTGTTAATGGAGGGAGCAGAAGTTTTGGACACCTGTGATTAAGGCATTTTTGAACTTTTGGATTAAAATTAAGCATTTCTTGGCATTCCAAAACCAAAGCTTTCCTCTTTTATTCACTGGCCCTAAATGAAACTTTTTGTTTTCACAGAAACAATTCACAGTTCCCAGAATAGTGCGAGTTGGAAGGGACCCACAGGGAGCATCGAGTGATCAGAGCCAACATTAGTCTCTGTGTCCAATCCAGCTGCCAAAAAGCCTTTGGGGAGTTCACTCCCCATGTCTTCCTGTTCTTCAGATGGGCACTCTTGCCCGCCCAAACTGCATTTTCCATGGCCTCACCACACAGCAGAGGTCTAGGAGAATCCTGTGATGTATCACACTGACTCAGCCACAAGGAGAAACAGTCATTGTTTCTCATTTTTCATGGGCATAGTTTCATCAAAGTCTTTTTTCCTGTGGCAACTTTCTATTTTGATGAAACACACTGTTTCTCATGGAAAAATATGTGATGTTTTCTATAGGCTATTAAACGCCCTTCAGAAAACAGATTTGAAGAAAGAATGACTGAAGACCGATACTGCTGAAGGCAGATTTTCCCCTGTCAGGAAAACAAAAATAATATTTAAATTAATTTGATAGGTAAATCTTCTAACATGATGGAAGTTTATCAGGCATTTATGTGTATATGTTACACTCAAAGACAGAGTAACACATTTTGAATTTAATGAAAGTATGTGTATATATAGCACCAATGACTTCTTCAATTTTATATGGCATGGTTTGCATTTTTTAAGAATTATTTATTAGTAGTTTAGGAAAAATGTACAGTCTGAATGTTAAACTCTGTAATCAGTTCTGTTGTGCTACTTATTTCTAAGGGGCAAATTCAATACAATTCATGTATTTTCCAGTGTAGACATATGTATAGGAAATCACTTCTAATACCCATGGCAAAATAAATTATTTAAATCTTCACATTTCTCACAAATTCCAGTCCTCTTTTTGACTAGTAATTACACAGTTATAAATCACAGTTATCACGAAATACTGTGTTATTGGTAACATGCTGTCCAAAAAGTCAACAATAATATTGAGAGCTTCTGTAAATTTGCTCGTTTCTTCTACTTGTTGATAATAATGATGGCTCTTAGATGGTCATCTGAGTCATGTAAGGTTGATTTTGTTACCTGTTTGGCTGACATGCAAATTGAATGAGAGGAAAAACAGCTTAGAAATGATGGAGAATTAGAAGTTCCAAGTATATTTATTTTTGTTATCATAGATAGTTTCAAGTACTCCCTCCAACCATTCTGGCATGAGAACAGATCCAATAATGTGACCTCAGAATTGCAGTTCAATGTATCGGTTCTATATACAAGCATTCCAGGGTATTCCTGTCTTCTGTGAGCTTCTCTGCTTAGGCAGTGTGCTAGAGGCAAGAAGGTAATATTTCCCTGACAGAATGTAGAAACAAACCCTAGAGACAAAATGGGCTTTGGTACAGATACAAGCATAGGGGTAAGGGTAGGGGTAGGTGTGGGTGTAGGATATACTGTCCCAGACAAATAAAACCATTTTAGAAATGGAGATTTCCTTAGTACCGTCCCAGAGGAGTCTGATGAAAAGAAGGACAAGGAAGACAAGTCTCCTCCTCGCTGTCCACAGTGGTTCTCCAGCACTGCACTGACAAGGTGGGGGGAAGGAGAAATTTCATCCTGTCTTTGGAGACACGGGGCTGTACAGTGAAACAGCAAAGAGCTATTTATACAAAGGAAAAACCTACTTCATGCTCCCCTCCGTGTCGGGGTGGATGCCTAGAGATTCTGATCACACGGCTGTGATCGGGGGGCTCCTTGGGACAGAGACCACACACACTCACACAACTTCCCAGCAGGGATGGATGCTCCTCTGGGGAGCGGCAGCGCACAGCAAGGAGCGGCAGCCAGCGCCAGCCCCCTGTGCGCTCCTCGGCGCGGCGGGGATCTCTCAAAAGGAGGAGGAATCTCCTCTCTCCAGCTCTAGCAGCTGAATTCCCTCTCCACCACGCTGGGAGCTGGCGAGGAGGACGGCCTGTGCCAGGGCTGTCGTTACTGATGTAAATTAAACAGTTACCACCGCAGGGTGACTCTCTGCTCTTTTCCCTGAGCAGACAGCTGCTCCAGAAAACACATGCTCTGGCTGCTCAGGCTGAAAGGAAGAACCGCAGAGATTTTATTTATAGATGCAATAGGCAGGTGTTCTGCATTTAATGTCTGCCCAGTAAGAGCTGGAATTGCCTCTCTGCCCACAATGACTACGTACTTGATTACTTTCTGTGTACATAATGCATTATATATACTCCATACCTCTCCCTTCCCATTTGGATTCACTGCATAACCTCTGTACAGCTGTGTGGCCCTCTCCTGCAGCAAAACATTTACTGATCTTATCAAGACAGAAAGATAAAGTGCAGCAGACTGTGGAAAACTAAACTTTAATGGAGGAGTTCACGCCGAGGTGTGCCTGCTGTGTTTCTGGGTGGCAGAAGGGTGCTGTGCGTTGAACGTCCGTCCGTCCTTTCAGTGCAAAACGCTTCATCAAGGCTTGGGAAGCTGTGTATGAAATATTAATTAATTACTGCTAAGTCTCACTCTACCATTGTGAAACTGGCACAGCGCAGCCTTGTGCAGGTTGTTTTCAGAAACTGTTGCCTTTTATTTCAGCTACTTGATCGTAGCGTGCTGCATAATTTATACATCTAAGAGCCTTTTGTAGGGCATGTTGGTAGGAAAGCTCATAAGTACCACAGAAGCTGGGATCTTGTCGATATTAACAAGGATTCTTTGAGGCTGGCAAACAAGCACAACAAAAGCAGTTCCTGTGCTTGATGCCAGCCATGATTTTGGTAACTGCAGGTTTGCTACAATGACTTGTTACAAAGCAGTAAGAAAGCAAAACTAAGCTCTCCCAAATCCAAATGAAACAAAGAAGACACATTGCTGTTAATGCACGATGACAGCCATACCGTGGCACAAATACATTTTAAAAATATATGAAAATGAACTTTAAAATGGTTTTCATTTGAGCCGAGGGAGAAGGCAGACACTTTGGGGGTTGGAGTGCTGTGCACCAGTCACCAGGAATGCAGAGCATAGGAGCACAGGCAACTCCACTACAGACTGCCCCTGACAAAACTGGGGAAATGTTTTTTTCCACATTTCTTGAGCAGAATAAATATTCTGACATGCCATTTTTGCATTAGGGAAAGGCATCATCAGATTAAGGATAATTTTAAAACTCCTTCTCTCTTTGGAAATACCTCTTTTGTGTTTGGAAAAATATCCACAGGAAAGAGTAGAGAGGCCTGGGGAGGGCTGGGGGGTCCTCAGAGGCTACTTAAGAGGCCATTAGTGTTGAAGAGCCCATCTGGTGGGCAGACCTCAGCTGGGAAACATCAGGAAGCACCATCACAATGCTCAAGCAGGTAAGCAGCATTGAAGCAAAATTCAGTCACAGGAGCAAGACAGCACAGCTCCAGACCCATGAGTGTGAAGGGGACATTTATGCCACCAGAGCAACCTACCTAAAAGCTCAGTGCCTGTCCCAAGCCAAGTATCCAAACTCCCTTGACCCACAGTGCAGAGGGCACCTTCCTGTCCTCCTAGGCTGTGAAGGGATCCTCTGTGATGAGCTTGGGTTGGACCCCCTAAATTTTACACAGCTACAGCTGGGTGAGGGGAATGCAAGGGATGTGCCAGGACTAAGACTAAAGCTCACAACTCTTTGCTTTCCAGCTCTACAATTAAACTGCTAAAACATGTTGACAATATGCCTGAATCTTGTTGGAATATATATGGCATAAAAACAGCTTATGCCTATGCCTGTAATTACTTATAATTAGAATGTGTAATTGGGATGTGGACAAACCGCTAGGCACAACTGCATACAGAGGTCTGTCCCTGCAACAGCAAAATTTTTAGAAAGATCAAACAATAATAATCACATTTTGTAGGTGCTAATTTTCATAGCCTGGTAAAGAAGCATGTACAATAACCAGCTAAACAGCTCTGATTGTTTGCAGTTCTGCACCCTTAAAAGATAGACTGTAATCAAGATATTTTGAGAAAGCCAGTGTGTTCTTTCACCTTCTTGACAATGTCTGTCCAGGACAGAGCATCAGCCTGGTCTGCACTACGCACAGGGCTATGCCACACATCCTTGAGCAAGGAATGGTAACCTGAGTAAGTAATGGCCTCTAGAGCCAGAGCACAGGTAAGCCAAAGGAGATCTGGCCCTGGGTATCTTGTTGGAAATGGGTGCAAAGAGGTGTGCTTGATGCCATTCCCACTGCTGTGGCTGCCCAGGAAAAAGGATTCAGCAGCAGAGGCTGGGGGAGCCCCAGGATATTGGTGGAGGACAGTCCTTCAGTCAACACAGCCCCTCTCCTTGTCTCTACCTGCCATCCCTTGTTACTCCAGGTCCATGTGCCTTCTCCTTGGCACCCATGGGCAGGACAATATTTGGATACAAGGCCAGAGGCCTGGGCAAAAAGATGACTTGGAGGTCCAAGCCGTCCGGAGGACACAGCAGAGAACTGTGCTGGGACAGCCCATCCAGGCTCTGCTGGGTGCTCCACCTCGCTGCCATCTGGGCTCTGCCCCGTTCCCCTGGGCACAGACCATGAATCCAAACACAAAGCGCTGCTGGTACCAGTCAGAGAGGAGATTCAAATGCAAGTGAGATGCTTTGCCACTTCTGCTCCCCCATTTTCCTGGCAAGGGAACAATTTTCCAGAAAATGGGAAGTATTCAAGGAGTTTTTCATGAACATGGCACTGCCACAACACCTCATATGTCCCACCAAGACAATGATGCTGGGAGAAAAAAACAAACAGGTGACACAAGAGACAGCACTTTTGTCCTAACCCTTATGGCAGTGTTGAACGGCTGAAAAAATGTGGAGGAAGAGGGTTAAATAATAAAAAAAAGTTACAATATCCCCGAGGAAGGTATTCAGTAGATATTTCTGCCTGCTACATAATGAAGCTGCTTCTCTATCATTGATGGGTTTTATTCTCCACAGGTTCCCCACAGAAATGTAGGCAAGTACCAAGCCTGCTCAGCCTATGGAAAACTGGTGACTAGCAAGTACAGCCAAAGCCTCCATCAAAAATAGGCTGGATTTCAGGATTCACTCCAATAGGAAGAGGAAGCACAGATTTGGAATTTACAGGTGAGTTTCTAAGGAATTCGAAATGCATCTGAGAAAGTGCAACTTACCTGACAGGCAGCATTCCCTGTGCAGTCTGCATCAAAATATTTGCAGGGAGGCTATAAAGCAAGGGGAGAGGAGAAGGCAAAATTTGACTAGCAACATCTCTTGCTGTACAGGAGACATGAGGCTGTGCAAATATTTCCAGTCAAAAACATGAACTGCAGCCCAAAATCCAAATATGTGCTCAGAGGCACCTATTTCCCCCTGATCTTGGCTTTTCAGATCTATATTATCAGATGGCGAGTAAAAATTACTTCAGATCCCTAAAGGCACACAGGCACCTTCATGCTGACAAGAACACAGTGGATGGGCTAATTGTTTAACTTCTCAGTTTTCAATGGTGGCAGGCTATTAAATCAGCTTGGAGCTGACTCGGTACGATGCCCTCCAGTTGCAGAGCTGAAGACTTGTTCCTATTCTCCCTAATTACTTTGGCATAATTAGTTTCTACATTGCAACTGACTTGGCCTCTCTCCTGCCAGCACAGCGTTTTGTCAGTGGCTACTCCCAAGTTCACACGTGCCATTTGCCCTTACCTACCACATCCTCTATTCCCCTAAGTAATTTGGAAGAAGACACATTTTGCCTGTGGTGATCATTTAAGCATTGTACATGTCCCTAATTATTTTCTTTACTAATTTTATCTAATAGTGAGGTAGAGTTTCTTTGTAATAAGGGAGCTATAACTCTTACAAAATTCCAGTCCTCCTTTATGGTAGCTGGCTTTAATGATAGTTCATGTACTTTTGCTTACAGATGAACCACTGTTAAATGTTTTCAAAACTCATGGATGAGTACCTGGCCCTAATGATTAATTTCATTTTTTATTGTTCCTCATTTTTATTATCTACAAAAAAAAAAAAAAAAAAAAAAAGAAGCTCTATAGAAGATATTTTCTCCATGTCCACTGTGGTGAATATAAATGCAAGAAATTTGTTTCATTTTGCTGCAATTTCCTTATTATCCTCAACTGTTCTTTTTCAAAATGACAGTATCATCTGATGGACATGTTGGATGGAATGCAACGACAGAGTGTTTCTCTCACTGTATAGTTTATGCAATAAATCTTCTTTTACTTTTCCAACAAGCTCTGTGATTGGCAAGCTATCCTATGACTACCAAAGTACTGCTGAGCAAATAATTTGATTTTTCCCTCCAGTGATGGGGGTCTTTCCCATTTTTTTTCTAGCAAATTGCTACTGCTACAGTATCCTATTGATACTGCCTCCCCCTTCACAGACTCCTGATCCTGAGGTTCTTTGGAAGATTTTCACTTTCTTTCCTCTCCCTACCAGTTACAGTGCATGTTCCTTCCCACTGACTTCACACAATATTAGAATTTACTTTTTTTCTTCCTTTGCTGGCTTAAGAATACAAACCGCTCTTAAAAAAAACATACAGCACCTTGCAAGTGTTTTAGCACACCTTTATAGCAAATTTTAAACAATTATACTTCCAGGGAGTTCTTGTACTGAAAACCCCTGTTACTTTTCTTCACTAAGCCTGTGGGTCTCAGGCCATCCACAAGATGCTGCAGAGGCACGGACAAGACAGAGAGTCCCAGCCCCAACCAGCAATGGAAATACAAGCATACACTATGCAGCAAGTTTTCAAGAATTAAACACTCACCAGACTCTATCACACTTCACATAGCACAAGATAATCTAGTTTATAATAATACTGCGGCAAACTAAGCTAATAAATATATCTTCAATCTGCACAGCCACATTTAGAGAAATGTCATTGTGGGCACAGTAGGAGAAACGTGTAATAAATGTTTCATTGGCTCCCACAGGTAATATTTTTGCCAAGGCAGCTGGAGAAACTGTGCAAGTTTACTGGCCCTCATATTCAAGCTCAGCATCTATTTGGGGAAAACAGCTGAGGACTATACACAAATTTACATCATAAAAATAATAGAAAGCCTCAACTGCAGTGACATATTTAGCTCAGACAGCATCACTCTATTATTTTGTTGTTATTGCTAATAATAACACCAGTATTACAACACCCAAAGCATGGGAAGTTTCTAAGTTTTATGTACAGAAAAAAACAGCTCTTGCATGTTGGGGCTAAGAATTGACCAGGGTTGGGAATCCCAGCAATTGCACTCATTCAAATTTGTTCCAGAGCTTTCTTTTATGACAGACCTTTTTCCAAGTGCAGTAGATCAGGATGTGCATAACACAGGGATGAAAGAAGGTAGTAAAAGACAGTACATCCTCTTAGAGTCAGCATCTACTGTAATGTTGGCTTCAGAATGAGTTGAATTGACTTTTCAGTGCCAAAAGTACTGAAGACCATTATTTCCAATTACTCCAAAAGCTGAAGTAATCTCCAGAAAGCCCAAGATTTCTGAAAAGTCAGGACAGTTAATTGCCACCCATTGCTTTGGTGCTTCTCCTTTGCCATGCTCACCTACAAGGGATATTTGATGGAGGGATGAGTGTCCAAGACACCATCCCATCTCTGATCCCTTAAAAAGAGGATCTCCCTTCAGGAGAGAAGGAATCAGACTTTTTTTCTGGCCTGAACAGACCAATTAAACATGTACTTGGGAATCACTCATTGTTAATGCCAGTGCAGGCAGGAGAAAGTGTAGATATCAACTCCTCCAGGAGGACAATAACATTTTCAGCAGGCTTTTGTTGATGTCTTTCATCTTCACCAAGAAATGGAAACCAGAGCTGGAGCTGAAACCCTCGTGTTTCTGCTGTGGCCCTTTTATAGAATGCAATGCCAACTCCCAGAGCATCACACTGTCTCTAAGAGCACACATGGTGAAGTTTCTCCAGGAGCCAAAAGACCATGGAGTGTTCTTCCACTTAGAGGAAGGACCATGTACTCAGAAGGATATTTCAGCCCTTTCATTGTAGGTACCTAACTCCAGCATTTATCTTGAAAAAATGTATCCACAGATCACAGTAGCCAGAGAAAGAAAGCAAAACTTGAACAACATTCACCCTTTCATCTTCAATGCACATATAAACAAGAATGATCTGTTACGAGATTGGACTATTTCTGTTTGTCTTGTTGTTGTAATAAAAATATTAATGAGATAGGTATTAAGTTATAGTGTTCCCTTTTCCCGCATTAGTAATTCTGATGGAAAACAATATGGACAGCTTATACTGTCCCTGGGCAAATATTAAATAAACAAAAGGCTCAAATACAATAAGCATTAATATTTCATGAAGTTGGGAAGACCATCAAGAAATCTTTTCTTGGTCACTTTACTAGCACTCTCCCTGTGGGATTGAAAATAGCATTAATGAGAAGCAGAAAGAAATATCTCAAGCAGCAAAAGTACACACCGAGTATGAAAATGAACTCCTTTTTGGATGTCCCAGAGGAGCAGAGCTGTGCGAGAGACAATATTTCAGATGTCTTAGCAGTATATTTTGAAAAGTCAGGCAGCCAAGCTCTATTTTGCTTGTTATTTTATTTGTTGTTGCCCACAGAACTTTTCAAAACCCTGCTCCATCAAAGCACTTTACAGATGCTGTTTCAGGGTGGTGACACTCAATATGGGACAATTTGGACCAGTGGATAGCTCTGAAAACTGTGGCAACCCCACAAGTACTGTGCAGTGCCCACAATGGTTTAATCAGCACCTGAAGAGGTTCAGGAAGTCCCTTCTTCTTTCACTGCAGGCTGGAAGGGATCCAGGCCCAGGATCCCTGGAAGGGACTGCCTCAGGAGTGGGCTGGCCCTCCTCAAGCCAGCAGTGTCATGGTCCTCGGTGCCCATGGGGGTTTGCATTTGAAACCTACATGGGAAAGTGAGGAAACTCAGCCACCAGTGTCAGGGGAAGCAGAGACCCAACTGACTCTGCAAGCACGTGTGCTGGAGCTGCAGAGCAAGAGGCTTTTGGATGTGTGCCATGGCCAGGGTGCTCATGGTGTTAATTTGTGTCCCCTCAGAGGGATTTGTTTTGCTTGGTCGTAGACAATTACAGCACAAACATCTTCACCTGGGCTGGTTGTCTAACTCAAGGAGGAATAGGTGCTCCCAGGGCATAATTCATGTCCTCCTCAGATAGGTGTCTGAAATAGAGCAGATGAATCATTTTCTAGAAGAACCTCCAGACTCTCGGTTGTCTCCAGAGTCAAAGGAGGCCAGACAACCAGACCAGATGTAGAATTCTGCTTTTTGGGGTTATAAAATTAAGTGAGAAGAATGTCACTTTTTGTGACTGAGTTGCATTAGACTTGTGCATGATTCAATGTGAATGCAGCAAAGAATTCAATCACCTTCATGTAAAACAAAGGACACCATAACTATAATTTTCATCAGCCTGTATTTTATTGAGCTGAGCCACAAATAGTTCCTAAGTCCATTTACAAGGAAAATGCCAAGTACCCACTCTTCCTGAAAAAACTCACAGAATAATGTACAACTTCTTGGAGCAGGTCTTTATGTCTCCTCTGGCATTTGTAGTTTCACAGAGCATGCATTGGTCCCTACTTGCAGTTTCTAATGCACCACCTTGGACATCTAATATTCAGAGTGCATGTGGTCTGTAGCCAGTTTATTTCTTTTTCTTTCTGAAAGTCAGTCTTTTAACAGATGTGGAGGGTTTATTCTGGCCATGGCCATTTATAATTATAATAAAATCAGTTTTGTTGTGACCCTATATTCTCCAACTATGTGTACTCCCTACAGATTTTCCTGATTTCGAGAACACAAAATGTGCTGCATGCTTTAAACACTGGTTGATGACTACTGCTTTATTGCAGTAGCATTCCATGTCACAAAAATATCTTCAGTCTGCAGCAGAAATTATATTCTGTAGTGCTCTTTTCTTTTAATTCAGTTCAGTGTTGCACAGTGATTCTGTTCCCGGAAAAGGAAGAGCTGGCAATCAATATGTTTAGACTATCTGTAGACTTTACCCTGAATTAATTGCCAATTAACTCAATGTACTTAGCACATTTGTAAAGCCCACAATGGACATGCTACATATTTATTTATGGTTATAGACGTCTGTTTCTTACCCAAAATGGATCTTCTAATCCTTATGTAAAAAAAACATTATTTTTTTATTGTTTTGAGGAAATTAGTAATGGTGTCCATAGTTGCCTTTATTAAACATGTTAAATACTTGCTGCTAATAGACTCTTAATAATTCAGAGAACTAAAAGTCTACAGTAGACATATCTGCTCTGATTTATCTGGCAAAAGCATTTTTTCATTAATCATCAAACAGCATTATGGTTAACTCCAGACACTGCTCTTCAACCAAGACCACAGCACACAAGTATGGAGCTCCTATTCTTGTGCACCAGGGACTTAAGTGGCAGAGACCAGAAGTTCACAGTGTTCCCTTGGCTGAGAGTACCTGCGATGTCACATGAACTCCAGACACATCCCAGCTTTCCTGCATTTTCTGGGCCTCCCTTAAGCATTTAGAAACAAGGATCATTTGAAGACCACTGTGAAGGAAAATGGACAGATTTCAAAAAATGAAATTAAAGTTAAGATGCTCTGACATAACATAACAATTCACAGAACTTACAGGTAATTCTGAAAGTGATTGCAAGAACACGTTTCCCACTTGCTTCTCATATATATCAGCTCCCAGGGAAGGCTTTACGTTCACCTTTCACCACAGAAACATTTTCAAATTAATTCAGTTTCCTCTGCATTTTATACTAGAAATAGAGTTTCACAGAGTTTAGAACAGAATACTGAGTAAGCTTTAACATACTCATTATGCCATAACTTGGTCTTTCCTTCATTTTAGCGTTTTAAATTCACATTGTCTTATAAGAACACCTTACCCAAGAAAAGAAAGAAATTTTAGGGAAAGCATCTGAAAAGAAAATAAATGAGTTTAATTAAATAGCCATTTTCAGGCCTTTGTGGTTTATATTTGAGGAGCAGATTCTTTCCTAAGTACTAAAAGTGCACATTGTTACATTAATTTAACTAATAGGCATTAGTTATGACAGCCCGCCTGGTAAAGGTTATGAGCCAGTGTCGTTTCTATAGATTTATACACTTGGAAATGTGCACTATAAATGAGAATCTTGCTGGTGTCAAAATTAAATTAAACTGAATTAAATCATATGCCTGATCACAAAGACCTAAGATTCTTTTCGGAATCAGGTCCAAATTATAATCGTAACTCTAGCCCGACTACCGAAGAAAATTAAAAGGCAGTTCCAACTTCATTATACTCTGCTGAAGTTGCCGGCTACACAAACAGGGCAAAATCCTTAGCTGTGCAAAGTGACTGGTACTGGAGCACTTCCAGGACAATTACTGCCACACTCACAACCTGAAAAGCTCCTACAGCAATGATGTCCTGTGGAGAATGGCTCCTCCAGGAGCTGTGATCATTGCTGGGTCAAATGCTCACATCAAGATGAGCATCTAAGACTAAAATTCAGGTCCATCAAGTCCCCACTCCTACTCCCCACCCCCTGACTCCCAGTTTCAGACCCAGAAGTGTCTAGTAGTGAAGTGCCCTCAGGATTTGTCTACTGTCAATGTTGACACACAAATGTCTTGGCGGGTTGATGTCTACCTCATCTGAAGTGCTGTAGTCAGTCATAGCCAGTCCTGCCTTGCCTCAGAGCACACCACTCAGAGCAGCCTTCACAGAAAGCAGAGTAAGTGGTGCTCTGCCAGCTTTAATCCAGCAGTTCAGGGTTTGCAGCACTTAGGTGTACATGAATGTCAAAGTTGTACCATGAAGCATCAATTCATTTGTGCTTATCTTTGCTGGCCTGACCATACACAGTCCTGCAGCACCCATGGACTTGTAAGAAATGGTGTTAGAAAATAGTGTGGGTGAGATGAAGGTTTATACTTTGGTGAAAAGAAATTCTATCATGTGTATCTCTTCCTCAAAGACATGGATCTCATCTCAGGGTGGGATTTAGGGAATCTCTCATCATACAGCTGGATCACAGTCATCACTGCCAATCTAGAAACCTGCCAAGTATCTGTCATTAAAAGTGATAAAGGGAACAGCCCTTCCCTTTCCATGTCACAATACTATAAAAGAGTAGACACAAACAGAATGAGAAACAATGCACAAATTCCCAGACATTACCCCTTCCACCCACAGGGTCTGTTGGGACTGGGGGGGTAGATGTGCTGTACTGGTGGCAGACCACCCTCTACCAGCCCACACCTGCCCTGGGAGAGGGAGTTGCAAGCTGTAATTCTGAGGGATACATGCCAGACACCAATCTTGTACCTAGGTTTCTCCACCATCCCAAACCCTGCATAGCCAATCACTCCTGAGGATCATCTCACCGGTTTTCCACTCATCTTTCTTTCCTGCACAGAAAGCAAAGTATCTTCTTCCAACAGATATCTGCTACAATCAGGATCCAGCTTTGTGCAGCTACCATGCCCAAAGGCAGCCTCTTGTCAGCCAGTCTCAGAAGTCTCTTTTGAAGGCTGGTTTATTGGCTGCCTATGAGAAGATTGAGGGAGAGTGAGTTTTTTCCTTTTCTTTGTATTTTCTTTTAAAGAACTTTTCTTTCTAAGTGATGCTCAGAGTAATGGCCACTGCTCCATGAAATATTCTCTATGGGATGGGGCAAATATTACAGTTCAGCCTCCTGCAGAAAAGCATTGGTTATTTTAACAGGAAAACATAAATTATTTTTACAGAATGCAACTTGTACTACTGTGCTTCCCAAACACATGCAACAAGTACATGTACATATAGCACACCTTTATTTGGAAATGAAGTCTGATATTGCGTTTTTCCCAGATGCTGAGGGCTTCCTCACCTATTTTAGTGCAACCAAGGTATGTCAATATAGCTATTCTGCCTCACTTTTCATTTTCCTGAATAACTTTGAAAACTGTTGTTCTCTGGCAATACTTCCATGCACATCTGCATTCAAAACAAACTCATCTATGCCCTTCTCCAGGGAAGGGATGGGGTGAAGGGAGTGGAGGGTGATACAATAGCTCTCCTGCCAGCACTCAACAGAGCAACACAACAAAAATCAGCAGCCCACTTAGTTCTCTGAAATGAAAAAGCACATTCCTCTGGCAGAGCACCTTTTAAGTACTATCCAGCAGGGATCTCTCCAATCTGTGCACACTGAAGGGCCACAGTTTGAATACCAGAAGTATTGTTATATCAGAAGTATTACAATGATGATTGCATGGCGTGAGCTCTCTACCAAGTCAGGATCAAGCTGCAGAAGTAGCTGCTGTGACCTGATGAAGTGACCTGAACCTTGATGATAAGCTGCACTGTCCATGTAGAAAGTACTAGCAGCCATAGAGGGTAGCCACAGGCCTCACACCCTTGCCCTAAAACTCTTTACCACAGCATCCAAAATCATTGGATAACCCAAATCCTGTCATTTCCACCAGGACACTGGTAAGAAGGTAAAACCTCTCCTACTTCTGCCAAAAGTAACTGAACTATCCTTCAAGCTTCCTTGGTCCCTAATGAGTGATCATTAATCACGGGTATTTGCTAAGCACAGTTTAGAGTTTTAATAAATGCCAAATAAAGAATTAACAAGGCCATAATGAAGCAAATGTGTTCCTTGATCACTGCAGCAGGAAAGCTCAGAGCCAAATAAACAGCGTGCTGTAGTTCCAAGTCTTTCCTGTGTTCCTGCACATTCCTCCACTGGGTGCTTGTAGGGAGGGAGACAGACTCACATTTTCACATGTCTGTTGTCATAGAAGAAATCTGACTTGTCGTTGCTGCCCCGGGGGGAGAATGGAAATGAGGGGAGAGGGGTTTCTGATCCAATTTAGGACAGTGTGTGCAAAAACTTCAGCTCACCCACACAATAGTGGTGTCCAAATGAGATCCCTTTAGAGGAAGGAAGCCACAGGAGGGAGATGATTAGGTTACATCCACAAAGCACATGCCTTTTCCAAAGCTCAAATGAAACAATCCCTTCCTCCTCCACCTCAGCTTGCAGGTGCTTCCTTTTCTCCCAGGCACCTCCTGCTGCTCCAGCTTGAACTGGGAGTCCCAGCTCTTCGAGGAGAGGGCAGTATAGCAAATCCAAGCCTAACTTGCACCCTGTCCTGCCTCTCCCACCACGATTTAATTTATGGACAAACAGCTGTAGGCAGAAACAGAGCACAATTTCAATCACCCATTCCAAGAGCGCAGGGAAAAACCCTAAGAAATGTGCAATCCATCTTGGGACAAAACATAACCATCCTGTGTGCCAGGCAGAGGAAGGCAGTGACAGGAACAGTGCCCAATCACAACAGTTGGCTGCTGCACGGACTGAAGGCATTATAAATGCACACTAGGAAAAGCCATCAAGCTGAGATGAAACCATCTGGACCCAGTTAGGCAACAGCAGCTGGCTGGGGAGTGCGGAGGATGGTTTGAAGGGGAATAATGCAATCACTGGTTCCTTTATGGATGGCAACTCTCTAAAACCCTCTAGCCCCTCTTCTCAGCAGGATTCAGTGCTAATCTATGATACCCAGGGCAAAGTGCAGTAGAAGAAGTGGTCTTTTGCTATGCAAACTACACCCTGCCTAGGAAATAAGACTATAATGATTGAATCTCTAAAATCAATGGGAGGTGAGGGTGACACAAAGTGCTGCAGCAGAGGCAGTCACCACTCAACCAGTGCCCAAGAAACACCCACAGCATAATGCTAGGGCTTCACAGCTTTGGGTACTTTCAATGTGCTGGCTCTTCAGCGATCCCAAAACATAAAATGAGCTTTCTCCTTGTTGTGGCCCTGACTGACCTCAACACAGCTGAGGGCACACGGGCCTGGCCAGACAGCTGGATTTGTCAGTGTCCACAGTTTTGACACAGCGTCAGGCAAGTCACTTAAACTCAGTTGCATTCTCCCTAATGGTGCTTTTTTCACCCCATGCTGGTGTGACACAACACCCCCAGGCCTGACAGATGCAAGTGTCATAGTTGAAGCCAGGGGCAGTGATTCATGGAGCATGTGATGGCAGCTAAGTGTTCATAACAGTCATGCATTTGCCACGCTGAATTCATGGAGATCTGTGATTTATTTTCTGCTGCCAGGCTCTGACTCCCTCCCTACATTTAAGCCTGCGTGATCATCACTCCCAGTCTTACCAGGCTCCCACCGAATCTCAAACCTCTCCTTCAGCCTTCTGTCCCCTGCCCTATCCCATCCCTCCTTTCCCATTATTTGCCATACCTGCATGCAGCCCAGGCCCTTTGAACTCTCCTCAATCTCCTTTCCCAGGTTCTGCCCCTCCTGAGCCCCACCAAAGCCACAGGGCCACCAAAAGCCTTGCTGAAGCCACCTGGGGCTGAAGCCCCTCTGCTTGCCTGGTGAATCTCTGTCTCTCTTCTCTTTCTCAATGGACATTCCCAGCACCTGACCCAGCACAAGCTGCAGCTTTCCATCCTCTGGAAACTTAATGTTTGGGGTTTTTTAACCTTTTGTTTTTGCTGAGCTGCAATGGGGTTTTTTCCCNTGTAAATATTCTACTTGTTAAATAAATAATTTTTTCCACTTTTCTCTAAGGAAGTCTTTTCCCGAACCGGTGTGGGGGAGGGGTGGCTGGAATTAGCTTTCCTAGAGGAGACCCCCCTCAAAGGTTTCCTCCTAAATTTGCCCTAAACTAGGACACCTTTTCTTCTGCCTTTTTCTGCTCCCAGTCTCTTTACCTCCCCTTTTGCCAGCTTTCATTGTCTTCACACTCAAACCAAAGAGAATCCCCTTTGCCCATCATGGGCAGGGCATGTCCTCTGCCCCTATCGTGCCCCAGAACCTGTCTACACCCTCCTTTAGGTGAGCTGTGTCTTCAAAGCAACCTTTCATACTAGACTATGTATTCAGTTGTACAAATTCCTTTATTTACTGTAAAAGAAATCTTATCAACTGATGTGCATGTCTATTTACAAATTACTCAATCCAACCCTGCAAATAGTTGCAGTAGAAAATGGAAAAAAAATCATTAGAAACGCAAAATCGCGTTAGCATTTTTTAAACAAAACTGTTTGCTTCAGAAAATTTCATGGCTGCGTTGAAGGAGTTTCTTTTACTACATGCTGCCAAAAGGAAAAAGAAATGTATTTTGGGTTGGACCACAAGAACTTCTCCCTGTTTTGGTGGTTGGTTACAAAAGCAAAGACCTCATTAGCATTATTCTGACGCACCTTTTCAGGTCATACAGATGTAACATTTGTTTCAGATCCATGCGTGGAAAACTTACTTTTAAATATTATTTAATGCGTAAAAAGCTACACTTATGTTTTGTTCCATGTAGTAGTTACCATAAAATCAGTCCAAAATACATCCCTTGTGTAGTATCTATTTATGTATGACTCTGCCCCCACTATATATCCCATCACACCTGCAAAGTCTTTAAAATGCATTTTGAAAATGCAGAAACTCAGAAAAGAACTGCGAAAATTATTCCAGGGCTGGAGATAACATTGCACCACAAGGCATTTTAAAAGCTTGCCTGGAAGAAGACTCAGACATTACTGGATTACAGTATCTAAGGACCTCTGGGGGAAGCTTTTCCAGGTGGGAGAGGACTGTTTAATCCACCAGAAAAAAAGCATGTAAAGGAATAATTGTTGGAAGCTGAGGCTGATCAGGAATTAGGGACATGGTTTTAGTAGTGAAGATATTAACCAGTGGTGGGGGATGTTCTTGGTGTCTTGAGGTCTCTAAATGCAGAGCAGATGCTTTTCTAGAGACATCCCACAGATGGTCTGATAGCAGCTTTACACCTTGTACAGCAGCACTGGATCCTGATGCCACACTGAGGGACAAACACTCCACTGTCTCTGGCCACAATATCATTGACTGAATTCCTCACATAATTTACTGCAGCATCAGAGACAAGTTTGATCCAGCAGCACACCAATTGTGTCAGGCTTTTGACCACCTTGTGAGATCTTGATGGAGTCATGGAGAAGGTGCAGTGGAATTTGCTTTATTCTTTTTAATATTCCATCTATACTTGAGGAAATGGAGATACTCCCCTCCTGTGTGGAAAGCAGAAAGAAAAGAGCTACTGAGGGGAAAAAACTCTAGTATTTTTCATCATTATTCACAGGTTTTTTAATTCCTTTGTGCCCCATCCAGACTGTCAGCTGCAGACCTCACCAAACCTGTGGATGTGGCACTTCCACATCAACTTGGCCATTCGGTAAGGACAGTAAAGGCCACCCCTCCAGCACAACTCCACAGCAGCTGACACAGCCTCTTCCATTTGACCCTCCAGCCCAAAGTTCGGGGGAAGAGAGCTGACTGACAGCTGAGGTGGATACAAGGAGAGAACTCCACCTCCAAGGGCTTTCTGCCCCTAATAGTCTCTGTTTGAAGAAGTTAATGAAGGGGCTTGTAAAGTTAAAAAATATTATTTGTATGTTTTATGCTGCTAGTTTTCCCTGATTACACCTGATGTGAAATTCATAAATATTTACCCACTTTTTTATTGGCCAGGTGAGTTACCACCCAAGTTGATGGTACTATTCTTGTCACTAATTTTATTTAAGGAAAACAAGCTCACTGTTTTCTTAAAATGTCATTAATTTAGCTGAAAATACCATTTTCTACAGGAGATATTCCCCCCTGTGAATCAGTAACGCAGAAATAAACACTCTCTAATTGTCCAGAGACAAACTGCCTTCTAGAAATGAACTTCCCTACAACATTTCATTCAAGCAGTTGGTAGTTTAATACTAAACCAATTAAAAGCAATATAGAGCTACATGAATGGGATATTAATTTCCTCACCAGAAGTGAAAATGAGTGGGTGCTTTGATTCCCACAGGGAAGGCAACTCCACCAACCAGCAGCTTAATCTACAAAGGCTGCAGCCTCAAATGAGGGATTCACTGTGCACAACTGGATCATTAGGCTATGTGGATATTATTGCCACAGTCAAAGCTTCATCCACTCTGCAGTAGCCCCAGGTAATACTGAGAAAATAAAGCAAGGTGATCTTCTTAAAAAAAAAAGCCCCACTCTTTCCCCTTGTAGCTTATGAGATTATATGAAAGTGAATGCTGCTGTGCCAAAATCTCTCTCACGTAAATTGTCATTCCAAATCAATTCTAAGTATAAAAGAAGTGCTTACATTGAACTGATCTGTTCAATCTCTTATTTTCAATTGCAGCCAGTAGTGAAAAAGAACATCTAATCCAAATTCAGCATCTTCTTTTATTGAGGATTAGCCACAGGAAACAATATTAGTTCTCTCTCTATGCATTGGGGTGGCATGTGATGCTATCCAGGTAGGGGTAGATGGAAATTCAGATGAATTCTGCTGACAGAGCTCCTGCAGTCTGAAGTGGGACTGGATCATTCATGGATAAAGGCCAGCAGTCCAGAAGCCATTTCCTGTTCTCCACTTGTACCCTTGGTGTGGTGGCCAGGCCAAGAAGAGAAGGATGTGGCAGGGTCATTGTCCCATCAGCCCTCCAGCAAACACACTAATAAATACTTCCATACATTGAGAGTTAATCTGCTTTAATTAACATTAGAAATAGATGTATAAGAGATAAAGCATGAGGAAAGATACAAAATACAAAGTAACAAGGTGAAGAAGCAATAATGATGAGGGGAAACTTTGCCAGAGTTCTATAATGTTAATTGATTCTTTAAATGTTGCACATCCCAGGCAGCCAAGACTCCTGTTTAGAGTGTTGTATATCAAAATTGAGCAGGACACCCAGAGAGGGGCTTTAATTTCTTTTTAAGTTGCAATCATCTAGTTCTTGTAGAACAATTTGTCATATGTCACCAAACAAATAACACTTCAGGGCATTTAAGTTTCTTAAAATCACAGCAGCTGTTTTTCCAAGTATTCCTAGATCTGTGCACATTGTTAGAGTGGTCTTCATGTTCAGTGGTTCCCAATGAGGTTTTATATAATTTTTGTATTCATATAATATGAAGTATTATCAACGCACATTGTCAACTTCAATATGACAACAATTTACCATTAAGTGTTCCACTCAAGCAAGGTCAGATCAGATCAGGAGTTCAGGGGATTTGCAAAGGGGAAAGGAAGAGAGAAATTCAACCCAGCAAAGTATCTCCAGGCTTCCTCAGCCCCATCACGTCCTGCTTTTCCCCAGAACCCACCACAAAGATCAGCCTTGTCAGTGGTAGCAGAACATTACTTCCTCGTGGTTTAAATACTAATCTAAATTTTTGCCTTCTAGCACCTAGAATGACCTCCCTCCTCCCACTTCCCTCATGCATGTTCACACCACAGGGTGAAAGGAGGGCCAAAATGGCTTAAACCTTTTGCTGTAAACCTAAACCATCTCTCCTTTGGCTTATGGGAGAATTCCTGTCTTCATAGATCCACCAACTGTTTCTTTCAATACTCAATAAAGTAAAAAGGATCTTTATATCCCTCATGAGGTCAGCTACACAGTTCAGTACAAACATACAGTTCAACAACAATACATGTCATATTTTTTTCTGTTTTCAAATTGTCCAGCAGCACACCCCAATATCTGCAGTGTGAGGCAGTCACAATAGCCTCTCTGTAGAATTTTCATCTTGTAGCTGATCAGCAAAATATATCTCGCCAGTTTTAAGCATCTTCGGCTAAAAGCATTTTGGTTTACAGAATAATAAAGCAATACATTTTTGTTCCGTGACTCTGAATGTAATACATGGCTTTCCTTGCAAGCCTTGCTGTGGAGCCGAAAAAAAGAAATCTATCTTCATTTGCAGTATTTGCTATGATTTTCAATTTCCATGAATACTGTTGCCAGCAAACTACTTTACAAAAACATTTGAGTAAACAAGAAAGGGAGTAAGTGTGAGTACAAAGAGAAGTTCCTTAAAAATGTGAATGAATATCCACCCTGTTTCCTCCTTGTTTCCAGGATCCTGTCATTTGGAAGTGCTATTCTGAAAGCTGCTGCTGGCCAGAGCCAGGTATTGATTCCAGCCAGTGCACTTTCACTTTGTCATCTTCTTGTACCAGCTGGTGGAATCTCACTCATTGCAATGAGGGGAGGAAGGCAGAGAAAATCCAAAGCAGGTAGAAGCATCCTTAAATGCTTTACCTGTAGGGACTTAACCCGACCTCTTCCCCAAGCAAACACACAGATTTTTTACGTTCATTTTCTCATTCATTTCCTAATTATCTCAGTGTAGAAGCCTCTGGAGGTGCCAAGTGCTTTTTAACTCCCTCTACCATCCTGCAATAGTTCACATTGTCACCCATCTGCCTGCCACTGAAAATACACCCAGCATCAGTTTTCACAATAAATCTGTGAAGGCAGGGTCTTGCTCAACTATCTTAGTTAATGAAAAGCTTTTAGTTTGATTGCAAGTTGGTAATTGTTCTAGCCCTGCAGAAAATGCCATTAAAATAATTTTTACAAAACTCTTTTAATAACCAGCTATTTTTATAGCACAATTGCTTTTAAATCTCATGAGGCCAATGTGTAATACATGACTGTTCCAGCTCACAGCTCTCAGCACTCAGAGGGTATATATCTGGTTTCAAGTTGTTAATTTGTTATGGTAATCAATACCTTCTTCTTTTTAACCACAGAGGCAAACTCATTTGCTCTTTTCGGTTTGATATTGGATTATGAATGATTTACATCCATAACTACTGCAAATGCCACATGACACTTAACAGCATCAGCTAGGGATTTATAACTTGCTTTTCACTGAGTTTTCAACAGAATTTGTCTGCAAGTTGCCAGATGACAGGACCAGCAGTATTTGATGGATTGGTGCCATTGTTCAAAGATGATGGCATAGATAATGATATATTCATAAATAATCACATTTTTAAAAAATGAAAAAATCAGATCTCATAATCAACTAGTCAGTCATTTCCATTTTACCAGCTACCATTCATGCCTGCTATAGGAGCAACAAGCAGGCACTTGGAGTTTACAGGTCCATTACATCTATCAACACCTTTGAGATGTGCAGGAGCATAAGTAAATCTGATAAACATGCCTGCTAAACAGATTTGTGTCAGCTGTAAAGAGGCTTTTCAGAGTATAATTTCTTGAAGCATTTCCCAGGTGTCATCCTAGGTTATAAATTAGGTGTAATCCAGAGTGTAATCCAGAAGGAAAAGAGGCTATGGAAATTTCAGCATTCTTTTCTCTGTGATTGTAACTTCATCTCACATCATCTCTTAGGTCCTCCTTAGGCCACCACATTGATGCTTTGCATGTTTAAAGAACATTGCAAAGACGGACACGAAGGCCCATAAATATAGATTTGTTTACAGGATTGGGGGTTGATGATATTTCAAATATATTAATTTTTTAATATTTTTAAAGGTTAGAATGACATTTCTTTCTGCAGTTATTTCCCTGAATTTTCCTGTCATTCATTAGAAGCCTTGGTCCTTCTTTTGATTCTTCTTTAATATATAGTTTTTAATTGCTTTTTATTTCCTCAGCACCACAGATTTCCCTATCTATTCTTTTAAAATGAGTTTGTTACTAAGTGCCATGGTCACACTCCAAAATTGCATCTGGTTGACACTAAACTGAAGTGGCTTAGATTATAGGCCATGTAATTTTGATGAGCCTTAATTTTACATGAAGATCAAGAAGCCAGGGCAGCAAAAGTCATTCATGGAAAGTGCTTTCTCTGTGGAAGAAGACTTGCATGATGAACTCATTCCTTGATTGAAACTATTTCTAATTACATTAACCATATTCTCCCTCTAATCTCCCACCATTACTAAGCTTGTTATTTCCTTTCCTGAAGCCCTTGCACTTTCTAAGTGAGGGATCCCATATGAAAATATTATGTCTATGTCTATTTCCAGCATATTTCAGCCTGATGTCTTTAGCTAGACCATAGATATTGAAACATATGAACCTTTTATTTTGCTAATAGTCCAAAAGAGAGTGCTTTGGCATAAGATCAGTTGGTGCTTGTCTAATGTAAATGGCCCTCATAAAGCACTGATTCAGTCATTTATTTTAAAAATTCTCATTGCTGTTTTGTTTGTGATAAGTATGTACTCGGAGCATTTCCAGAGCAACTTGACATAGAACAAAAAATAAGAAGCATTTGCAGGAGTTCAATCAGCTGACACTCAGTACATGAAAAACCTCAGGGGAGAGGAGTTTGCCTTATGCCTTAAGAGTGAGAGCTGTGCTCTGACAGAGCACAGCAGGAAGAACCTTCCACAGTAAGAGCTGTACAGCACTGACTCTTCAAATGTTGGACACCAGTCCTCAAACCTCAGCTGAAATGTCCCTTATTTCAACCCTGAAACTGAGAGAAAGGGTGATCTACAAGTACCGATACATTAATCACATTCAGCATCAAATCACTACATTGAACTGCGTCTTAAAGTCATCTGGAAGGTAGGTCTCTCTAAGCAGAACCGGTGCTAGAAGTTCCTGCCTCACTCTTATCACTGGACAGAGCTAGCTGGGTTTCATGAAATATGATTCATAAATGTATTTGCACACTCAGCCCTTGAGTTCAGCCAGCTGCTATTTCTAGGTCTTGCTAAACATCAGCTCTCTCAAATCCAACAGAAATTCAAAGTCTTTTTCAGATTACTCCTTCCCTACTATCTTTGCATAAGTAACTGCATCTTACTACCACCTAGTTCAAGATACCAGTTTTATTTTCCGCTTAGGTTTTCAGCCAAGTACCTTGTATTGCTGCTAAGAAAAAAAAAAGCCAACAGAAGATGTCTTCAAATTATGTCAACATTGAGCTCTGTGTGTGCTGAGGACACTGTGCCATGCTGAGCCACTTTGCCTGCCTGTTTCCCTGGGCTCCTCAATATGCTACCAACATCAGTTGTCTCCCGTCTTAGCCCTGGATTGCACGCTCCTTATTCCCATTGCAAACTCCTTAAAAGTCTGTTTAGCAGCTACTAGAGTGGGTTGTGGTCTATGAGCCAGTGTCAGTAGCAGCATCAGTAACTGAACCAGCAGGGGTTTCACAAGCTTGGCTACAAATTAATAGTTAACTAAAAATTCGTACAGACACTTCAGTGTTCACAACAGAAAAACTACAGCTAGGAAAAGGAGCAAACACTCCACACTGATCTTATTGTAAAGGGCAGATCTTCAGATTGCATAGAAGAGCATAACAACATTGGTGTCAGTAGAATTATGACAGCTGATACCAAGGACAGATGTGTCAGTCTTTGAGTGAAACTTACATGATGCACAGGTCTTTTTCATAAGGATTTATTGAGCTCAGTATGTTGTTAGCAGTTGTCACAGGGCTTTCATTTCACAGTTTTTAAACCAGCAACAGCTCAGTAATCCCATGAGGGAAATAAAATGTCATATGACCTAAGCACCTAGTGCAAAATTTTAAAATGAAGTGTTCCTAAACAACCTCACAAGTCAAAGTTATTCACTCAGCTAATCCACAAGAAAATGCAGATGCCAAATCTGTTCTGAACCAATTTGAGCAGTACACACATAAGTCTACCACCCACATCCTGCTTAGTCAAATCTTCTAAGCTTTCCTCAGCACTAACTATGGTGGTGTCCAATCTTTCTGAGGATTACTGATGCATGGCTAAATATAGAAAAGACAGTCTAGAAAAAAGAACAGCTGTGAGTTTGTGTATCAACAGGGAGACAAGCCTCTGACTCTGTCTGAAAACAGCAAACAGTCCCTCAGAGAAAGAAGGGACTTCAGCAGAAAGACCAGAGATCTTCTGTCCTTTCTAGGTCCCTTATTGGGAAGCTTTCAGCACGCCCAATGATTTGATGAACTTCCACCCATGGCACAGAACCCTCCCAAGGTCAGGAGCTGTGAGAAATAAACCTGCTGAAAAGAACACAGAGAATTTTTCTTTCTCTAGCAGGTTTCAAATACCTGTGAAAGCCAAATAAAAATTCAGGTCAAAACCCCTATTTGCTTCAGATTATGTTTTGGTGAGGTTTCAAGGAATCAGTAGAGTAACTGAAGCACAGAAATATCTGTCCCTAGCAGAGCCACCAGGAACCTAGCATGGATTTGTAGTCTATCATATTTAATGTTGTTGAGTGATCCAAATGAATTAGCATTGATTTTTCTGTATATTTGTCCCTCTCCAAGATGTAATCACTTATTAATAATACCAAAACTGCTATTCTAAGAGATATTTTGTTTCCAAATTATTGTGGTTTTTTTTTTTTAATTTTCATATTTGTCTCTTTCTTAACATGTTATTAACAGGGTCAAAATTTCTGGGAGCACATGTATACTAAAACTGGCTTAGTACTTCCTCCTGTAAGGAATTATGCCAAAATCAGATAACCTCTCTCCACCTTTTCCCAAATCACGGCTTCATTCTCCAATGTGTAGAATTATTTCTGACAAATAAGTAACAGCCAATTTGTGCAGAATGGTCTACATGGCACATCAGACCCTCTTTCCATCAACATTTATTTTTTGACCTCTCAGAAACATACTATCTTTTCCATCACCTTCCCTCATATAACACTATTTTTTCTTTGAGGAAAATACTATTAGTATTGCAGAGATCTTGTAAAATCTCATAAAAGCAAGGAAAAATGCAAAGCTTGTGCATTGACACCAGCTGTCAGCTCAGCATTTAGTTAAAATGTTAAGAGACAGAGCCAAGGATAAATTTGAAATCATAATCTCATATATATCATGATGAATCATATCTTGAAATGTCTTACCTTAACTAGCCTGGAAGGGTGATTGTAAGTGAGTTGTAAGCGAGATGTCTGAGCCATTTTGGAAAGGAACTACATAGTGTGTGGCAAATTTATGTGCTGGAGGAATAAAAACTTACTAGCAGCTCTTAAAGATGGTGTGATTATATGTGTTAATTAGCGAAGTTACGGTGACATCATTGGTAAATTTCTTTTTACAGAACTACAGATATAGTAGAGATATAGTACTGTAGGAAGTCATGTAGACATAGGCAAGAAAACCAAATAAAAGCTTTACTGGTGGTCAGGATTTCTAGTTGAAGTTAAGAACAATATTTGGTTTCCCATAAGGTCCAGAGTGAAATGCTAAAAATACTTTTTTGGGCCATAAATATCTGTAAGGCTAGAATAACATGACAAAGGTACTGGGATCTGGCATCGTCATAAAGAACAAGATTTCCCTGCAAGATCCAAATATCATCAAGGCATGCAAATAATATATGATTGAGCCACTTTAGATTTGAATAAAGCACATCTCTTAAACTTAACATCACTGGAGACAGGTACTTGTTCCATCTCCCCTATCCCTTGCATCTGTGTTAAACCTAGTATCATAAAAGGTTAAGGGGAAAAACCAAATCTAACCTTTTTTCAGAAAGAAAACCCCACCCAGTCTGAGAAGCCTTAGGACAAATATTACATTATAGTTGCACAGCCACATTGCAGTTGAGGAAGGGGTAAGTGTGAGAAATAAGCGCTGCAAAGTTTCTCTATACATCTTAAATGCAGAGCAGTTTAAGCTAAAAGATCAGGATTTAAAAACAAAATAAGCCAGAGGGTGGCTGGGGCTGTTATGATTTGTTTATTAGAGAGATGCCTCCACCCAAATTAAGGTACAAACAAGACCATAGGGTGAAGTCAATAGAACAGATTATGTTTACCCATAAATGTGAGGTAGAGAGAGGAAGAAAGAAATAGAAAAGAAGGAGGGGGAGAGAGAGGGATGGAGGGAGAGACAGATAAAGTAGAAAGATACCACCACCCACAGATCCAGCAGTGTCCCATTGTCCTTCTTCACCCCGGTCTTCTCAGTGATGGTTTCCCAAGGTTTCAAAGCTTTTCACTACTTACACATTTTAGAAAAAAAATCAGTTAATGCTCACTGGATACACAGTTCTCTGATTCTATTAGTTAAACAATTCCCTTGCTTCCAATGCTAATCAGTCCCATGCTCAGTCTTTCTCTTCTTTTGACTCAGTGTGTTTTTTGATTCTGTGGGTTGTGCAGATCTCCCTCTGCCAGAAGCACCTCCACCCATGGGAGCTGCCCTCAGCACAGAAGGTGAGTTGTCTTCCCTTGGGTGTTCTTTGCAGTGATACATTCCTCTCCCCCTTGCTTACCTCCCCTCTAGGCCTGAGATAACACACACACATCAGATGGTACCACTTTTGCCTTATTTCCAGTTCCCATCAAGTGCCTTAACTGACAGTCCAAGTTCAGGGAATCCAAAGGCATATTCAGGGGCCAGGGGGACACTTTGGTGGTCACAGATGCCATCTGTCCTACCTTGGGGTGATCTTTGTTTGACTGTCAATGTGCTATGGGGCAGTTGTCCCTCCACACGTTTTGGGACAATTGGGGAATTTTTTTGTCTGGATTCATTACCCAGGATGTGCTAGTCAGACCTCACCAGGCCTGAAGTTAAAGCCATTCTGTGTTTATGTCAGGGTAAAGTCCTTCTGTGATTTTAACAGCATTTGAGACAGGCAATTGTGATCTCCTTGCAGAGGTTCAGAAGTTTTTGGGAATTATTTGCCCCTCATCTGCACTCAGCAGCAGAGACCACAAACAATTCTGCCAGCAGTGTAAGGGGGAGGGACACGGAGAAGCCACGCCCAAGGAACAGTTCTTAAACAGGGACAGAAATGTCTCTTCAGCTTTCACAAAGAAATCCTGTGTGACAGATGGAGCAATTGTAGGTGTGAAGTATATTTGAAGTTTGCATTTATTTATTCCTTCATTTTTCTCTACTGTAACTTTGTTGCCAGTAAATAATAAAGAACTTAGCCCTTTGTTTTACTATTTTTTACCTGAATGCATATCTAGTGTTCAAAGTGACTGCGATGGTTCTAAAAAAAAAAAAAATGGGGTGTTTGCATTTCCATGGAGATAGGATCTCTAAGCAAAGAAGTTTTCCAGAGAGCTAGGAGCCAAGACAACTTCAGGACTCCCAGGAGCTGGTTTGTTTCCAAGCACATTCCCTGTGTGAGCTGATGCTGTGAAATAGCGGGATGGAAGGAGAGATTTCCCTGGGATGCATTATCCTGACCCCCGCTGCAGGTGGTAAAAAAGACAAGGAATGTTTTCAAGAAATTCCATATCATTGCTGAGTGTTATAACCATCTACAGTATTTCTGTGAGTGAGAGGCATCCTGTCCTTATCGTTTCTTTGTCCATACGTCACCTTTTCAAATATTTTTAACTTCATGTCAACAAGCTCATTAACAATTCAGTGCCAAGCCTAAGTAATTTCAGGACTGTTTTTTTTGTCAAGTTAAGAATGAAATGGCCAGCAAGCAATGACTGCACATCTCAGGTTAGTGCTGCCAGATGCTGCTTTACTTCAGTCCCCTTTGCTTTGGACAGAACTGCAGGAGCCTGTAGTCCCACCTCTGTTTTCTCATCCTGTATGAGGAGGTGAGCAGTGCTACAGGATGGGATGGCTCTGGGCCCTCCTCTGTGCAGCAGCAAAAAACCACTATGTTGTGTTCTCCGCAGTAATTTGGGAGAATTCAGTGTAAAGACTGTGATTTACTAATAATGTATTTATGAGATACTGCGATAGCCTTTAAAACTACTGGGGAAAAGAAAAAGACAACTGTATGGGCAGCCACTTTAAAAGCAGTAAGAATTCACCCTGTTAAACACCGAGCATCTACAACTTGCTCCCTTCCCTACAAGCTCAGGACAACCAGTATTTTGCACAATCAAGTTCTTAAAGATTTGGTTGCCCCTGTTAGGTCAGGAAACTCAATTCCTAGGCACAGCAGAACCTTGTTGCAAGGACTTATGTGGAGATTAAGGGGTTTTTTTCAATTTGGTTTTATGTGTGAGTAGGAGTTCCAAGACCTTTGACCCTTGAAGACCTCAGCAAATCAGGCTTCTACTGCAAGGTGCAAGTCTGCAATCATCATTTTTTCTTTCCCTAAGAATCAAGTGACAGGTACATGTAAAAAAAAAAGGGGGGGAAGAAAATCTGCTGTAATTTAGAAAGTGAATTCCTCAAACAATCCTCCCTGTAGGGAGAGGGGATAAGAGCAAGAACAAACTTACAATCAGTGTTAGTTTAGTGTTAGTAAACAGAGTGCAGTCAAAATACATCTGGTATTACATCCTGGCTGCAGGAAATAGGCTAGGGTAGTGTACAGGAGGATCACTTTCAGTTGAGAAAACAAATAAATAACTTCTCTTCCAAAGTCTTAACACGAACTGAAACTTGGGAGAGTCTATTAGAAAGCTCATTCAAGTTCAAAAAACACAGGATGAGTAATTTGTCTCAACTACACCTATCTGAAAGATCTTCTTCAGGTTCACAGATAAATCTAAGATCATGTCCATTCAAGAATATTAATTACACAGCACATCTAAGAGCCACATTATAAAGCTATTTTTAAAATGGTGAGGATCTTAGTTCAATATTAAAGGTTAAATTTACAGTTTCAGAACTGAAAGCTAGCCATGAGGTTTAAATAAGAATACCAAAATAATATTAAGTGTTTTTAATTAGAGAGAAGACTTAGTTTTAGAAACTGATTAACACTTGTTAAGTGAACTGCCAAATTAACTAATAAAATTAAAAAACATAGCATAACTTTGATATTTTTGTTTACAATGCTTTTTTCCATGACTAAACCAATTTTTTCTACTTAGTCTTATCCATCAGGGCCCCTGCTGGGAAATGTCATTAATGTTTCAGACCCCACTGAGTGGCAATAGTGCTGCTTGCTGAACAGAGATAATTGAAACAGGGACAGGTATTTCTGAAAGCATTTCCAGAATTCCTTAGAGACAGATATATAAATCTGGTAAATATTATTTATTCTTCCTGCAGAAGCTGCTGCAGTAAGAGGGCAGATACCAGTGCTGCTGCTGTTTTCCTTCTCAGGTGCAACACAATATTTTGGTCTGCTTTCTACCGGGTTTGCAAGGCTTAGACAAAGGCCAAATCTTCTTTGAAAGACACTCAACCAATTGGAGAAGGAAAGCAATTTTATATAAAAACATATATTACTTATTCAGCTGCTCCATCCTTCTGAAGAATGTGTCCTTGGTACAACTGATGCCTACAAGCTCTCTAGTGTAACCATCTCCTGGCCAGCATCTCTGGAAGCCATAACTCCATAACTGGTGTGTTAAAGAGTGGTTTGGGAGTGGTTTGGGAGAGCACTGACACACAGCCAGCCAGCAGAGCAGCTGGCAGGGCTGTGCTCACCATCCATTTGCCACTGCAAGCTGGGCACAGACCTCACCTCACCATGGCCAGCAAACACCACCTGCTCCAGGTGGGCTATGGTGGAACTTCAGAGCACGTGGGGTGCTTTAGGCAGGCACACAATCTTCTGCTGTGGCAAATGTGGGGTGTGCCCCCATGTCCAAAAGAGATTAGTTAGTTCTGAAGGGTAAGAGCATGAATACTGCTTATCACATGGGTCCTGTGTGCCTGTCAATGCCACAATGATATTGGGATGATGTTGAAAAGAGTGCAAATGGAGGGGACACCTGTGGAGATGGGAGTATTTTCTATCGAGTGTCTACTTAGACAGTCAGCACTTGCCATTTTCACAGTGCTCTGAACAATCAGGGAAAGCCATGTGTGGAAGAGCCAACGAGGCTGAAGGAAGCCCCCATACACACTGCAGTGTATCTGCTTCCTCTTGGGAGACTGCTCCTGAGAACAGCCAACACACCCAGCTGTGGCCACCTGGCCTTTTTTGCAAATGCTTCTCAACAGGAGTCCCCTTCTGAGGGATGCAGGTACACCAAAATGTGCAAAAAAGCTTCTATCTGCAGAGTCCTAGCTCCATCTGCCTCGTTTATTTAGGACTGTATTCCCATTTCGTGGATACACAGCAACATCCCCACTGTGTGAATCATTATAAGCTGCAAATGACTTGCAAAGTATGGGCACACATGTACTCCAACCATGTAGTACAGCAAAGACAAATAACTTTGGCTGAAGGGGTGAGAAAGTCTGTAGCACCACACGCAGTGGCTGGAGACTGGTGCTGCCTGCCTGTCTCGTGACAGCACTGGTGAGAGCTTTGCACAGAAAGCCCCAGCAGAAAGGATGTTATTTTACACTGCAGGTGGTTTCCAAATGACTAACTCCAACACTGGAAACAGCTCGAGCACGGCAGCACAGAGCTATGAAGCCTGGTTTGTCCTGTTTCACAGCAGCTTCCTGCATAAACAAGCTCTTTCTTTCACACATCTTTTTACTCTTTCCAAATCCCATCACATTGCAATGCAAAGGAGGCTGAGTTCTGGATATTTGTTTTTTACCAAAACTGTTCTCACATCTCTGTAGGTATTTCCACTGAAGATATCCCAGCTGGGTGTAGTGACAGCATCTGAAATGTGATAAGACATCAGAGACATGAGAGAGATCAGCACTTCTCTTGCTTAGAGGGGGCAGAGAGGGGGTTGTTTATCTCCTCCCTGACACCACGTTGCTGGGTGAAGTGAGATTTCTCCCTACAGCCTTGGACTGTTTGAGGCTGGGGCACCCCAATGAGGGCTCCTTCAGCACCTGGGGCTGGGCACCTTCAGCCCTCTGAAAGCCATGTGGCATGGAGACAGAGACTGACAGCTGCTCCCAAAACTTCCAGCTCCTCTCCTTCTGCCAGCACCTTGAACGGCCACCACTCTTCCCAGGGAAGTGACTCAACCTATAATCATGGTGCAGGGTCAAGCAGCTGGAAGGCTGTCGGGGAGGGAAATGTCTTCAGCAGTGGAGATGAATGGATGGTGGATCCCTTAATTTAATTCTGAGTCCTGAAAATATCAAAGAATTACAAAATTTACTTATCCAAAGAAGTAGTGTACAGCCTTTGGAAATCACAAAGCTACAAAATGCTTCGCTGAATTTCCCTTGGATTTAACCCAAAGCTGACATTACTCTGACTAATTCCACTTCTTCCTCCCCTTCATACCCTCAAATACAGCTAAATTTAGCAAGAAAGTAACGCTGCTTAGACTCAGCAAGGCACTCTGAAGTTTTTAAACAATTATTCCATTTACACACTGTGTCAGTCCCAGAGAAAAGCACAGCTCTGCAAACCAAATATGATATGACACGATCTGCTCCTGGGTTTCCACTTAGAACAGCTGCATCCCACTGCTGCTCCACAGTATTAGTGGACTCCATCACCTCAGCAGCCTCAAGTTCCCTTTGCAACCTGAATGTGAGTCAAGCTCACTTAACAAACACAGAAATCAGGATAAATTTCTCAGCAACAAATAGGGTACCTGCATTTCCACACTGAATTACTTTGGAATTCTTATCTCATCATGGTAACCAAATTTTAAAATAATCACCTTGCTATCATAGTAGCTTTAGTGACTGCACAGAGCTAAGTAAAAGTGTAGTGTTACCTGTTGTGTGGGCTGGCTGGAAAGAGCCAGTCAAATTTTGTTCAAAATAGATGTGCATTATTTTCACATATCTGCACTTTTCCTTGGCTGCATCAGTGAAAAGCAAAACTGAGAAGGGTCCATAACAAAAAAAAACCAAAGCAAACAAAAAAATGAAAAACCAAACAAAAAAGAACCACCACCCACCAAACATGGTCTTTTTTATTTGAATTCCCAGGCACCATTTTAAACACTTTAATCATAAGTTGTAGTTGAAAGTTTATTATATATTTTCAGTCCCATATAGGTACAGCCGTAATGTTATCCCTAGGCAAAAAAAAAAAAAAAAAAAGGTTAGAACATTTTTACTCTGACATTACAACTTATTGACACAATATTTCTCTGCCACTGTTGGCAGGTCACAAAATAATGAAAGTTATCAAAACAAAGTACAAATGAAAGTACCAAACAGAGGAAAAAACCAAAAAAACATACTTCTGGGCTTTGAAATTAAAAATTTAGAAACTTTCTCCCACCCCAAATTTCTTGAAAGATGACATTTTGAAAATCCTGGATTTTGTTCCAAGGCCAAACCAAAAATAAATTTCAATATGTGCAGATTTTGAAAGGTGACAACAAGGTGCTTTCCCTGGAAGCAGTAGCTTCTCCTACAACATCAGTGTGAACTGATGTGAAATTCTCGGACAGGTTATATAGGTCAGTAGGAGAAAGGCAGGTTTTAATCAAGATGATTTCTCCAATTTAAAGGGAAATTTTGAGGGTTTTTTGGCAGACTTCAGACACAGACAACAAAGGTGGGAGAATCCATATTCTTTTTCAGTGACATAATTTGCGCTTGTCTTGCAAAACTAGGCTGAAATTATTTCACTTCTTATAAGAGTCATTTCCCACACAGAGAGACCAGAAAAACTTATTATCTACAGGCAAAATAATCTGAGAGAGCAGAAATAAAGGGAATATGCTAGAGATTTCTGTAGTGTCCCGAGAGGAAGCAGATCCGAGGGCATCAAAGAGCATGTGGAACTGCATGAAATACATTTGAATAATGCCTTTGAAATAGGAAAAATGGGAAGACATGAAAAGTGATACAGGAACTGCTAATTTACATCTCTCCACTCACTGTCTGTGCAGGCAGTACACCATTGCCCTGACAGTTTCAAGCCTTAGTGCCTGTCACCCAGTTCTGAGAAGGCACCAGAACAGTGCCCTGGAGCGAATGGCTCACGGCAGGGAGCAGCAGCTCAGTCACTCTCCAAACTGGGCCAGTTACTGGCTGATTTCCCCTACTGCCCCACTGTGGCTGCAAGTGTCTCAGGTCAGGGGGAGTGCCTGCCTTCAGGTCTCATCCTCAAGGAGCACTAGAGAGTCGAAGTTGATTGATCCGAATGAAAAGAGAAGAAAGTAAAAAAACACTGGTGCCTTCTATTTACCAGCCATATCCAGTGAATATATTCCCTTCCAAATATAGGCAAGTCTACCTTATCCATTTCAATCTTTTCTCTTTTGTTTTCTCTGCTGAGATTTTCTCTGAACTGTTTCCCCCAAACTTGACTTGAAGATTTGAAGAACATTTGATGAAACCTGACCAGAGTAAACCTTGCTCAGCTATAAGGCTCACAGTGAGATTTCACAAGATGACTCTTCCCTCACATATAAAAACAACAGAAAACATAATTTCCTTTTCCTGTTTTTTAATAGGACAGTTTAGGAAGGCAAAGCAATTCACCAACAGGCCAGATGAGAGTCAGAGCCAGGGTAAGTTGAACCATGAGAGCTGTTTGTTTGAGACAGGAAAGGCCAAAAGAGGTCCTACATGTTTGCCACCTCCAAATCTTTGCTCAGGTATCTGATCAAACCTCACCCTTAAGAGCAGCATCAAAATAAAGACTACAGGCATTCCTTACATCCTTGTTTCTGTTTAGATATTACCACAAAGAAAGGGCCTGAGGCACCTCTGTCATCTGGGGTCAGATGCATCAGGCGTAGGGTGGAAGCATGAAGTTTACCTATGGAGCAGACACTCTGTGACCCCTGAAAGCCCTGATCCAGCCCTGTTCCAGCTCCACTCATTCTTGCCATCCTTCCTAACATAAAGCTTGGGAATTAAGCTGGCCTTAGCATGAGGTTAATGATAGAATTGCACCTGTGTACACACAGGCAAGGGCCAGCCATAATCTGGTCTGCATGGACAGGTGGTTTAAAGAGAGGAATAGAAAGCTCTAAACCACAAAAATTGAAACCAAGCATGGTACAAAGTTGTTTTGGTTTAGATCAAATGACACATACACAATTTTTGAACCACAGGATTTATGTGCTTTCCTAGTGATTAATATTTAAAAAGACTGTTTGGCACTGGACACTCAGTACATGTCTTGCAAGGACTTGGCACAGAGAAGAGGTAAGTAATCAGAAATGTGCCAAAAACTTGTCAAGGAAAAACTTACGCTCAATACTAATCAAGCTCAACTCTGTGCCAGTCCTCCCACTCATCCTTTCATAGGAGAAATCTTTCAGCGTGAGCCTGCCCATCCTGCTTCAGAGACAACCAACACCTTTCACAGTCAGCTGATGAAAATGAAAGTTTGGGAGGCTGAAAACAGAAAAAAAAATACAACTCACCTTCTGCTCTGCAGCAAGGATCACTGCTGGGCGCACAGTCCTGCCTGTTCTGCTCAGGGGACTTCTAGGAGTAAAAGACTTCATTTGCATGCCTGCAGCACTAAGAAATAAATTTCATCATGCCCCTCATCTGGCATGTTTCGGTCCCCAGTGCCATCGCCGTGGCAGCTTGACAGCAGCCACCATATTTTTCTGCTACGAAAAGATTCATGCCAGAGGTTCTGTTAGAGACACCAAACTCATTACGAGTTGTCCCTGTCTGAATGAGAGATGCAGTTGGCAGAGCAAAGTCATCTCTTTCCTTGGCCTTTTCCTTGGCACCCTTTCCTGGCTCCCCCAGGAGACAGCCCCTGCCCAGCAACGGGGTGGGGCAGGGACTCACGGGTGGGGTTTGTCTGGAGTGGGGCAGGGACTCACAGGCAAATTTTGTCTGGAGTGAGGCAGGGACACACAGGCAGGTTTTGTATGGCAGGCTGGGGCAAGCTGGTGTGCTCAGGCTGCGTTTCCCTGCTCGTTTTAGAGGAAAACCTTGCACAGGACAGCCGCAGACACGAGCTTCCGGAGCCAGGGTTCTGAGCTGATGCACACCCCTGCTCCTGCTCCTGCCCTGCACTTCCAAATGGTGCTTCTCACCTCCCATCATGGGTTACATTTACTCTCCTCTGCCACCTCCCCTCACAGGGTCTGAGGGTGCCATTCCAATATTAATGAGCTCATGATAGCCCTGCAAAGCCCAGCGTGCTCATGTTGCAGGATGGACATGGAGGGTTAATTATCATGCAGGAGGGGTGGGAGGTCCTTCTTGAAGGCACCAAGAGTGGTTGTGAGCACTCCCATCATTAATTTACTTGGCAACGACCACCTTCGTCTGGATGATTAGCATCCACGAGTTAAAACAGGGAGGGCAATTCATACCACCTAATTTTTTACAACTGAATTAGAAAATGAGTCCCCCAAAGTGCCTAAATTAAGTAAGTGCTTTGAAATCTCTCTTGAATAATATTTCTGTCTCCAATGACTATAGAGAGACCCCAGAGACACAAGTTTCTGTCTGAATATAAGTAGTTATAGTTAGCTGGTGTGTACCCCTGTTTCCTGTACAGTTTACGTACCCTGATTTTATCTAGGCTTAAAAATAGAATGCACCAAAAATCTTCTGAGATTCTAAACCTATTTACCCAATTTGCAACTGCCTATGCAGAGAAAGTTTCACTAACTTCCAAATGTTTGTTAATATCACTCTACCCACACAGGGTACACATATAGCTCGCTGGGTTTCTTCTGTCCAGTCCGGTTATTCAGACAGGTTCCAGCTGGCTGTATTTCCAGGAGTGCCCCTGTCCCAAGGCACTCTGGCAGCGTCCCATGGACACTCAGCCAGAGGATCTGCAGCCTGCGTTGTGGTGCAGGAGCTAAGGACCGGTTAGCTATCAGCTGAAGTAGAAAGATGAGAGGGCCCTTGGTTTACCTTTTATCTGCGTAGCTTTATTGCCAGATGCTCTTCACAGGGGGAAGGCAGGGACCAAGAGACCGAGAGAGGGTCAGACACCCACATAAGAGTTATTCCACAGGACCAATCACCAGGGGTGTTGGGGGAGTTTAGGGAAGGACCAAGGCTACTTGGTCCTATGGGATCAAGAGGAGTAGGGGCCCAGGAGATAACAGGGGATAGTACAGGGGCTCAGGAGATAACAGGGGATAGTACAAAGGTCTTGGGGGGAGGGAGGAAATGATGGACACTCCAGATGGCTACTCTGGAATTTCCTGGGTTAGACCATGGTGATTTCACTTTCCCGGGGGAGCTTGGCTCCCTTGGAGGGCCTCCACCAGTTATCTTTTTCTTCTTCTGTGCCCTCTCCCCCGGAGGTTTCCAAGGAAACCTCCACGGCAGCTACATACACATGTTTAAACAACTGCAGAGTTAGAACTGCATTTGTCTGGGAACCAAATGTTCTCTTAAATTTTTGCCATTTAAAAAAGTTAATATATTTAACAGTACATGGAGATCAGAGTTTTCCCCAAAAAAAGCATAAAGAAAAGAAGAAAGCAGCATTTGAGTACTCCCAAAGACATGCAATCTCCTCCCTGCCACAGTTAAAGAGTATTCCAGAGCTGCACACATCACTGTTATTATTATCAAGGATACTGCATGAAAAGTGAATGCTAAGGAGGCCAGGGCTACACTGGCACCTGTGCCACTGAAACACAGGAGAAAAGACAGGCACAACTTGTGTCACTCTGGCAAACATTAGGAAAAGGCAATTAATCTCACAGCTTCCAAAGCACATTACAAACATTACAAGAGAAAATATAGATATTGTGAGGGCAGTAATTTTCTTTTTTTTTTCCAATCCCTTTTCTTTCTCTCTCTAACCAACATTTTGAAATGATAAAAAAATAACACACATCTTTTCTACAGTGTTCATTTCCTGAAAGGGAAAGTTGATCAGCAAACATGATCACCACAATGCCAATCATGAGACCAAAGTCAATGATTTTCCCAAACTGACTAAAGCAAGTCCCTTTTCCCCCTCAGTGAGAGATAACACACAGTTGTACAACCAGCAGGCACCCAGGGGGATGGGGAGGGAGGGAGAGAGGTGGGATAGGAAGGGGCCAAAGCAGTGGAGACACATGCACTGTTTGCTTTAGAAAACAGTTTAGAAGTGGCTCAGAAACAACAGAAATTTTCTGGCCCTAATCTACAGCTTGAAAAATACTAAGGTTGAAAAAATCTCTGGCGGAATAGCTAACATTTAAATACTGCAGTTGTCTGGGGACATTAGCAGGAAAAGAAAATGTAGCCACTGTTGCTGGCGCAGTTGATTTTCTCTCTCCCCATCTCTCAGCAAGGGCTCACACACATCCTCAGAAGTCCTGCACACCAGAGTGACCCATGCTGCTTCTCTTGCTGAAGCTGGCAGTAGGGAAATACCACTGTGCTTCAGAAAGCATTTCAGGATCCCTCGTTCCCAGGACTGGCAGGGGTGAGACCAGATTGTGGAGCTCCAGTGGTGCTGTTTTTCTTTCTCTGCCTGATGGATGCAGAAATTGTGGTCAGGCTGCTACAACAAAAGGAGCCCTGGACCCCAGCTTGTACTGCTATACTACCTGGTCCCTCCTTTTACTCCAGCAAGGAAATTTTGCAGGATGCAACATCATATTGAAACCTGTTCCCTTCTTCATTGCTAGGCAAATAGGGCAGTGTATGGCCATGGGGAAACAGTCTTCTCATGGTGGTGGCTTCAGGTGTAAACTGAAATCTCAGAAAATGGAAAGAAAGAGCAGTATAGAGTTAAAAAGCTTTTCATTATATCTTTAACTTCAGTGTAACTTTCAGCCTATTATCTGAACAATAACTTCTATCAGTTTTAGAATCTCACTGCTTTTCCCCCTAAAATAAAAATCTTTGCAAATTATTGTTGTTGTTATATTAATCACACTTTCTACAGCAGGACCTGTGGCATCAAGGATTAATGAGCAGATAACCAAGCATTAATGTAGATAAATGAGATCTCCCTACCTCTACTTCAAGCACTTACCCCCAGATGCTCCACACTGGAGCAAACAGATCAGATAATCAGATAATGCATCCCTGGGGCACTAACCTAAAAGCCAACCCTCCCTAATACCCTCAAAGTGTCAGGACCCCAGGGAATCTACAGTCCAGATAGTCCAGACAGAAACAGGAGAGTGAAAGTGGTGAGTAGGTGCAGGAAGGGAAAGGCGTGTCAGTTGGGAGAATGGGATGATTAAGGAGAGAACTGAAAGCAGTAAGAAGACAAAAAGGCACTGATGGGGACAGCATGAAGTGGAGGCAGCTGGAAGGGCAATAGAGACAGGTGACACAGCTTCTTGCACAGGGAGAGCCAACACATCCATGCAGGGCAGAAGCAGCCCAGTCACAGCTGTGCAATGTCCTTTGTCTCATCTCTCCTCCCTGGCCCAAGAGCCCCCGGGCTGTCCCCAACAGCTGGGCACCCAGAGACTCTGGTGGCACTGCCAGCAAAGTGACTCTCCAGAGAGGGGACAATAGGGAGCCTTGTCCTCACCTTCTGGATCTCAGAGCTAAAGGAGGCATTTGGAGCAGCTCTGCTCAGCCCATTCTTGAGAGACAGAACCCAGGGTCACCCAGTTATCCCTGCCCAGACCCAACCAACACATCTCGGATTACTGTTCAGAGAGGCACTGACACTGGCTATGAAGACATCAAGGGGTGGCAAATCCATCATTCCTTTCATTCATTGATTGCTCTAGTTAATCCTCTTTACTGAGTAAAAAAATTTGGCTTCACATCTGAGTCCCTTATAATCCATCACCCTCAAAATATGAAACTGCAGTCCTGGAAGTTACATCTTCAGGATAGTTCTGTGTATGTCTCTCAAAAAAGATATTCTCTTGGACAAACAGCAAGGGTTTGGACATCTTATCAACCAGCTACCTCTGGTTTGAGTTATATGGGCATATTCTTTTGGATCAACTCTTCTGCCAACATTGTGCACCTGTATTATGTACCTCACATTCAAAACAGTGCTGTTTCATCAGAGAACTTTGCAGGGTGAGCAGGAGAGCCAGGACTGCCCAGAAAAAGATGTGTCTTCACACACAAACAGGCAAGAGGTTTCACTCAAGTATGTGCTTTGTAGGAATTCCAAGAGAAAAAGAAAGTGGTGTTGTAGACTCAAAGACATCATTTTCTGCCCAGCTGCCTTGTTTCATGGAATGTCAAGTAAATCTGCCCATTTAGTAGACATACTCAGGCAATAAAACCCACTGTGTGAACAGAAAAGGGATGCTTATTTTGCTTTAAGGTGTCATAAATCAAATTTGTCCTTACACACAAACTTGTGCAGCAAAGCTTGTGGAGTGTGAGCCAGCACGAATTTCAAGGGAATAATTTTATTTTAAAAAGTCAGCCACAGCATCTGAACATGACAGCAATGAAAACTTATGCAAAAAATCACTGCCCAAAGAGAGAAAAATGCACCTGGTGTTAACAGTCTAGTAAAGATACCTTAGAGTATCAAAGGTTAATGGAGGTTTTAAAAACATTAATGCTTTAATTTCAATTATTTTTAGAATAACCATATACTTAATGCTTTGCTGAGACTCCTTGGGCTTTGCTTTTCAATAGCCTTGGGATCGCAGCAAGGGCAGTTCACCACTTGGTAAAAGTAGATAGTATAATAAGAGCATAGGACAGCTACTTTTCCCATAATTATCTGACAGGTTTTTATCCATTTCCAATCAAAATCTTCTTCCCACTGAAACATTTAATTTGCTTAAGTTGAACTTTAAAATTCCCTTGCAGCCATCAGGCTTGGGGTCTTTCTTAATATCACTAACAGTAACAAAATAGAAATTCATTGTATGGCAACACTTTAACCTTTTGGAAGTTTTCTTCTCTTCCCAGGGAGGTTCAGAATTAAGCTAACAGCAAAACATTCCATAAGGAGATGAGAGACCAGACATGAACTGCAGACCAGAGTATGCAGAAGATATATGCAGCTAGGGAAAAAAAGTGCAATGTGTGTGTTTTTCAAATGTATTTCATTGCAGGGAGTTTATAAGAAGAATTAATGATAGTCAGAACTCAAATCTTATCTCCCTAAAGGGCAGTGAGTCTTTTGCAGAGAAGAAATGCTTTCAGCTTAATGGTGGAATTAAGTAAATAACTATGGTTTTGACTAGGCAGAAGAGAAAAGATTTGCAAGAATTTGAATTGCATTTGAAATTATCTGTGACTTTAAATTAAGATGTCTCTAGAAATAATTCTGGGTATTATCTTTCACACAGAACTAAAAGTGAAATTGGCTTCTCTACGCAGAAAGTCCTCTCCACAGTACAATAAATTGTATTAATCCATTAGCAGAAATGTCAAGCTCAACTGATAATTATGAACTGGCTTTGTAAAACCACCAGCCATTCCTCATTAAATTTATGTAAGAGATCTAACTGGAGAGGTCCATTCTGAGATATCTGATGATCTTTTACTTAATGTAACAACCTTCTTGCAGTACAAGACTGACTTTGCTGCAAAATGGACCATGACTTCCAGGCTCCAGCATTTCACATCAGGCAGAGAGGGTTCAGAGCACCCTGCCAGTATGAGCAAAACTGCACTACACCCTGCCAGGGAATAAGGATGCACCACAGGTTCACTCCTACCATGGAAAATCGAGGATGGAAGATGTATCTGTAAGGCAGGCAGAGGGATGTGAGAGCTGGGGCTTGTAGGTCACAGGGAAGCAGAGGTGTTTGGTGTCCCTATGGATGACAGCACCAGTAACAGGTCCCCTGGCACAGCCACAGGCCCTGCCCACAGCAGCAGCATCAAGAGCAGCCCAGCTGGGTCAGACTCATCTTCTTTCTGCCACAGCAGGAAGTCTGCATCTGCAGGATTGGTTCAAAACACCTGAGGGAAGTTCCTAGCTCTGCTGAACACAGTGGTGGATGTCCCAGTTGTTCCAGTATTGCTGGTGTTTAGAAAAAAGGCTGTAGAAAACAACATTGGCTTTCTGGTGAGAGGGTTGAGCAAGGAAGATTGTTTTGGTTTAGTCCAACCCACTTTGCTTTATTCCTAATGGCTAGATTCATGCAAAAAATGCAGAGAAATGTATATCAAACAACTCAGTTGAAAGGATATTTTTTAAATCAAGTGTCATCAAGATAAAATTTTGCCAGCTCTGCTGAAGAAAAAAAAAAAAAAAACCCAGAATGTCTGATTTCATTTTAGACAATCCTAACACTTAATTTACCGTAAAGACTGTGGAGATACCCAGACAAATTCTGGGGGGTTGCACATTAGGGTGACGCTATTTATGACACAGTCTCAGTGAACACAAGGAGGAAAAAGCACAAAAGCTTAATCTGCTCCCCCTGGAAACCAGAGTGGTGCCCTGATGAGGCAGGACTGGGCTGCCTGCTCTGTAGCAGCATGTATAATGGATGAGACTTTCAGGAGGTGGGTGTTCAGGTGCCAAAAACTGATGCTCACAGAACCGTTAGTCACTTCTGAAAAGTCTTTGGCAGGATCCCTAACTACATGGAACCAGTCCATAGCTGTACAGCTCACAAGTGGGATGCTACAGACTTAATGGTCTGTTCTCAAGCAGATATATGGTTTGTTTTTGTTGAGTTATTGAGCTTGTTGATGGCTTCTTGGAGCAGAATGGGACTGAATGAAAAAGGGAAGGTGATTCACAGAAAAATGGCTCAGCTGACCAAATACACCTTCTCTACTCTGTGTCACTGGCTGTCACTGTCAGCTCCAACAGCAGACTTCTTGGAAGGATTTTTTCCTTCCTTTCTTTTTATCTCTCACCTCACAACAACATGAGTATGTGTCCTTCTTCATGATGACTGATGAAGGCCTGAAAGCATTTTAGAAGCAATAGGGTAAGAAGAGAGGATGAGGAGTAAGCCTGGTCCTAGTTCTGCCAGAGCAGTTCAGGGTGAGAACTATGTGGATACATCACACCAGAAAGGAGGAGGTGGCAGCACCAAGCCTTTAGCCAATTGGTTCTTGGTCATTAGAACACACTGGTCACCAGGATGAAAGGGGTAAGAAATTAATGAGGTTTAAAATGAGCATGGCTAATTTCCTCCTCAGTCATTGTCAGTTTATTTACTCTCCAGTCAACAACTTAGTAGTTAGAGTCAATGCCATCTCCTTTCTTTTACATGATTACCCAAAAGGATATAAAAACAGTTGTTTTTACTGCCACTTTCTTTAAGAGTCATTCATGAGACTGAGCTTCAAAACAATAACAAAGCAAAAAAGATGTCAAACAGACAGCAGAGAGCAAAGACTCACACAACAGCTCCTCAGCCGCTCAGCATTTCAGCTGCATTAAACAGGACACCCCACAGGCACTCAGGCCAAAGGGATGTGACAATAACAGCACCTCAGAACTGAGACGGTGCCATGTGCCAGGGCAGACAGCTCCTGGAGCCCGGAGGAGGCACTGCAGACACTCTGACAGGGACACGGAAGGCAGAAAGGCAGAACTGCAGGGAGGATTTTCCTGCTGTGTGGAGCTAGCAAGGACTGCATGGGCTGGGCTGAAAGCTGCCCACGAGAGCAGTGAGGGGCCTCCCCTGGGCTGACAGCACTGCCCCACTGCATGCTGCAGAGCCAGGCAGAGCAAGCACTTTGAACTTCTGCAGTCAGCCTTTTCAGTGGCAACACATCTCCCCTTGAGATGATACTGCAGTGCCTTCATTCACCTCCAGCAGCAAATTTTAGTAGCCCACTTATCTATATCTATATTAGTAGCCCACATATCTATATTCTTCAGTTGTGTCTCAACCCAAGAAACTCCTCTAGCACACACTCAGACTTCTAGTCTTCAAACTGTTTAGTGGATCTGAGCAAAACAGAAAGCTTGACAGGCCACAGAGAGCAGGGGCAAAGAGGCACGTTGTGGAAATGTCTGTGAGGAAGGTATAGGGGGCATGGCTTTAGACTGAGAGAGAGCAGGTTTAGATAAGATATTAGTAAGGAATTCTTTACTGTGAGGGTGGTGAGGCACTATAACAGGTTTCCCAGAGAAGCTGTGGATGCCCCATCCCTGGAAGTGTTCAAGGCCAGGTTGGATGGGGCTCTGAGAAACCTGGTCTAGGGGAAGGTGTCCCTGCCCACAGCAGGGGAGGTTGGAACAAGAACATCTTTAAGATGCCTTCCAACCCAAATCATTCTGTGATTCTGTGATATCCTAAATCCTTGCTTTTCATTCATCATGTACTTCACAGTGCCATTTAGGAACCTGCTGATGCAAGCAAGATATTTTTCTAGATGAGTAATCCAAACCAAAGTTTAGCAACTGTATACATGTACCCAAATGTGGATAGACAAAGCCATTTCATTGCAGCACATGAAATCTCCTGTGTTGGCATGGGTGGCCAGCAGTCAACACAAAAATCAATTCAGCCAAAATGTGACAGAAAAACCCAGCCTGTTCATTTGGTTCCCACTTATCACGTGTAAAGGAGATCCAAGGGGATTTTCAAGAAACAGCCATGAACAGTGCACTGACACTAAGATATGATGTTAAAAAACTACAGAAGGGCTCTTGTCAAACATCCCCACTGGTCCCTCCTCCCTTACCCCAGGGTGAATTCGGCAGTGACATGATCAGCTCCTGGTCCTCTAATGGTGCAGGCCTGTCAGACTGCACACACCTTTCATGATTTGTGCATTTGACAGGCGTGTCACCTCTCTGCAAGGCTCAGATACAATCTCAGGCACTGACAAGGGAATGAAAACCATTTGGCTTAGCTACCAAATTGCCAGTCAGGAGAACAGGACATTAGTATTTGCCTCTTCCTCAGGCAGCTTCTGACATTTTGCAATTTGCAAGCATTACCAGAGGGCTTTTCACACCTGCCTGGAAATAGAAGTCAGAGCTTCATCATGGCAGGTCGACTCTAACACTCTCTGTCACGATGACTTTGAGAGCAAAAGCATGCAGCTCTGCTACATAAAATCAACACTTCACCCATAGCCTGCTTGACAAATCAAGAGAAATCAGGCCAATATCAAATGCTCTTTTAAAAGTCCTCTGGAACTCACCAGTACAGCAAGTAATAGGTCAACCTGTCTTTGGCTAACTTATTCCTGGTCTTCAAAATAGAGATAATCCACTTTTAAGGAGCACTTACTGAAAGGCTGGATACCTCAACTAAGAACAAAACAAAAACCTTAAACTCAAGTATTTACAAGCAGACTAAGCACCTCTTACATACAAACAACACCAGTAAGTTAACCAGCTTAACAATTACAAATCACTGATTTAAATCCCACTGCTATCCAAATAGCATAGTTTAAAGACCTAACATCAAATTAATTTTATCAGCCTAAACCCATGCATCTCATTCCTATTTTCATCAAGACACTTGGCACAGACTAATAAACAGGAAAGGCCAAGATGTAAGGAGGGAAGGGATGGATAAGCACTACCTGGCTTGCTCAAAGCACAGCAGTCATTGAGATTGGGGCATACCAAGCAGCTAAACCTGGAAGCAACTCAGCTGTATAAAGGCATTCAGTGAGGCTGACAGTTTTCTACCTACACTAAAGCACATGGGTTTATCACCTGATGTTCATTGATCTGTGCAAATTACTCACCAAATGTAAACTAACTCAGGCATAATTTGCATAATCAGTGACATGAAACTAAGGGTAATACTGCACTTGTGTATTTATGCCTCCCAGGAGTCAAAGAAGAGCTAATATCAGTGCATAACCCTGTCCACTATAGGAACTCACACAGGAGATAGCTCCAAAATTGTTTGTTTTCTGCATGAGGCATGTTATGTGCCCATCACAGATGTGAGAGAGCCTGCAGCCATAACCCTCAACCTTGGAACTACTGAGCTCAGGTCAAAACAGCAGTAAAAATGCAGCCTGGCATGGCCATGCATAGCCCAGGATAAGCACATGCTGGCTGAATCCTGCAGAGAGTCTTTGTTCTTCCAGGCCACTGCTGGCAAAGCCAACTGAAGAACCCATACACAGTGCCACCATCCAGGCCTGCAGCATTATTCAAGTCTCTTTTATTTAAAATGTATTAGACAAAATGATCATTTGGCTCTTTTCAACTGAATTCACACTCATCAAACTGCAGGAGAGGCTATTGCCCCACCGAAATACCTGTCAGTCACAAACAAAGGTAACTTTCACCTTTCTGTTGATGGTGTCTGCGTGAGGACAGACTAAGAAGTTTAATTACTTTATAAACCTGAGTGTGAAAAGGATTGATACTCCCATCTTCACCAATTACTCTTAAATATGCTGGTCCATATCATATTCATTTATGAAGAGCATGTTAAGGATCTTAACAATATTTTTCCACTGTCCTGAAAGACTTTAAGAAGGTTTCTCCCACCCATAAGCAAAGACCACTATGGAGAAAATGTCTGTGTGAATCCACCAAAACCAGCGCTGTGGAAAAAGTTTTCTCTTCTGAAATGGAGCAAAATTATTTTATAAACTGTCCATGAGAAGCTATTCTGGGGGAAAACAAAGGGAAATATTCTTAATTCCTACACAACAGAGGGGAAAACTGTCTGTCTCCATCTCCCTGAGATTGCCCAGGTCTAAACCATTGTTCTGGGGAGTCCCAGGCTTTGTGCTCTGGTGCTGGGCTCCTCAGTCCCAAAGGCACCATGGAAGGACCTGGCCCCTACTCCATTAGGGGGTTCTGAAAACACCAAAGACCCAGGAATAGTGTGCACATCTACTATGTATGTCCAAGGCACCTTACCAGAGCTAAAAAACCAGGAGAAAGAACTGGTGCTATGAAAAAAAAAATCCTTGCAGTGAAAAGCATCTTTACCTGTTCAGTTCATCCAAGAGGTTGAAAGGTGGCTTGATCACAATTTACAAGGGGCTGCACCAAGACACAGATGGATGTCATGTCTCTTTCTCTCCCAGCTATTAAAGAGCCAACACTGTGAAGTCAAAGCTAGACAGATTCAGATTAGAAATTATGTGTGAATTTTTAACAGAACAGGTAATTAATCATTGAAACAGCTTACTCAGGGATGTGGAGTATTGCAGTCTGCATCACTTGCAGTCTTTAAATAGATGCTGGATTTTTTTTATAAGATATGCCAGGTCCCAAACAAGAGTCAGAGGCCCAGTGCAGGATTATTGGCCAAGACCTTTTGCTCTACCTTTTGTCCCTACTTCATGACACAGATTTACCAACCATAACTCACTATCCAGGTGTAAAAATCTCATGAGGGTATTTGTATCTTCTAACCTGAGATATGTCCAACCCCTCCCTACAGCTGAAGGAGGCAGTAAGTCTTCTCCAGAGGGTAACATGTAGCAGGGTCCAAACTTGCACACTGCACAGCCACTTTTCACAGCTGAGGTCATTTGTAACTGAGTTTAAACTCCAGCAAACTGAAGATAAGCTCATAATCAGAAAAACAGCAAGCCATCCATCCCTCACAGCCTTCCTCCCCTGCCCCACCCCCTCCTTGGAGGTGCAGGGAGGCACCAGAGGGAGGGAGGCAGTGGGGCAGTGCAGAGGCAGTGCCCCTCTCCTGCTCTCCCTCCAGGCTTGTGCTGCTCTCACGGCACCAGAGAGGCTCCACGCAGGTCCTCCTGAAGCTGCACTCTGCTCCTCACCCAGCTTACGGCCAGTTCCCCTCACCAGCAGGGAAGAACATCCATTTTATCAGAGTTTGATGTATAGTTAAGCAACACATTGCTGTTTTCTAGTGCTTCTGCTGTAGGAGAAAGGAGTTTAGATCGTACAAAGGCAAGGCTTACAAGGAATGTTTGATGGAATGGAAAGAACCAGTTGGATCCCAAATAGGTTTAGAAGAAGGTACAGATTACCTCTTTCAGGTACCACTGTGGAAAGAAGCCTCACATCTCGAGTGGCAAGACTTCCTACAAATCCTTCACATTTTTTAAAGAACTGTAATTCTTTCCATATTTTGCAAATATTTGGCTTTTTATGTGCAGTTAACACTTGCTGTTGCCTACAGATGTTACCAATTTCTGTTTGAAATACAAGAAATGAACCATCATAATTTTTTATGCATTTGGAGGGAAAATCCTTCTCCAGGAAAAAAAGAAACACAAAAAAACCCCCAACCAAACAATAAAACAACCCAGACTTGAACACTTTACCAAACCAGAAAGAAATTTATACCCAGATTCATGACCAGATTGCTGTGATATCTGATTCAGCAAGTCACAGCCTGAAGCAAGAGCCAATAAAACTTAGCAGAAACACAAGGCATTTTAGCTATTGAATTTGTCAGGTGTAGTGCTGTAACAAAGACCATTGTAATTGGCAGCAGACTGATCACCTGGCTTGAATGCAAAGGCTAGAGCAGACTGATTTTTATAATTAAACAAAGTGTTGAAAAATTAGATGCCTGGCAATTATAAGATGGGAGAAAACACACCTTATTCTACAGTAGCTAAGCCCAAGAAATACATGTGTTCATTTGATGATAAAATTCTTCACTGTTTCTTGTACATTGTTTTGGAAAGTTACATCATGAGTTTATCAATTATTTGCTTCATCAGACTTTCCAAACTATTTTTGATTTCAGCTTGATTGCTGTAACATCCATCCTGGCTATGAATATTTAGGATTATGCCCCCATACACATATATACAGACACACATATATAAATGTGTATGTGTGTATACTCACACATATATATTTTATACATAGGTACATGTTTCTAGATGTAGAAGTTTCCACTAACAATTTGACAGAGATGTAACCTTTCCCATTACTGATGCTATTGCATTTTGACTACTAATGAGCAGCAGAGCTTAGAAGTTGACACACAGAACAGGCAGGCATTACTTCTGTGTAATGCTTATTTGTGGATCTTGACATTTCTCTGAAGTCAGCCACTCAAGGAAGGAGCTATGGCCAACTTGGAGGGCTTAGAAAAATGAAGGCTAACCTAACAAAATCAAGCAAAGTTGTGATGACTCACTGTCTGACACGTCAGTGTACCCATCACAAGATCCACTGGGAAGGAGGACTTGCCCACCATTTCCTCAACCCCATATATGAATTGGAATCACAGAGTAATGCTAATCAATACAGGGAGCCTGAGTAGCTTTAGAAGGACACTCAGAAAAAAAATTATACATGATGTAACATTTCCTGACACCTTTCAATCCACTTGGCAGCATGATGCTCAAGGAGCACAGGAGCAGCCAACATTCAACCATGCCCTTTAAACAGTTTGCCTGCAGAGACAGTGCATGACTCACAAAGCAGGGTATTCTCAGCTGAGACAGCAGCTTCTGACTCAGCAGAGAGTAGCCAAATGTCTGCTAGTAAAGGTGACGAAAAGGTCAGTCTGATAACTTCAAGTGGAGGGGGAGCTGGTAACAAGTTTAGCTCCCTACCTTGGGCAGCACATTTTGGCTGGAGAAGCTGCAAGGTGTCCTCCTGGTGCTGCAAATAATCAGTGCATTTTGAACTGATTTACTAGTTCTCATAACTGCACCTTCCAAAAACAAGCTGTTCTTTGGACATAGAGGATGACACATGTGGCACCACCACACAGAAACTCTCCTGTGAGTTCTTCTCAAAGAACAGGAATTCAAGAGCAAAACTGTTCTTGCTGCTCAGAGACCAAATGTGTCCCAGGTTACTATTCATTCGTCCCTTCTCAATAAATTATCCTTGCAAGTCAAAGTATGTCTCAGCACAAAAGGAGATTAATGAGTCATGTGTTGAATTGGTCCTTTGGATCCAGCAGGGAGGGGTCATCCTGAGCCCCAGTGCCTGCTGCTGTCCCCACAGAAGGACAGGTACCTCCAGGCAGGGACAGCCAGCAGGACACAGCAGTAGCTCTCAGACAAAGTCCTGGGGTACCACACACAGCACAGGCAATCAGAGAGGACAGAAGTTTCACAAGTAAACACAATGGCTGACTATTGAGAAAAGTCCCCCTTTCCCTGCATTGCCTATAAGCCAGAAATTATGGCAATTGGAAACGAAGACAGTAAAGATGAAACTAAACACAAAGAAACTGCACTCGAGAAGATGCTTTGTGGTTCTGAGTTCCTCTGAACTTGGTGAGGAGTTCAGAGCATAACAAACAGACCTCTAAAAGAAGAAGCTACAAAAACTCATCATCACTTTATGGGCTGTGTTTATGTTCTGCGGTGGTATTTTACTTACTAATAGCATCTTACATTACCCACAATAGCACCATAAAGAAGATCCCAAGAAAATCTTCAGTGTAAATTTGGTAAAAGTATTACATACAAACTGAGAAGAACTCCTGCAGGGATGCCATGAATTGTCCAATAGCTAAAGTTTTCTTTTCTTTGCCCAAGTTGTAGATTCACTAAGGGGTGCTGTAGTTCCTTGACATTGGCAGTGGAAAAATATTAGTTTGCCCTTGTAAAGGTAGAATGAAAACTTTCTAGAATTGAAAGACTCAAGCATGAGAGGACTCCCATCCATCAACTCAAACATGCTCCACTTCTTCCAGTCTTTAAGTACAGGTCTGTAAAGAGCAAACATCGAACCATCATGACTATGGAAACAGAGGTGATTCGGTTTTACTCAGATTAGAAGAATTAAAACCAGATAAGTTTACTGGGAATACAGAGAAACTGGTGCATAACCTGTGGGTGTGAAGTTTGGTCTGAAATCAGAGTGCCTCTGCTGTGCCATGAAGACAAAACTCTCTGCATGCCTGAAGGATGGTGTGAGGGCATGGTGGGGTGTCTGAAGGTGCAAAGCCTGCCAGAATAGCAGTGGAGGCCTGCTTAAGGTGCAGAGAGACAAACTTGGTGCAATCACAGCCCTGCTGCTCTTTGGACATGGCTGCTGCTACCAGCTGTTTCACAAACTGACTGGGCAGCATCTCAGAGAGCACTGATGGGCACAGGCCAAACCAGCCAGAGAATGTGCTGCTGTTTGGGCAGCATGGGCAATCAGAGAGCCAGCTCTCAGGTATGCTGTCTGTTATTCTGCTGCAGATTTTCAACCAATGTAGCCAGGTTTGCACCATCCCTGGGCTGAGGGACCACATCCCACCCTTGAAACATGCCATGCCTAGGGAGGGAAAGGAGTGTCAGCTGCCCCCTCCTCCTGACTCTTCACACTTGGGGTTTACCTGTCCTCACAGAAAGCTACCACTACTGCTAAGGTTGTTTCCTCTCCTCCAGGTCTCTTTCCATGATTACCTGCAGAGATCAAGTGCCCTACAGAAAATCAGTGCAGATGCTACAGAGCTATCAGACAGCAGTGATTCCCCAGCTGATTGCAATATAGCCTTTCTAGTTCCTTGAGTCACTTCACAGAGGTTTAGGAAGAAGGGAGTTTCCTGTAGCATAGGATATTGTCATTATGCAGCACAATCAGGCACTGTGATGAAAGGCTCTTTTTTTGACAACAGGACTCCCAGGAAGCTCTGAGAAGACACAAAGGCTTGTGAGACTGACAAAGCTGGCAGATCCGGTCTTGGATTTCTCTCTGTCAGGTTTCCTGAGCTCTGTGAATAAATGCCACAGTGCAGGTGACAAATGGACCTTGTTCACTACGTCAGTCAGGTATCCTCCCCTGGCCTGCAGGGAACAGGATTCTCTCAGGGAGTGAGGAGGTCCATGATGGAACCTCCCTGCCAGGGCAGGGTGGGCACAGAGCTTGAGCTGAGAGGAACCTGCAACCCACCCTGTAACACATCACATACCCAGAGTAAAAGGGGGAGAGGGGAGGAAACATTTTGCTGCTCAGTAAACTGGTCAGCTTCTTAACAGCACAAGGAGTAGGTACAGCAGAAAGGAGAACGAGAACTGCAAGCCTGAGCACCCTGGTTTCTGTTGGGTTTTCTGATCTTTAACAGTATTTGGTCATACAGAAAGCTATTTCATAGCTTACCCATGCCATTACTCTGTGGTGTGTAACCTGCAACCATCAGAAGTAATATCTCCCAATTGCCAACACAGCAGGATCACTCATGAATGAAAAGTGAATTTGATTCTCAAGCAGCTGGCCCAGATGCTGTGGCTGACACTGGCTCTCACTCCTGCTTCTGACACAGGCCTCAACAGAGCACTTCTGTCTGCAAAGCAACATCAGCATGTCAAGAAAAATCAATGAAAGCAAGGGGAAAAAATGCCTCAGGCTCTGCAGGGCTTTTAAAGCCTAGCTGCACTTCAGAGCTTGGAAAAATCACAATGCTCAGGAAAGTCCCAGGAGAGCAGAGGAACTTTGGAGTCACCTTTGGAGGAGTCTCCCTCTCTCTTGCTCTTTCTGCTGACTTTAAGGTAGGTCAAGTCACACGTTTCAGTGGCTTTTCTGCAGTTTATCAGTTGTTCCAATGGGATGAGGATCCACCAAGTACTACTGCAAACCACAGTGCCAGGCATACTTTGAACCCATGCCTCATTTTGAGAAATGCAGCAGAAACACAGCACCATAAAACATCGTTTGTATCTTTTTATTTGTGCACTCAAGTGTTTTTTCATGACCAAGCAGTAGGTATGAGAAGTTTTTGTCTCACACGAATCTCTTGCATGGCCATTTAGCACTGAATGCCCTTCAGAAGCTGGTAATGTGCCACATGCAAGGACTGTGCTCTATAGAGCTCTCAAAATGTAAATGCCATCCTGCTGGGTCTGGACTGCAGTATCTTAGGATGATGAACTTCTGGCAAATCCAAGTCAGGTTCCCATTAAAGAACTTGAGACAAACTGCAGAGATGAGCAGCTGCAGGAGAAAAGGCGTGATGCTTTCCAGGCTCTCCAGCTCAGGAGCAATGAGCCAGGTCAGCATTCCAGGCTTCTTGCTGTGGACTCAGGAGACCCAGAGCCCTGAAGGGAACCTCTAACTAGAGTTCCAGACAGCTGTTGGGTGACAGAAATACAGCTGACAAGGATGTCATCTGCTCTGAGCAGCTGGCAGCACGACTGAATTTCACTCATTTTAGAAACACCTGGTTTCTGAAATATAAATTTCTCAGAACTTCTGGTGTGCAGGACATTTTGAGGCAGTCCCAGTACAGCCTGATTCCTATCACAACTTCTCCAGAAACATGATCCAGAAATTTCAGTCTTCTGTCAGAATAATTCCATACTTCGCATCCAACAGCTTCCAACTAGAAATCCCAGAACAGCTCCTTCTCGTCAATGCAGCCTTCAAAACCTAGGCCCAAAACTATCTGTCCCCAAACATTTTTTTTCCTTTTCTCCTTCTCCATATTCTCTCCCATGTGCTTACCTGAACTCCATCCCATAATTCCATCTATGTTTGAGCTTGGCAAAATTATGAAATATTACATCATTTAATGAAATGTCATGTCATTCAATGATTCAACAAGCAAAACACTCATATCATAAATATTAAAATTACGAAACACTTGTGTTCAAAATGATGCTTCTGTTTTACTATAGACATTTAAGTCTTAATAACACAACACAGTATTTTGTCTAAACTGAAGGATATTGGGATTTTGAACTTTTTTTGACCAAGTCCTTTGGTCACATACACAGAATTACACTCAGCCACATATCCATTTCAGAGGACAAACAAGCCCCTGCAAACATAGATGGCCACCTGCTTCATAAAGTTGACTGTCTTCCTACTCCACTGCACACCTCTGTTTATCATTTTCTGCTCATTTTCCTCCAGAATACACCCTTTGAGTTTGTTTTATCTGACTAACTGAATCTTTTGTTCAGCCCAAAAGTTTACACAATGTCTATTTCACATGGCTCAGGGTGAAAAAAAATCTGTTGTTCAATACATCACACCAATAGAAAAAACAATTATTCCCACTATTCTTCTCCAAATACCTATCTCTGCTCTTTTCCATGGTCAGGCAAACCCAAAGACTCAAAGGGATCCCTCTGTCAATATCTCTTTTGCAGGGAATAAGTATAAGAGAAGAATACTCAGTGGTGCTAATGCAATAAGGAAGCTCCCGTGCAAGCCCTGGGCCACAGAGACAGTGCACAATGTTTGCTTTACCATTTCAGGAAGATTTTTCAAATCACAGACCTTGAAATCTACTATTTGCAAATGAAATTGTTTTTCACCATCCTGGGAATAAGGGTCAAGAAAAAAGATAATGATGGCCTTACAAATTTCACACACAAAATAAGCATCCCTTACGTGCGAAGCTGCTCTCAAGAGATCATTTCATTAACAGCTGCAAAGTCTGAACTTTTTGGTCCTGATATTTAGACAGGAATCCAAAAAGCCACCATGAATCACACAGACATCTCAGGCTTAGTAATTCTCAGTGAATCCCAGCTGCCCTCAGGGGCTATTTGGAGTGTTCCTTGCTGAATTACTCTGCAAATTGTCCCTGCAGTTTCCAATCCCATGTCACCACACTTCTCCTTCAAAGGCCAGGTGAGCTGGGTGGCCATTCAGTCCTACAGAGCTGTGGCTTCAGATTCAGCCAGCACAGGAGAAAAGGGGCTCTGAGCAGAAACTCCTGGTGCAATTCACTGGAAGCTATGCTCAGCTCTGGGGTTCTGGCCTGAAAGCCTTCCCAGCTGCATTGTGCACACTATATTGTTTCAGACTCACTCCTCAGGTGTGACACAGGTATTTGTGGGTCTGTGTTGCCAGCATGGCAAGACAAGCACTACTGTATGCAGAAACTACAACTGCAGTACCAAGATCAGAGACTTGGGAAGGCTTAAAATGGCTCTGCCATGGAAATGGATCACCAGAAACCCCCTAAGAAAAGATGTTCAGTGGAAGAGAGGTTTTCTCAATGAAAATCAAACACCGGTTTCCTACTGAAACAAAACATCCCAGACATGCCTTGCTACTTGAACACCAGTCTCACTCTACTGCCTTTCCAGCAGCTCTACTGGCATCCTTCCCCTCAGAGTTAGCTCCAGCAGAGCTACCTTGCTAACTCTAAAAAGTAAAACTGAAGTTAAGATATTGTAATGAGGGACTAGGAAAGAGTCATTTCATTGTGTCACAAGTGTTAATGGCCCATTTTGTAGAAAAAGGTATTTTGCTCAGTGGAGCAGTAAGCTCAGCAGCTTTCTATTCATTATCAGAACATGGCTCTTCAGCAAAACAGCACTGTTCTATAAACACATCCTCCACACTGGCACAAAGAATTAGGCCAGGCAGCCTTTTGTCCCCTTGTTTTACTCTTCAGTCCCCAGAAGCCACACAAGCAAAGCAGAGAGACACCTGGTTCTTCCTCCAACCATCTTTAAACCATTCACCTCAACCAAAGCACGTCTGAATTACCCCTCTGAGAAGGAAGCTATCAAGCCTACAGTTTTACTACCATACAGCCCAGTTTGTTGATCTTCGTGGGTTATCTCCTCCATAGCTCATCTGAACAACACAGGGAACAATTTACAAAGGCCTTTCATTCACAGCCATGTGCCACCCACACAGTGGCAAAGCCTGAGCTCTGGTCAGGCTGGGAAGGAGGAATGCAGTGGGGACCATTCTGGGATGCACAGCCTTGCCATCCCCTCTGTGCATCCAGCCACCAGGCCTTCTGCTGCATACTTGAGGTAAGCAATACCACAGGCACAATATTACTGATATTTGTCTACTCAGTTTCTGCCTGTCACTGCTTGAACTTACCTCAGAAGGAGTCAGCATCCAACAGATGACTGGTGCTGTTCATACCCAAAACATCAATGTGTCAATCTCAAAAATACTCACATTCAAGAGCAACCCCCAGTGGGGCATTTATAACTCAACCAGACACTACAAGGTCACTCTTTTCTGCACCTGACTTTCAGGAAGGTGTCTCCTAATTTCTTTTCCAGAGGCAGGCTAGTACTGCCATTTTGGCTTGTCATTGCAGTGGTGACAATAAATCAGCAAATACATAAAAGAGTAAGAGCTGAAGGAAGAAAAAGCAGAGAATGTGGTAGGAAGGGGTAAATCTCCTAGGTCACTGAATTGAGAGGTGACTGTTACCTTCTCTATGAGAGTTTTCTCAGTACAATCCTGCAGCCTTTGCTGATGTGGATTATCTCTGTGATTCCCTGTCATTTCCTGGAAGACAGAAACAGGCCCACAGGCTGTACCTGTCAGTGCTCAAGCTTCATTATGCAGAGTAGGATCCAAACAGGCATCTCAATTAATCATACTCATGTATTAGTAAGTAATTCATTAATTCAATAAATTGCTTTAGGCCATGGCATAATCAGTCATGTCAGAGATTATAACAAAAATCACAAACCAAAGTGTTAAACATGGACCCATCCTTGCTGATTCATCATCTATAGCAATCATTCATGGCAGAACAGGTTTACTTTATATGCTTTAAGACAGGTGATGTGAAAAATTTATCATCTTAATTGTGCAGATTTCCTCTATCAGATCTGCTGGTTGAGCAATATAGTATCTAAACTGCAGAAAATTCACATGCAAACCAACTCAGAGAAAAATAAACATTTTTGTGATCTGCTCTCTGATAGCCAGTAAACACTCTGCTTGATAAATCGGACTTACCTGTAAGTAACATGCAATTCCTCATCCTCCAACCCTCAGGCACAAGGCTGAGGAGATGCTGTAAGGACCAAAATCAGCCCCAGCTGGAGCTCTGAGAGCCCACACTGAGCAAGCTCCAACTGCAATTCCTTATCTCATTCATCTTGGTTTCTGTTGTCAAATAGACCACTGTACCACAAAGGGAATGTCAATCAGTAAGTTTTGTTTATTTGAACCTATCCATCTGGTAATGCCTTATGGCAAGGAAGGTCCACATCACAGAACTCAAAGAAATGGGCTTGAAGGACCTCAGACCCTGAAGTCCACTTAGCCACACCTATCTCATTGTTAGCAGGTGCCTATCTAATTTGTTCTTACAGATCTCAAGTAATATAATCCCCAGGCAATGTATCCCAGTCTCTCATTTTGTCTATGCTTGGAAATATTTTCTCACCATCTTCCTACAAGCTAAGCTCATATACTTCTTATGTCTACCATACACTTGGAAAAGGTTCTGCTCCCTTGCTTTCTGCAGTAGCCTTTTGTGCCTCTGAAGTTTGCTGCCTTCTTCCCCATCCAGTTTCTCTTCTATACTCATGCTTCAAACTGTGATATTTTGGGGTCAATTTCCCTTACCTATGCAGGAAAATAAATGCAGACTCAGATAGAATAAGACTGCCTGTAGATTAATACTCATGTCATTAAGTTGGTTAAGATAGGCAAAATTAAGTTAAAGCTAGAAAAGGAGAGAAAGAGAGAGCTTTTATTAAAAATTGCCCTACATACAACACAAGAACTCATTCCTACTGACAGATCACTTCTATATCTTTTTAAGCCCAGAAGAGAGGGCAAGCTAAAATGCAAGGAAAAAAGTAAGCTGATTTCTCCTCCTTCTGCAAATGAATCAAGTTATAAGTCTTACAAAAGGACAGAAGAAGTTGTAATTGTGAGCAGAATGTGAAAAAACTTGCTGAAAAATTCACAGTTCACCTGTTCCTACTAAAAGGGCCTTTTTCATCCCAAAAACATTTCCCATTATTTGACAAGTTGTCTTAAGTGACTATGCTTTTGCTTTCATTGTCCCAACTTGTAGATGGCATTTGGAAGTTGAGTTTTATGGAGGTGTGTTACTGTTCCACGCTGCCTGAACTGAAGAACACATGTGTTGTCATATGTCACACGTGGTAGGAACAACACGAGCTGTATAAATGAACATCTAGTCCAGTGCAATGACACAGGCTGCATTCACAGCATAAATTCATCATTGTAGTTTGCATGATCTGTCTATATCTAAATTTCCTTACAGACTTACATAATAACAATTTCCTTACATACATACACTTCCTTACATATGCAAAGCTGTTACTTTTGCATATGAAATAATCACACCTCTGGTGAGATAGGTCTGACATGGTTAGGATCAACATCTGCCAGTTTACAGCCATAACAACAGGCCTTGCTCTTGGAATTGTGCTCGTATGCCCTGCCTACTTATAAATCAATTCTGAACTTTTCTGGATATTTGTTACAAGAGATGCTTTGAGTTGTCAGAAGCAATGTGAGATCACCAAGGCCTAATCCTGGGGAGAACTGTGTGCTCCTGGTGCTACACAGAAACCCTGACTGCTCTTGAAAGCATTCAGCAACTGAGGAGACAAAGTCCTCTGTAAGAGTCAGTCCTCCTCAAAATAGAAAAGGGATAATAATTTTTATGTGTTAGGCTGTGGATAAACTCAGTAGATATTATATGTTTTCCAACTCCTGCCTGCTGTATCACCATTTTCTTCCAACTGAGAGCCAGAACACTAAGGGCAAGATGCATCACATGAAGCTGTCATGGAGTCTGGTCTGTACTCAGTGGGTTTTGTCCCTGCAAAGTCAGCAGAAACAGAAGGGTATACTCCAGAGGGCAATGAATTTTATCCTAAAACAGGTGATGGAAATACATGAAGTGGCTCCCCAAATGCCTGCTTGAGATTACACATATAACTGCAATTGTTAAGTTTCAACACGAATTATCTGAAAGGAAAAAACTAATTCTTTTCCAAGCAAAGACCTGGTTTTATTTGAAGTTTGACACTCAGTGCTCTGAGTGGGGGTTAAAGTAGCTGGGCAGCAGCACATACCATGCAGGTTAGGGTGATTCTATTGTCCAGGGTGTCAGGTGGTCCCATAGGGGTGCAGCCCATGAGGTGCCACTAGCTGGACCAAGGGCATTTCCAGGCCAGTCTCTGGTGATGGTACACTGTTTCACAGGTAGGCATGAGCTCCCTGACCTAGAAAAGAAGGAGCATTTCAGGCTCTCTTTGCCCAACACAACCATGACTCAGGACTTTTTCTTCACATTTCAAAAACTAAGCAACGCAGGCTTTCTGCTGCAGGGAGCAAGTCCAGCTGAGTTGTCACTGGGATGCAACATGCCAGCTTTCCTTCTGCCTCCTGACTTCCCCATTGGTAGAAAGGAGAGCCAACTCCCCTCTTTTCCATCAGTGACATGTCCGTGACATGAGTTTCCCTGACACACGACACCATTGTAGGGGCAAATGTACTGACTGCTGCCTGCCCTTCACATCCTCTGTCACTCCTAAGCACTGGGGCTGTTCCTGTAGTGAAAGCAGAGATCCTCTTGTATTCTTCCTTGTTCTTGCTGCTGCACAGCCTGTGTCATCAGCCTCAGCTGACTGTCCAGACACATGGAACCCACTAAAACACAGAACTATTTCAAACATTCATTCTCGAGCTGGCAGAGCAGAACTATCCTTTTGTGTGATCGTTCTGCTCATCAGGAAAGCTGTTGAGTCTGCAGCCACCTGAGCACAACACACAAACATCCCTCTTAAATCACTGCAGATCAGCTTTAAGCTAGAACTTCTCCTTTCCACTTGTGCACTGTTACAGAGGTTAGAGGACATAGAGGACAGACCAAGAACAGGACTTATGAGAAGCTGCCCCAGGTACAGTGAGAAGTGTGTTTGATCTTCCTTCTCCAAACCCCAGTGTTTTCTACAGATGTGGCAGAAAACCACAGTGACTGTGAGTGGCTGAGGATGCAGAGTGCCCTGCTGCCACCAGTCTGATAAGCAGAACTGGCTTGCTTTTGCTGTCAAAGTTTCCTTTCTTCTTTTTCGTAATGCTGGTTATTTAACACTTTGTCCAGACGATATCTGGCTGACAGCTGTGCATTGAGAAAGCACAGAATGAACCCCTTTCGCAAATTTCATTATCACTGAAATGGTGACAAATTACTCAGGACTTGCAGGAAATTCTACTCTCAGGAAAAGCCATTCTAGTAAAAGGCTAATGACCTCTAACAGAAACATGTGATTTTAAGACTTATAATAAACAGTATTCAAATACATGCTAAATAGTCTCAGTATAATTATCTACCAGAAACCTTATTGACAGTATTTTCAGCTACTAAGCACATTAAGATAAAGGATTCCCACAAGTGAGTCTAGTATCAGTCTTTTATATATATATTTATTTGTCGGTTTGTTTATTATATGTATTATAGCTTAAGAAATGAGTAATTCCAAATTCAGTTGAGGAAAAACATTTTAGAAAGAGCAGATAAGTTGCAAACATCAATATTACAATGCAGAGCTTGAAAAAAAGTCAGAATCGGTTTTGGTGTCTTCAGAATGAGCCTCCCTGGATCTAAAGCTATTTGATGTCAATGGGAAGGCTCCTCTAAGTAGTCTTTTGGAGGCTTAGACACTCTTTACAGTCTTCAAAACCAAAGCGAAAGTCTTGCCTTTGGACAGAAACAGCTCAGAAGTAACAAAAAAACTGCAATAAAAATCAAAAGCAGGCTGGTCTTTCCTGAACAGCAGGAATTTCCTTTTAACTTACATAGCCTTGGATTGGTGAGGAGAGGTGGAATCCTGGGCTTTGTGGATGTGTGTCCATTTGCCTGTATTTTGATGCAAATATGAGTATTTTGTAGTAACTTTAAATGAAAAAAAGAAAAACCACAGCAACAGAGAAACATTAAGAGTTGTATGAAATGGTGGAAATTCTCAGTCACTGACACAAAGCTGACGGATTTTGCCCAAGTCTAGGTAAAAGTTACAGTTGTGTCACTGAAATACTGGGTTTACAAAACAGCAAATTTCCCTACAAAACAGATAATTTCCTCTCAAATAAACTGCTTCTAGGTAATTAAAAGGACAGATTATAAAAAAAGAAAAAAAAACTTTCCTAGTGTAATTAGAGTTGCTCAAACTAATGGTCCAAGGAATTCCCAAATACTCAGATGCCCTCTTAATTGCAGCTGAGCAGCTATAATGGTAAAAAGCAGTTCCAGATAACTCAGGGCTGGAGGGTAGACAGGCTGTAAAACTCATTCTTGCTGGAAAACCTGCCAAGGCCAAGCACTGAAGGTGACAGCTGCATTCAGCATCATTTCCCCATTCTGCAATAAAGTTGACAAATTAAGTGACATTTGAAACAAGAAATCTTGCTTGAATGTATGTGCAAAAAAATGCTGCACTTCACTCCTGGAAGGGAATACCCTGCTATGACTGAGGAAATGGGTATATCAAGGGACAAAAAGCCCAAATATTTTAAAAGCAAAGGGCTGTCTCTGCTGCACACATCCTTATTCTCGTTAAATATGAAGGATGAAGACCAATTCTTCCCACAGTACAAACACATTCCTGACTTTAAGTAGATTGAACTAGACGGCTTCACTGGGATACTCTCTCCATTAGGCATATGCTTAAGCACCTCAGTAAGCCCAGGGCTGGTTTCTCAAACAATTTTATCCCACAAGTAAGCAGCAATAAAAGGGATTTGAGAAATAAATGTTCAAAGAAAATCCTCATTAGTTTCTAGATTTTGAGATTAAAACAAGACTGTCTCCCAACACAGGGTGTGAAAGACAACCCATTTTGCCAAGGGGCTTAAAAGCCAGCTCCTTATTGCAATCCTAAAACACTACAGGCCATTCTGAAGAGGTGGCCATGTAGACATTGAACTGATTTGAAAATATGTCACATCCATTCATACACCCTGACTATTACCTTTAAGTGACCAGATGATCTTTGCATAATATTCACATGTTTTTTTTGTTTAAGCTATACTCACAAACATGGTCTGTCACCATCTTTCAACAAGTACATAAGTGCCAAAAATTGCACGTCAAGGCAGACAGGTCAAACATTTCAGGGCTTGCTACTGCAGGCTGGTGCTCAGTAAATTTTGTATGAAACTCCTCCTTGAGCTTATACTGAGGTTTTCCTGTCCAGGGGGTGTGTAGGTGGGGTGGAGGGGAGGGGTGTAGTTTGGAGTGGAAGAAGCAGCCTGACACACTCAGTCCAGTCCAATGGAGGGAGGACACCATGATGGGCAGAGGACCATGCCACAGGATATTTGGGGGGAGGCTGAGGAAGTTGGAGCTGCTCAGGCTGGGAAGGGAGGGCCCAGAAGGGATGCACTCATTGCCACAGCTGATGGCTGCAGAGCAGACAGAACCAAGCTCTTGTCAGGGGTTAACAGCAAAAGAGCAAGAAGAAACGGGCACAGGTTAATGTGGAGAGCAATTCTCCATGAGAGTGGTCAGACACAGGAACCAGTGTCCAGAAAGCTCAAGGGATCACCAGCCTTGGAAATATTCAAAACTCATCTGGACAAGGTCATGAGCAACTTGGTCTTAATTTTTAATTTCACCCTTTTTTAGCAGGGAGGATGAGTCATACAATCTCCAAAATACCCTTGTAGCCTATACAATGCTATGATTGTATGATACTCTCTATACAAGGATTTTAATGCACATACATCTTTGGCAATTATCAAAGCACTTTCTGGTGATATTTGCATATGGGTGTTCTCATTTGCATATCCAGAAATTCCTGGGTGTTAAGCAGTATGCAGGTTTTAAAATTTCCTTTTATCCATTTTAACTGTGTTGCCTGACATCAAAATGAGGAATAATAGCAGACAAAACCCCTTTTCTTCTGTTGAATCTGAGATACAGAATAGTATTTTCCCTTAAAATATATTTTCTCCAAAACCACTAAGACTGAATATATGTTGTTATATGACTATACTCTAAAAAGAGAAAAATATAAGCAAGCATTATGATGGATGATTTAAATTATAAATAAATCTTTTCATTGCCATGACTGGAGTATAATAAACCCATAACTCAGTTTCATGTATTTTGACCTAAGGATGCATGAACTTTTTCAGAACAGTGGTACTTTTCTAAGTATCACAGGTTCAATATATCTCATTTTTCTTTTTCTCTAGACACACACAAAGAAACCCATTAAATGTTTTAGATTTAGCCAATACATTTGAATATATTTTTTCTGTTTCCTCTGAATTCTCTCCAAAGCGAGAAGTATTTTTCAGTGGCTCAGACAGTAAACACAATAAAGAGGGAGATTTTTGAAAGCGAAAGAAAATAGAAATAATGGCAGTCCTGTCTCTGACTGATGGTCAGAAGCTAAAATTCTGTCTTCAACAGCAGCCAGAACCAGACACCTAAAGTGGAGTCTAGCAGGGAGGTGAATAAACTACTTACCCTGAATACTCCTCCAGCCTCCACCAATCTGCAGCTCAGGGACTTTCAGAGCCTGAGGTGATTTCCATGTACTCAGCAACCTTCACAGATTGGTGAGTGCTAATGGCCAGCTTAGTCCATCATTCTTATGTATGAAGTCAGGATTGTTGATTTCCAGTATGTCCAGTATGTCCCATTTTAGATTAAATTTTCTTTTTTTCCTATTTTACTGCCCAATCCCTAGCCATGCAATATTTTTCTGCAGTTCTGCACAATCAGCTTTCGTCTTTACTACTCTAAAGAATTTAGTATCATCAGTACAAGTTTGTCAACAGTCTGTGTTCACCCACTTTTACAGAACATTATACATAAATTAATTCATAAATTCATATTTTGCATGCCATAGATCTTGGCACAAAGCATTCTGGATCTCTCTTCCCTGGAAAAACTTACTGCTTTAACCCTCTGCTACCTATCTTTTAAACAACTATTTACTTTTTTGCTTTCTTTCTTGTCCTTGGATGCCTAGGCTTGTAGAGGAATCTTGGGGGAGCTCAACAAAGAGAGGTGCTGATCTCTTGGGCAAGATGTTCCTTGTAAGTCCCCTCCAACTATCCTATCCTATCCTATCCTATCCTATCCTATCCTATCCTATCCTATCCTATCCTATCCTATCCTAATCAAACTACTTGGAAATCAATGTGGGTAGTGTCAACCAGGCCTGCTGCAGCTACATGCAAAGAATACCAATAGGAGATACACATTTCCACTAAAAAGATGTGGAGAGACATCTTCCAATCATGATATTCATTCTTTCTTACACGGATTATTCTCTTTACTGATTCAACAGATCTGCTCAGTGCAGATGTTTGACATCAGATTTTCCCTAGTCCTCTTAAAAATCAGCAACCTATTTAATTCCTAAAAAATGGCAGAAACCAAGGAGTTCCACAAGAGAGGCTCTACACCACAGCTAGCAGCTGAGCTGTTTTATCCCCACATTCCTCTGGAATGCTGAGGTAAATATCATCTCATCCCGGTGACTCGCTGTTTTTCATTTGGTGTCTTAGTTCTAAAATCAGTCACATACTTTTGGTGATTCAAAAGTTCAAAGCTGAGCTAAGAGTAAAGCATATTATATTCCAAAGCTGTATAAATGCCTCACTCCTATTTGTAAGAAACAGTTATGAACATGATGTCTTTAGATGAGCCACACAGATTCCATAGTTTCAAGTGTTTTCTAAATTGAAGTATCCATTCAAGTAATTCAGGTGGACCTGTTGCTATACATTCACTCCATCCTTAAACAGTGATGAAGTTCCAGCTGCACAGTCCTGCCCTTGTCTTGAGACACCCAATTACCTTCAGTCCTATGAAGTCCTATGAGGATTGTTCAGTCGATTAAATATAATCAAATGCCTAAGCACAGCAGAAATGCCACTGATGTGGGTCTACACCAGTGAATTACATTTCATAAATTGCTATCCTCTGTAAGGATTTAGCACAAAAGCACACAAAAGGAAAAAAAAAAAAAGTTGAAACAATAAAATGTTTCCTCCATTGGTGCAATCTCCCCTCCCAGTTAGCACATTTCAGCTGGCACACAGTAACTCACCATGTCATGGTAATGTGTTCATGGACTCACTTTCTTTAGCAAGAGCTCAGCTGCAGACCATGGGTTCTGCTAAACCAGTGCAATCCTGATCTATATTTTTCCACAGTGGAAAAAAAATATGAGCTCACTGTTTCAGACGCTGAAAGTTTTTGTGCAGCAATATGAAATTTTAAGTAGATCCATTATATATCCCTATGGGTTTAGAAAGAATGCACTTCCTTGCCTCTGGAATAATTCTTGGATGCAAAAAAAAAATGTCTCTCCCTCTAATCTGTCTTTCTGGCAACAAGGCCAGCCTTTTATCATTGCCCTAATGTTGTCAATTACTTTCAGTTAATGCCAGATCCCTCTCATTAATGTCAAGAAAACATAAGCTCCTCTTTTTCTCTGAATTCCCCTTACAGAGGCAAGTGTTGCCTGTAGTGGAATGTGTGCCCAAATGCAGTCAGTGGGAATTGCTGTGTGAGGCTGTAAACACACTGCCTGCCTGATGCTCATGCTGCTTAAGACCTGAGAGGATGAATAAAAGAAGTTTCACCACTGTATGCCTCTTTTCTAACTCAAAGTAAGGATTAGGAATTGTGAACTTTTTTCCATTGTAAACTAACAGGCATAATAATCCTATCAGCATTTGTATTTTTGCACTAGTAAGTGACTTCATTGAGCAGTCTGTATCTACCTTAGACAATACACACAAAAATTAATTTAAAACAAAGCATTCAGCCAGTGCAGCACGTGTGTCTGTGCCGGGACCACCCTGTGCCTCCACCCAGCTGCAGCAGTCCTTGCAGATCCACCCTGGCAGCCCATCATTTCACCCAAACCCCCTCCCTTACCTCACACCACCTCCAACATCTCCCAGCTGCAAATCCTTCCCACAACTCCTCAACACCAGATTTGGCAGAAGCTTTTTCACATAAATCTGTAACAGAGAAACCCATGGTGTTGGGAGTGGGGGGGACAGCATATTTATTGCTTTTGCAGGGCAGAGGGGAAACTCAGATTATTAAAGCTCAGTTTTCACCATTGGTGGAAAAAATAGGACTAAAAGAAATGGTTTTACAAAGCATTTAAGCTGCCCACCCACAGCATGTACTCAGCATGTGTATTCAGGTCAGCATACTATTTCCTATGAGTCACGTTCAGCTGTGCCTTAGCTGCATATTTTAGTCAGAGTGCTCCTAGCTGAAGCCTGTGCTGTGAGGAGGCTGGCAGTGTCCAAATTTGTTCAGGTATCCTGGAATTTGCTCCTTTGAGTGTTGTGACTCATTATAATCCCACAGAATTAAACTGTTTCTGTGTACCATTCCCACCGAGCTAATGAAATAGTTAAAAACCCCATCTGTGGTACAGAACAGCAACATAATTGTTATAGAATTAATAACACAATGTGGAGGTGGGTTACAGAGCTCAAATGCAGCTACACCAGCATTAACTAGCTGAGCATGTTGCTGAGGGAAAAAGCCACGGCTTCTTTTCATAATGCAGCTGCCTGCTTCAAGTTCCTTATTTCCCCTCTCTCAGCTTGTAGCATGACTATCATTTTTGGCCACACAAATGTGGGGAAATAGTCAAAGAGCTGCTCACAGGAGACCACTCAGCCCACAGAGGGGTGGATGCTTACCCATGCTTGCTCTGCTGCCACTGGCACCTCCCAGCCTCTGGTGGCTCATTGCAGGCCATGGCTTGGGTGCCATATGTGAATTCCCAGTCTCCCCAAGCAAGGTAACCAACAACCATGTGGTGTTTTCAAGAGAAACAAGCTCCAACTCTAAATCCACCCAGCGAAATATCCATGTTGTCATCTTCCTCTAACCCAGCTTGTCCTGGTCCCATGAGCACTGTAGGGTACACTCTGCTGGCAGGTAGCTGCTTACGTGAGTTTTATGCTTCCTAAAGGCTTCCCAGCCCTTTGAAAATCCAAACCCAAGGACTTCAGCACTCGTGGTGTTGCAGCAGCAAGCTGCATTGTTAAGAGATGCTTTTTGTCTTATAGCTCACAAGTACAACCTCTAATGCCTGTTAGGGTGACAGGTGCCACAGCCCCGAGGGATGAGGAAGCTCCAAAGCCTCTTCCACAGTAAGTGGGGAAGGGGAACAGCCAGGAACAGCAGAACACAGCAGAGGGAAAGACCAAGAAGTTTACAAGATGGTTTTTTTTTTCCTGTGACCAGTGAGTTCACACCAGTCACTGCAGCTTTCAGTCCCTCACCCAGCCTTGGCTGCACACGGGGAGAGGAGCAGCAGAATGACTCCCCACACCCAGCAACCATTTCACCAGAGGCAGAACAATTTACTGGCTTTGTGTTAAATGGGTAGGCTCATCACTTGGGATTACAATTAACACTGGAAGGAGATCCAAGAAGTTGTAAAACTTTAAAGGGATGCCTGTCATGCAATATTCTCTTCAACTTAAATTATATCAAAAATCTGAAGCATATGCTTAGTAAGTAAGAGCAGAATTAATCCCCTAGCTGTCAGCAACAGTGCTGTGAAATGGTGACTTGCATCTAATTACAGTGCTTTTTAAAGCCTGGTTGCAATCAGTTAGCTTCTGCCCCAGCTGACAAAGAAAGGAACCGTGGCTGTGATGTGAGATTACTATCACAACAACAGGGGCATTTACACTTCTGTTAAAATAGTTAAAGCTGAATGGAGTCAACACCTCCAAACTCAAGGACAGTAGTGCAAAATGAGAGCTTGCAACCAACACCCACCAGCTCTTTATGCCTGAGAACGGGCACAGGAAAGCTTCTGTCTTTAATGCATAGTTTAGATCCATTTCCTTTTGATCCTCACTCCAACATCCATGCTGCCATCCATTCATCCACTGACTGGCCAGGCCATGCCACATCACTGCAAAGAAAGCCAGGTAAGAGACTTCAGAGGCTTGTTTAGGGGTTTTCAGGGGACCTATAATGCCTCCTAATAAGCAAGGTTAAGATAGGAGGGGCTGCTAGAGAGCATAAGCTCAGGTATTCTTAATGTTATGTTTCCTAAGATATTATAGGAATGAAGCAATCTAACCATCTTAGAAAAGGCTTTCTGAATTTTCTTGCTTTTTTTCTCCTAGATGAAAGAAACTTATTTTTCTGGCTTAATGTCTATGTCCATACTGAGGCTGATACCACTGTGGGATTATAAGTGCCTGAGTTTTATTAGCTCTATTTCCTCAAACACAGATCAGTGGCAAAAGACCATATCCCCCCATGCTACTTGCTAGAGTTTATATTGCAGTAAAATAAGATAATTTTAATCCAGGAAATACTTCCTACAGCAAGCTGGTATAGCATTTTGGGCCTACAATTTCAGACTAGTTTGTATCAGCCCTCAAAATGAGGACTGGAACTAATGAGCTACTGATGAATGAGCTAGAGGTATCATAAGTTACAATCAGCCTTTGTACTGAGATGTATCAACTCAGCTTTGTGTTCATTCCTAGTGTTGTAAAACCACATCTCATGGCTGACTTGGCCCACTCTGCTCCTCTGCACACTTGGGTACCTCCAGTAAAATGCATTTTTCCCTACAGGGCCTGCTTAACCCTACAGTAACTTTTGTCAGTGCATGAAGTAAAGCTGGTGAGAGAAGCCTCTCTCCCCAGGTCACACCAGGCTACATCAAAGTTTATATTCATATTGAAAAACCTGTCTTATGATTTCCATCAAAAATGTTTTTTATTAAACCCCCTCTAGACAAAACTGATTGGTACTTTTAATAATGTATTCAGGTTTTCTCCCATCAATCATCAACCAAATTGTTCTTTCTTTTTTTTTTCTTTCATTATTATTGAAAGATTAGCTCCACCATGCAGCACTAATTAAGAAGGAGGATTGATTGAAAAGGCAGCATTTCATTGAACAATTGTTATTCCATTTTTTTGCCAGGTTAAGGCAGGCTTCTGCCATTATTTTTACATAACCTAGCCCTTAGAGATAGAAGCAACATCCTGCAGAGAGCAGAAACGACTTGCTTAGGAATACATCTATAAACCTGACAAGAATCAGCATCCAGAGACTGCTCCAACTCCTGTCCGCAGTCTCTAAAGTTTTCAGCTGAAGTACAGTGAAAATGAGTTTCTGCAGTGCTGGATCCCAACCAGAGAGAAGAGTGGGTACTGCAGGTTTTCAGTCAGGAATCTTCAACAAAAAGCAACAACAAAAAAACCCATCCCTCGCTTTTATTTGATAAAAGAGTCTGTAGGAACTGTCTGTGTGAGGAAGGTAAGAAACTTGTTATTTTCCCTGGCACTGGGCGTGCAAATAAAAGCCCCCAGCAGGCAGTTTTGCTAATGGGAATTGATTTAGTGTTAGAAGTGGTCTCTGTTCCACCCTGGGAATGCAAACTGGGGAGGGGTTGCCCACTGCAGCTGAACTCACATCTAATCCAAGTTGAGTGCAGAAGGGATAATCTAAGGGACTCAGACGAGGCACAGACACTTAGGACCTCCCCTCTCCCTCAAAAGTGACAAAGCTGGAGCTGAAATCTGGACCTGTGGCCAGAAATCACACAGCAGCAGTACCTTTGTAGCAGATTGAATAACCCTGGAAGAGACATGCCCACTCCTTGGTATGTGCCATTATGCTTTTACAATACTCATTAGAAAGAGGCCCAAATTACAAAATATGGATATCAGTTTGGCCTGTCCAGTGGGACAGGACCTAGATGAACCACTACCTTGAGAAGATGAAGTTAGACAACATAAATTCCTGGGCAGGATTTGCATTCACTTCAAAGTATCTGAACTTGGAGCTGTCTAGGAGGAGGGCTGAGGCATGAAGGAGTGATTTCCCTATGAAATAGCTCCTGACAAATATAATGGGGGCCAGAGGAGCTGATCCAGCTACAGGAGCATCCAGCAGCCTCTTCTGAAGTGGAGGGATCCTGAAGGAGGAAGAAAAAGTAGATCTTTCTGGGAAATGAGGTGAGTTCATAAGGGCATCTTTAATTATTTCATGAGGCCAGGGAGTTGAAGGGGTAGCCAGCTTAGATCAGTAACTCAAATAAACTGTACACAGTCCTAAGAGCATCCTGAAAAATCCCTCACAGGTCTCTTCCCTTGAGTAGTGGGTCTCCACAAAGAAAGAGAAAAGCCTGAGCATTTCTAGTAGCTTTATTTCAGGGTTTAGCCCAGGCATGACTGCACAGAAGCTTATTATTTGTTCAACAGCACAGCAGGAATTTCTTTCTCTCTCCAACAGAAAGCAGGTAGCTGGGGTCCGGGAGAGGACCAGAGATATTCTAAATACATGGGAAAAGGGTAAATAGAAAGACCAGAAATTTTGTCTGAAACTAGAAATTAAGAGGCGCAGATACACTGTTCTCTGTGCATGTCCACTGCTGGAAATACCAGCAGCCCAATTTCCAACAGGGTTTTCACAACACTACCACAATACTTAACTATTAATAGAAGCAATTTCTGCCTGGATTGATGGGAAAATACCACAACACAGATGATTTCATTGATCTCAAGAAAAGGTGTGAAAATTAATTTCATCAGGGTCAAGGAAGAGCAGCTTTTCAAGCCTCTCCTCATTTCTCCACTTCCTAAAAGCAAGTCCATTCCCTTGGTCTCACCTCCTGCATGAGTCTTCTTTCCATCTCAGACCAAACCAAACCAAACCAAACCACACTTGGCTCTTGCTGGCTCAGGCCAGCAGAGGAGAGCAGAGGAATTGAGGCAGTTTCTATATCCCTTAGGATAAGCTCTGAATCTCTCTGTAGGCCGTAAGTAGAAGGATGTTTCATTCAGTTTTCCACCTTTGGAAGAATTTGAAAACCTGCTGAGATCAGAATTTGCCATCATTTGACATTGCTTCCACTGTCTTCAGTGCATCCTGGTTCAGGCGTCCAGTGAATCAAAGATTCTGTGACATTTCTTTCCAAACCTCACCATCTTTCCCCCGAGGCAGGAAAGGCTGTTCTCCTTCTCTTTCTCAAGGAATCCCAGCACATCAGCTCCACCTCTCTGCAAGGCTCCTCAAGAAAGTTCTTTTGTATAAAACATTGGCCCCGATAACTGCAAATGAAAGACAAATTCAGCAGATAAATGAGCTGGATATTATTTTATTGTAATTTAAACAATCATTTTTGAAGTGTGTAAGATTATATAGAACCTGTAATCAGAGCCAAGAGATGTCACTGAATAATACATGACATGATATAAATTAAGGAAAGAATGATTATATGTAATAAAAAGAATAAGAAATTTCTTCTTGCAGGAAGGATAGGAACCACATTATTGCTGAACAGAGAGCGATAAAAATCATCTCCTTATGAATAAAGCAATGGGAAAAGGAAATGCCAGAGAGAATGGAAACGACCAAGGAAGGCTTGGCCAGGACTTAGTAAGCAAAGCCAGGGGCTTATAACTCTTCCCAACAGAGCAGTGCAGTGATGCTCACAAATAATTTATTCCACAACCAATGCATAAACTATTGATGAGTATTTTTTGTTTTTCAAAAGGTTTTACTTCCTGCAACTTCTTGGCTGATAAAAATCCCTGGCATAATGATGAGCTGAGCCGTGTATAGAAAGAGAACTGTGAGCCAGCAGGAGAGCAGCTTCCCCTGTGCTGGAGTTACCCTGTGTGAGGGGTCCTGGACAGAGCACAAAAGCCTCACCAGGCCTGGTGTTGTGCTCATGGACACCATTGTTCCACCCACAGATTTACCTCATTCTGAGTCTGTCTGATGGGTTAAAAGTGTGTTCATTTCATGGAAATTCAGGCCTCCACTATTTCCTATATTGAACAGCTATGTAATAGAAGAAATTGCCTGTGTCCAACCACCCACAGTAGGCTCATCACTCAAGGCAGGATCATCAGCCACCAGGATGTGATGGTATCTCTAAGAATGTGGCAGCCTGGCAGCACCAATCCTCAGAAGCTTCTAGCTTGTGAGGACAGCATTTATTACTGCCTGTCCCTCAAAAGCTTGTATCCCCAAAGAAAGCATGACAGACTGTAACTTGTAACCCTTAAACCAGAATTAGTGATGGTTGAACAGAAGTTCATATAGAGTTGAATGATTCCTCGGCCAGCTTAGAGGAAAAAGATGAGAAACACAAAGATATGCCATGGTGAGGACAGTGCAGCAAATAACTGTGCCTCCTGTCCTGTGGTCTGAACCTCCACTGCCTTGCAGAATGAAGAACAAGGTGGTGCCCATACTCCAGCCAAAAATTCTGCCACAAAGGTGAATGGCAGGGTCAGATTTGGGTAGACCAAAGGGGTGTTTTCTGCAAAATTTAGTGACTACCTATAGTGTGAGGTGGTGGAGAATCAGACATTCATCTGCTGGGTTTGAGAACTTTTACTGGAAATCAGACAAAATTAAGCTCCTGTTAAAGACAAACCACGATGTTTCCAGGATAGATCTATAGATAAAGACGTGCCTTTAGCTTGAGAATGAGCAAAGGGCAAAAATCACTTTTGCACCAGTTTAATTATCTTCTTAAATCTACGCACTGTAATGACCCTCCTATCCCATAATATGCCAGCCCTGCACAAGTATTTCAGCATAGCTACGACACCATTCCAGTTGCTGTCTTTCTTTGCAGCCAGCAGGAGAAAATAACCTTATTATGTTGCAGCTTGGGCTGGGAGTAGGAGGCAAAAGGGCTGCAGTGCTCCCTGGAGAAAAGCTGGGTCAGCAGCCTGAGCTGGCACCGAGCAGGGCTCCCAGCTCTCCTGCCTGGGTGGAGCAGCAAGTTCCCCACAGCCCAGAATACAGCATTTAGCAATAACCAAAGGGTTTGTTGGTTGGGGGTTTTTCAGTGCTGTGACTGCTGAAGAGGGAGAAATGCCCTGTTAATCAGGAAAGAAATTATGTTACCACAGCAATTTAGCGTGCAGTATTGATTTCTAAATTAAAAAATATGCAGTCTTAACATCATGTCTACAGTCATTTTATGTACAATACATATTTCTCCATACTTTCTTTGTTATAAAAATTTGTTATTTCAACTTCTGCAGCTACCATCCCTGAAGGCTGCATATCCATTTTCCCTCCATAATCTGTTCACAGTGTTGCATGTCCAGCAGACTGTCTCATAAGACTTTTCCAATGAACAAAAAAAAAAAATTGGCTTTTACACCTACCTTGTTTCATGTATTCATCATGTCTCTAGATTCTGCTATGATCTCCCTTGGCACCTGTGAGTTTGGGGTTGGTTTTCCAGCTGGTCTCACTTTCTTGGGGCAGTCATTGCAAAACCCTCCCATTTTGTGCAGGCGTAAGGAGAGTAATGGATAGTTTTTGGTGAATGAAACTTCAGAGTTTATAGTTTATTATTTTGGACAGAATTTATGGTTTGTTGTTTGTTACAGAGTAGTCTAGACAAAAAACTTTTCTGACTAAAAATAATCATCTTCATTTAAAAATTCAATTCTATTTAGAAAATTCAATTCTATGAAGGTGATTCTTTCTTTCCAAGAAAGAATTTCTAGATGAAAAGAAAGCTTTTTCACCTATTTCAAGTGAGAACTTGCAATCTTAAACCTTACAGTCACAGAAATGCATGAGCTCAGAAAAGTACCTTGCAAATTCTACTACTTCTTCTAAGGTGACTGAAACTTTCATTTAAAAGACATGAAGAAAGCTTGGAAATTGTCTTTTCTGACTAGCAGTATTTACAGATCTTTTTTTAACTCTGTTTCTTCGTGGTTGGCTTGCAAGTGAGAAATATTGAAAATACCTTGCTGGATAATAAATATTAATGCAAATATTAATTTATTTAAGCTGTTTTGAAAGACTCAATGTCATATCATGCCTAAAGAGACCCATTAGCCACTTCTTGGAATTTTTAATCTTTTTAAATACCCATGATCTTGATAAACCTCTCCTGGTTTTCTCCATCTCCACTTGCTAAAAAATTTGGATAAAATTCCGTTAATAAAGCCCAGTGTATCAAAGAGAGAACAAACCCAGGTTAATAGGTGAATTATCCTTCTAAAGTTTATTTTACACTTACTTGGTCTCTTTCAGCAGAGATCTTAAAATATTTTAAAAGAGCATAGTGAGTGATAGATAAATTACACCTAATAACACACCAGGAGGTGGTACAGTTAGATAAACAGAAACATAGAAAATTTAATTGTCAAAGGTCAAATAAAAAGTGATCTGTAAAACCAGAGCAAGCACTTAAGGAGTCCCAACTATGGTTCCTGCAATTTGCTCTATGAAATATGTCAAGCCTGATTTGCAACTGCCTTCGTCTTTGTGTAATTATTTAGTGCGGTGCAAGACGAGGGTAAAACAGGAGTAAAATTGGTGCCAAATCAAAAAAGCACAGGTATGAAAGAATGAACAAGAGAGAAGACAATGCAGAATCCCTAAATTCTTGCCCATCATGACCAGCTTGTCTGTGGTTCATTAACTCTCTTGTTTACCTACCAAATAAATGATAAATTTTGTACTGCTCTGTTGACAAAAGGGTTGGCTAGTTATCATTTAGCTGATGGATGACTGCAGCAAATTAAATCATTATAGGTGTACTCAAGATGTCATACCACTTCTTCCTTCTGGTTTTTCAGCAACGACATGTAGGCAGAATTAGAATTCAGATTTATTTTTTGGGGGGGAGGGGGATGTTGTAGATCAGGTGGCTAAAATCTGGGTCTTAAATTTAACAGAATTCTCTTAAACATAAGTTTATATCACGTACATAGATATTTCAATTCTCACATTTTGTTGCATCAGCCTCCCTTGATACTTGCCTGTATCATGACCGACAATATTAAATGCAACTTAGTTTGAACAAATTACAGAAAGAGGAAGGTAACATTAAAATACCTCTCAAGGAAGTACGAAGTTACCAATTTAGCAAACTGGTTCTCATAACATTATCCCTTCTTGTTACCAGATGTTACCAGCCAACACTTCAGAACACATTCTCAGTAGAGAATGGCAATTTCTCTTAAAGCATTCGAGACATTAAGAGACAGCCACTAGGCCCGCTGTATTTTGGATTCATCCTACCTAGAAATGAAGTCGAAATTTTATACTGGAAAGATATTTAAGTGGCTAATGCATAACCTACATAATAAAACACTGGTGGGGAGGAGGAGATCTGATGATACTTTTTGTTTTCACTAACCACAAAAACTTTTAACTCTACTCCAGTTCAGATGTAAATATTTTATTTTGACACAAAATGCTTACGTTTTGAAGCAGTTTGGCTGGGTTTCACTATAATAGTACATTCCCCTGCCGTGAGCTTTGGTTGGGACATTTTTCCCAGGCAGTCTCACCTCCCCTCTTACAAAACAGCCTTTTCCCACCACTTGCAAGATCTACATTTGGCTCCAGCTGGGGTAAATATTGACAGTAACATTTTCAACAGCCTAAAAAAATTCAGAAAAATATAGATCATAAACTGTATTTATGCCCATTTCATTGTTTCCCCATAAGAATTATTTTTTTAAGTGTTGATAATTTGTCTTTTTTTTTTTCTTGACAGGATAAAAGCCCATGTTAGGAAAAAAACCCTTAAATTTTCATCAAGATCTAACCTTATGTCTCCCAAAAATGAAATCGAAAAAGAAAGACAAATTATTCCTCAAAAAAAAAATAAAATAAAACAAGCAAAACAAAGCAGACATTTTTTTAAATCACAAAAACAGAATAGACAGTGCGAGTCACTTTTAAATTCACAGCAACACCAGCTCATTCTGCTGAATATGACACTAAAAAATCTGTTTTAAAACATAAATGGTAAGATACCAGGCTAAGTGTTTTTTATGATGATTCTTTGACTAAAGTGCTTTTCATGGTACTGTCCATCCAAAGACCTCACAGCAATTTTCCAGCACTGATGCGCTAACTCCCCTGACATTGACAAATACACTGCTGTTCTCTTTAGCAGTTATGGGAGCTGAGTCACAGAATATAAAGTCTCTCACAGGAAGCTTTACAGGAAGCCAAAGTTTTCTAGGTGTGTCAGTTCTGCAACTCAACAAGCAGACAATTTCCTCCACCTGCGGGTGCCAGGTCCAAACTCCTCAGCTGTACCTTCAGCAATGTGGGTGCCACACCCCCCTCATTCCTCCTCTGTGACACGGATGTTTTCTGCAGCCCCCATCACCACTGCCTTGTCAACACCTCCAACCTAAATATCCTTCATTTTTTCACTCTAAATTATGGCTGGACACAATTCTAGAAAGGTGTAGATGGAGGATTTTATGTGCTCTACTTGAAAGCCCAAACCTGCCCAAACACACCTCACTGCTGCGGCCCTGCACGTGGTGCTTCTTCCCAAACTCCTGTGTTTTGCTCCATGTGTTCCTTAATATCCCATTCACTCCCAAAGCATTTCGCCCACCTCACTCCAAATCCCACTCAAGTTGTCTGGAGAGGGGGTGGGAGGGTAAACACAGGGAGGAAGAAAAAATCTGCAATTAAATGGACCCCAAGATACATTCATGCTGCAGTGAGAAATGGTGTTATCTTCGCTTTCCCCACCTCCCTTCCTCTCCTCCCTCACATCTACTCCCCTGCTTATGATCTGTATTTTTCTCACAAAGTTTTGATAATCCTTTCTCAGGGCAAGAAAAGGAACTGTGTGTGGCAGGAGGGAGTGGTGCAGGAGCTCACAGTCCTCTCCCCAGCCCCAGGACAGGGTTGCTCCCCCTGTGCCCTGCCCAGAGTCCTCCCCAGGCAGGGGCTGCACCTCTGCTCCTGTACATCAGATGCCTCATGTGTTTGGGAGCACATGGGAAAAATACAAGCTAAAGAGGAAGCAAGCCCTTCAACTTGGCTCAAATGCAGTTTACAATGCTTAACCTTTTAAAATGGCATCAGCATTGCACCACAATTAGTTTTTAATATATCACTGCCTAAATCCATGTATCTTCATTCCAAGTATTATTTGCTGTAGAAAACATCTTATGATGACCTGCCACCACAGCAAACACATCTGAAATACATTCCAGGATTAATTAATTTATTAATTATCATAAAATATCAATGTCAGCTATTTCCATCATGCTGTCAACAGCCTGTGTACACAAGCTAGGGAGTACACACACCTTGTCTGAGGTAACACTGGTTTGCATAAATCACAATTAGGCAATAATCACAGTAAATAATAACTAGAATTCACAGTGCAGCACATTCATCTTAGGGAAGATGAGAGTGACCAGGGTGAGCAAAAGATTCCAAGATCAAAATATCTTGCTTGTGCTGGCAGCAGAGGCTGGCAGATGAACCCAAAAGGTACAAGCAACTAAATTTACCACTGGTTCTTGTAAGCAGTGTATGATCAATAAGACCCCATTGCAGACATGTTTGAAGTGTGTGAGGAAACGGGGAGAAGGAAAGCTTCATATTAGGTGAATCTTCCTGGGCCATGCCTTGTTTTCCACAAAAGCAGCTAGAACTGTTGGAAGTGGGCTGTGGAACAGCCCTTCATACCAGAAAAACATACAGCAAAACAGTGTTTCTTCCCCCTGTATTGAAAAGAAACTACAAACCAGAGTTCCTCCTTAAGGCTTCCTAGCAGGGCAGTGGGAGTTCCTTTTCTCCTGCTCAGTTTAGCAAAACCATGCAGAAAAGGGAGGTGATAATCCCCTGGCAACATTTCACTTAACACTTCTCTGGGAGGCAATAATTCCTGTGTGCCACAGGAACCAGAGTAATGGAAGCAGGCTCTGTCTCAGAGAAGTGTGTTAATGTACTTGCAGCACATAAAGGACATTATTATGAGCTTAATCCAAGTTTTGATGAAAGCACTGTAAAGCTCTTATAAGGCCTTTGTGACATTAGGCACTTTCAGAGCAGGTAATGTTTGGCAACCCTAAACAGGGAGAGGCTCCAAGCCAGAGGAAACCCAGGCCTGACCCAGGGACCAGATATGCAGATGGATTCCACACTGAGGGTAAGTGAGCCACATCCTCCATCCCTTACCTTCACGGTGAGGACAACAGTTCTGGCTTCTGTAAATAAGCAAACATAAGCACATGGATACAAACCCAAAAGTAATAAAGGGTCACAGTGGAGCTTTTCTATATTAGGGTTGTATGATGAATTTCAGATGCTAATTCACATGAGAAGACTGGGAGCACAAAAAGGGGAACTGAGCCCTATTCTTCCCTTTTTTTAAACAACTTATTTCCTCCCTAGACATCCCTTGGCTCATCCACCTTGTAGGCACAGGTTCTCTTCAGCTTCTTTGTACACCTAACATCAAGTTTTCTTCCAAGCTGGTTTCTCTTCACCACCAGTAAGTAACAGCAGTGCTTACTGCAGCCTGCCTGCTATCATATCCTTACACATTTTTATGGGCTGTTGTGGACTAAGACATGCTTCATGAAGAGATGGAGAAAATAGGAGAGAGCAGGAAAATGGGGCTAACCAGGGCTGAAAGTGTTAGAATATCAACACGAAAATGTATCTATAAATTATGGCCTTCGCTATTTTTAGCTCTCATTTCAGAAACAGCAATAATGATGGATAACACCTTTGTACCTCAACTCCTCAATGGCAACTTGTCCTCATGACTTTGCCATTGCTGCATGAATAGGAGATTCTCCCCAGGCAGACAAGAAAAGCACAGCAGCTCTGCATGGGACTATGCCCAGTGATTTAGCTGCAGAGCTGCCACTCATTTTGCCATGTTGCTGTAGAGAAGCTAATTAGCCCCACTGAGAGTCAAGCTTTATTAGCCTCAGTGCATGTTTGTTAACCTTGTCTCACCATCAGGGACAGCACTTGGCCAGCACAGGACAGGGGTCTTTGCACCAGACGCCTGCACACAGGCAGGGTACATGTTCTGGATCTGTCCCTGGTGTAATATCTGTGTCCCTGGTGCTGCCCCAGGATCCCCAGTGCCATGGCCAGGTGGGGAAAGTGGGAGCATGATTCACCCTGATCCCCATTTCTTTCCCACTACTTCTTCTCCCACATGCAAACGTGGCAGAGTGTCTGCCCCAGTTCAGCAGGAACAGTATTCTCCCCTACAGCTGCTGCCCACCACAGGAGGAACCATATCCACTTCTATTACAGCGATGCAACCCCAGCTGAGGAACCAAGCTGATGCTTACTCTCAGTTAACACTGTCACCCAGTATTTGGCACCTACACTCCTGCTGCTCCAACTGCACTTTAGACCCCAAGTGCCAGCATTACTTACTACAGGCAGGACAAGGAGGATACCTGGTGATGGACCCTACCTTGAAGCACCTTGGCCAGAACCTGCCTCTCCACACAGGATGTAGGAGACTACATACCCATGGCAAGGCACCAAAGGTGCTCAAGTTTGTGGAATTGCTCAGGGGCTGCAACTGCCATGTTCTGGAGCAAATGTGGAAAGTGTATGTACGTGGAGATTAGGTCAGACCATGGCTTTCAGCTCTCACCCTACAAAGGGTGGAAACAAAATAACATCCTTAATCTGAAGAGAAGAAAATGAGGGAAACAATTTGCTCAGGACCACACAGAATCACCGGGCCAGAGACAGGAATCAAGGCTGCCTTAAGTCCTTGCTTACTTCTTGTATTACAATCCCACCCTTCCTGCCCTATGCATCCTTTTGGCTACAACTGAGAATATGAATTAAGATTGTGCATCACCTTTAACAGAAATGTCTCAGATTACCCAGGACATTGGGCATGCATTCCTTAAGCCTTTTGGCTGCACCCCGTGAGCGCATTTCAGTTGTGGAGCATTTCTGGAGCCTGCTGCCCTTCTGTACTGAAACAGCTACACAGATCAGGACCTGGGCACAAAATGCTCTCCATGGTCATGGAACAAAAGCCTCCAGGTCTGCCCATGGCCTGCCTTCTCCAGCCACCCCTGGACTCAAATGAGCACATCTCTGCAGTGACTCTAGCAGGCACACACTGTCTCTATGGCAATGACAGTCAGGAAGAGCCTGGGAAAGATGCTGCAGAAAGGACTGTCTGGCACCAGGAGGAGACAGCAGAATGTGCAGAAGACCAGAAGGAAACATTCCCTGCAGGCTCAGGAAAGTGATGTGGCCATGGGATGACAATAAGGGACCCAAAGGAAGACAGCAATAAGTATCAGTTTGCTTCAAGTCAGGTTTTCCTTACCATTAATGTTTTCATTACCTTTTATTTACAATGGATTAAATTTTAACTACACAGTACTGTAAAAAGTGCTTACTGCACAACACCCAGCTCAGTCCCCATCAGGCTCCTGCAAACTGTGAAATGTAACCTTTCCAGCTTTCTAGTGCAGGACTGCACTGAATGTTATGTACTTTGTTGCAGCACAGGAAGGGGTATTATGAAATAACAAGTACTGCATAAGAGTACTTTCAGGTGCTCTCTGTATTTGTGTCAGGCTTTTCCCTCTCTGGAAGAACTGCAGTTAAAAGGCATTACGTTAGCATAAAAACCATATTTAACTAAAAACATACCTACCATTATAAGTGATGATTCAGAACAGGAAAGGAAAGAAATACTTCTAATCTACTCTTCCCTATTTATTGTTTGTTTCCTTTTTAACACTTCATTCAGACAAGAGCAATGAAATGGCCTTGCCAGGCTCAGCCTCTGTTCATAGCTACCTTTCAGTTCTCAGGTACCAGTGCCTTCTTGCCTCATATACAAGAACAAGGGAAGTATGTTTAAAAATGTACATGTTTTAATTTTGTCAGGATTTGACGTGTCACTAGAGAAAATGCAATAAAAGTCTACAAGTTTCTGCTTCTGCTATAGACTAAACTACTGATCATGATCAAGACAATATGACAGGGATTATTAGTCACATTAATTGTTACAATTCATATTCACAAACTGGTTTTAATCCTGCATGTACCTATTTGCTTTCAAAATCCAATCAAAACAGAAAGGTCAATTTTCCACTTAAATCCCTAAAAAGAAGTTATCTACAAAAGCTGATGCATTTCATCTCTCTAAATTCAGGGAGCAGATTAATGAATGGGGCAAATTTTTGCTGCACCAAGTAAATTAGGAAGAAATGCAGCATGTATTTGCAGGCTTATTCACCTGTGCTGTACCCCAAATGCCTGCTTTTTCACAGCCACCTATTCTCTATAAGTGGGTAGGAGTGAGGGAGAAAGTGGGAACGGTGAAATATTGGGACAAGAAGTATATAATCCTGAAGTCACTGAAGAAATCAATATACTGGTAGGATATTCAAGTTCCATAGGTGTGTGTAAACAAAAGATCAGGACTTACATAAAAATCTGCATGTGGTATATGGGACTTCTTCTGAAACAACTCCCTGAGACATATATTGCTGCCCTACTGCTGTGCTTTTCAAAACCCAGATCTTTTCTAAAAGAGAAAATGTCTGCACCTAGCAGATTCCAACTTTGTGTGGGTGTGTAACCGACTTGGTTACCAAAGAAACTAGTTCATGTTCTACACCACTGAAAACTAATATTACTATTAGAATAAATAATTGGAAGGAGAGGAAAGGAGGGGGAAAGGGAAAAAAAAAAAAGAGAGAGAGAGAGAGAATTACTGCACTGCAGATTTGTAACAACCAATTAATGGCCAGGGAGAGAAATGCCATAGCCTCTGTCACAAAATTTTCAGTCTCCCTACACCGACCAAACAAGCCTTTGCTTTCAATGCAAATATTTCAAACCCAAGCCTACACTGCTGTGTTCACGCACCACTGCACTGCCTACACGATGTGTTTTCTGCATAAGTGAAGGAAAGTTGCAGACATCTTGTACTGTTGCCAAGACACTCTGACACTCGCTCAGAGCCACTCTGCTGCTGCCGCTGCTGCTCAGGAATCCTCTGACTCCCTACACTTCAGTGCCGCACCTGGGCACTCCCCGGCTGATTACACCTTCTGCCTTGCGTTTCCATAGCATTGGATTTGCCCTTCTTCTCTGCAGCAGCACCCACCTGTATTTGTGGAAGGTGATCAAAACCCCAAAGAGCAGAACCGGACCATTTCTTTGGGGCATAAATATTGTATTACTTCATGCTCGCAGTGCTGGCAGGGTAACACCCATATGCTTAACGCAGCCTCGCGCCAGCACCACCAGCTGCTTTTTCAGGGATTTTTGGCCGGTTTACCCAAGTGCCACAGCGGTGCTCCAGGTCGCTGCCCGTGTCCGGCGGCAGCTCCTGCGCGGTCCCGGCGGGGCGAGGCGGGCGCGCCCGGCAGCGCTGCCCGACACCGCCGCCCCGCGGCCCCGCCGCCTCCGCGGGCTGCCCGGGAGCTGCCCGGAGCACCGGGAGCTGCCCGGAGCACCTGGAGCTGCCCGCAGCATCGGGAGCTGCCCGCAGCACCGGGAGCCTCCCGCG